>JAFMSR010000063.1:0-124929 GCA_022818135.1 Saxidomus purpurata
TATGCTGTTAGTCTGACCCTAATATGTTTATTTGTGAATACTGATGCTGTGGGTAGTATATTCTGCTAGTTGCAACACTAGTAAAAATACCCTAAAAATGGACGGGAAAAGTCCTGGCAGTTGATTTCCAGGACCGTCCCGTATATTTACGAGCTGACAGAGAAAAAAAATTTCCCGTACAAATACATGTACGTATCAAGCTGTATATATGTAGGGTTAACTCATTACGATCAACCCATAAATACACGGAATATTGCTGGAAACCAGCTTCAAGGACTTTTCCCGTATAAGTTTACGGTATCTTTTTTACAGTAAAGGATGGTGCTTATACAACTCAGAATTCATTAGCTGTTCTCATATGGCTACACATGTATGTAGAGTTGTTGCTGAACTAAAGTCTACAATAAAGATGAAAAAGATACACAAAAACTGAATACGTTGCAATGCAACGAATCCTGAAATTTGTTGAAAGATGATGGGTGTTTATCGCAGCATATCAGAAATACACTGAAGTAGAAAGTTAAAATGTCAGGCTAAAGAGTTGGTTATTTTTTTATTCAGTAGACAAGGAAATGTTCATACAAATTAGAAATTTATCAAAACACGCATCCCAGATTCAAAATAAGCAAGATGGCTGCCTTCAATGTTATCCCAAAATGCAACGCAAACTAACGGTCTTGTACCGTACAAACAGGTACGACCAATACCTGTTACGGAATAGCCGTAAAAGACAATGAATTTAACGGTAAATTTTACAGTGAATAAAAAAGCAAAAAACGGATAGTAATTTCCGGTTATTTTACATCAAAACTATTACCTTTTGATATTTGATATGCAACAAGACTTTTAATATGCACAATTCAATGTTGTTGCAGGATTAGCGACAGGAGATGACGTCACAGACTTCAAACGATCTAAATGTGTACAGTCTAGCTCTGGGATACTGTGTGACAAAGTACCAACAGAAACTGGTAATCTGAATAAATGCTACAACTTTTCTTGAAATCGTGTCGTGAAAACATTAAACGCAAAAGATAGTAAATGAATTAATAGCTGCATGGGCTTGTATTTTGTCATACCCACATGTCTTCCTTTCCGGTTTTAATGAGACAACCACCCGTCTTCCTTTTTGGTTATTATGCGACAACCACCTGTCTCCCTTTATGGATATTAAGTGACAACAACATGTTTTCCTTTCCGGTTCCTATGTGAGAACCACATGTCTTCCTTTCCGGTTATTATGTGACAACAACATGTTTTCCTTTCCGGTAATTATGCGACAACCATGTGTCTTCCATTCTGGTTATTTTGCGACAACCACATAATTATCTTCCTTTCTGGTTTTTATGTGACATTACTTCCTTTCTTGTTATTATGTGACAACCACGTGTCTTGCTTTTCAGTTATAATGCGACAACTACCTGTCTCCCTTTCTGGTTATTATGTGACAACCATTTGTCTTTCTTTCTGGTTATTATGTGACAACCACATATCTTCGTTTCTGGTTATTATGTGACAACCATATGTCTTCCTTTCTGGCTATTATGTTTGTATTCATTTCGAGTTTTAAATCATATCAGTTTTAAAAAAGAATCTAAATTAATTGCTTTATAAATTATCTGAAAGATTATATTTTCAGGATGTTTTGAGTATGAAATATCTGATATAGAAAGTACTGACAAAATAACACAAAATTACAAATGTATGGAAAATTTGATTGCTGATCACGTGTTACGTTTCAAAATCGTGCTGAATGAAGATGGAAAAAAAAAAGAGTTAAATCATGAAATGCCTTTGCGATACCTGTCAATAATTTCATGGAGTATGACTGAAATAAAAGGAAACTCCAATTAAAACACATTGAGTTGGTTCTTTAAGCTCTAATTTAGAGTTGTGCTTTACTAACGTACTGGTCTATTGAAAACTTCAGAAATAAGACTACACACAACAAGGCAACATTTTTTCCGTAACAATATGTGGTTTGATTATTTGATTATTAAATTGTCTCTATGTCACACATATCTCAATTTTCTTTCATCCATCATTATTTTATAGATTATGAAAAGATAAGCCAATGGGCGCCAGGTCAGTATGCTTTACCAATGTCAATATATGGTTGCCCGGAATCGCGAGCTCACGGTTGGAGAGAAGGCTACATTTCGCTGACGTTCTCCGATGCCGGAGTCGTGACTTACACGGCAGAAGGAGGAGTAAGCGATCAAGATCCGACAATTAGTGATCTCGAAATGATTCATACCAACTGGCCTTACCTAAAGACGTTCGTCCTGGGACCATTCAACAGTAAACTATTCAAACTGAACTTCTGCTATAAGTATAGGCAAAATGTAACATTTGATACCGGAAGTTGGCCTAGTAACAACTATAGTTTGTATTCTGCTGGAGTGTGTCCAGAAGGTAAGTTTAATGGTTTATGAGCGAACTAGTTTAGTTTAAACTTATCTATTTTACATCGATTGTAGAACAAGTTCTTGCAACTTGCGCCGAAAGAAAGGGTATATTTTGGAGGTCGTGGTATAATGCCGCTGCCGGGATTAGATTTTATGAAATTAACTAACTTCATTGAACCCCGTGTGAATATAAGGCAAACTATTTTGTGTACATTGTAATTGTAATTAACAGTTTTGCATCGGATATCTTACTTTAGCCACCTTTTAAAAATAAAGAGATTATCACTTCTTTGAAATTTATGTAACGGAGCCTTATTTTTGTCCGATGTATACTTATTACATGCAACGGAGCCTTGTTCACTGTATAAGTTCATGTGCTTTGTTATTCGAGGCAGGAGCGGATAAGTGGTCCAGTGGTAACGCACATGACTTGTAATCCATGGATCGCACGTTCGATCCCCTTCTCCTCCACTTACATAACTAATGGTCTTTCGGATGAGACCTGAAAAACCGAGGTCCCGTGTATCGGTGCTGCACACCAGACATTTAAAAGAACCAGACGGTGTCTCTGGAACGGGACGTGTTCTGTATCTTGCACTATCCTCCGAAACCTAAAATAACTAACTCTTCGGGGGCGTTTGTCATATAGATTATCCGGTACCAACGATAAAACTATAATATACATACATACATACACACATACATACATATTCGAGGCAGTTAGCCTGATGCGGTACGTAATAAACGGTCAGAACTGTTCAGAGTCTCTTTTGTCAATTCACCACGAAAGAAGAGTGCGATACATTATTATTATTATTATTATTATTTTTATTAAACATGTATTATTATTATTATTGTTGCTGTTGTTGTTGTTGAGGTTGTTTTAAGGGGACATGCTAAAGTAATTTGTATTTATTGATTATTAACGTTACTTGATCTTTTTAGTTAATTACGGATTTTATGAAACTGAGAGTAAATTTAACAAAAGAGTTATGAGTTCTCTCTATTGTAGATAGATCATGTTTTTTTATTGTAGATAATGTAAATTATCAGAAATACAGTACTTTGTTTTCCTAGAAATATATTAGAAGTCTTGGAAAACAGAATACTATATTAAGGGGGGTAGGGACGGAGCTGGCTTAACTGTGATCTGTCTACGATAGAAAACACGATCTATCTACAATAGAGAACACTTGCAATAGCGCAACATAGCAAATGTGCCATAACACAATCCTGCTTTTATGTCTGACAATTTAAATTCTATTTTATCAAAATCAAAGGTTTCACGGAGACAAATCAAACAGTCAGACTACCACAGTTAGAGAGTTGGACAACTAATGGCTTTATACCAGACTTCAGCATACAGGAACACAAGGGTTACGGTAGTTTTCATTTCACAACATTTCATAACTCAAAGTTAATTGCAAATCGTTATATCCATGTATATGGAAACATTCAAGCGTATACATTTTATGTAGCCGATAAAAAGCCTGAATATTAACACGTATGTTCACATAAATAGTAAGGGTGAACTGTGTAACTCGGGCTCAGACTTTGAAGCTAACATGGTAGACGTTTAAATGTCTGCTTGTGAAAAGTTCGCGTTCAAATCTCTTATTGACAAATATTGGGAATAAAGTTAAATTTTAAAAATTCAGACCAGTCCTATACCTGCCGGAAATAAAACACTATATAAACAAACGTTACTGGCCTGATCAGTGTTGATCTAACAATCTTGATATCACATCTACTTGTGAAAAGGGGTCTTTGAATGTTACATTTCCTTTTCATTCTTTCTCATTGACCAAGAACAAGTGTTACATTCTTTTGTAAACAAAAGATTTTGTTAACGTAACTATTTACAAACATAATTTACTATTTCTTTCCTTTATATGCAGATTAATCTTTAAATAAGAAGAAGCACATTTCATGAATATAATAATTTAACGTGGAATTTAAAGTTGAAGCATGCGCTTTATTATATTTAAAGCAATACTCAAACTTGCACTCTGTTCGAGAGAGACGTATGACATGGCCGCTGTAGCGAATGAATCATCATTGATTACTAAAACTCCTTGTATCTTTTTAAGGGTGAGTCGTTTTCCAGTTTTTAATTTTTTAAGATATGATACTAGCTTTGAGTTTGAGATATATAATCGTTCTTAAACACGCTACATTAATTATTATAGTCTAGCTAATATCAGTTTCTGGTTTCATTGATATATACTCATGCATTCAATGATAGAAAGAAAAATATGGTATCCACTCGATTGAAATATTAAAATACATTTAAAGGAATGTTTTAAACTAGAACTATTTTCACTGCATATAGTGTTGAAGTAAGAAGATAACAACACTACTCATGTATTTTGAAATTGGTCTCGATACATATATCATTGGTTATGAATGTACTCAGCAAGTCTATGTAACATTGACTTAGCTTTGGCTTTTATTCTGGTCTTGACCAATGCTCAATCCTTTCTTTTGATACTTCCATCAAGCTTTCCTTCTACTATCTACTATATTTACACTTACCTTTCACTCTCGCGTGACCTTTCTGTCCAGCATATCAAAATATTTTGCTTCTTGTCTAGATATTTGTCAACGCCTCTCTTCCATCTTTTATGTCTATTCTGTTCATTCTTTCTTTCTTGTCAAGCCTAAACTAACATTTTACTTCTTGTCTACCCTTTGTCCACGCTTTTCTTCCTAGCCTAGCCTCACATATTGCTTTTTGTCTAGCCTTAAGTCACGATTCTTCTGGTCTAGCTTAACTTCACATTTTGCTTCTTGTCTACCCTTTGTCCACGCTTTTCTTCCTAGCCTAGCCTCACATATTGCTTTTTGTCTAGCCCTTAAGTCACGATTCTTCTGATCTAGCCTTACTTAACATTTTGCTTCTTGTCTAGTCTATGTCCACGCTTTTCTTCTGGTCTAGCCGAACCTCAAATTTTGTTTCTTGTCTAGCCATTTGTCACGCTTTTATTGTAGTCAAGTCTAATCCCGCAATTTGCTTCTTGTCTAGCATCATGTCACGTTTTTCTTCTGGTATAGCGTAACATCACATTTTGCTTCCTGTCCGGCGCATCCTAACAGTGTCCTTATGATTTGCAGTTATACCAAAAAGGTTTCTCTGTTCATAGTATTTTGTGACATGACTCACTTTTTATCAAATATTCTGTTTCCAGAACAGAGACAGTGAGTGTCCGGTGTTAAATTACTGGAGCGATTTCTTTGAAGAAGAAACTCTCTTTCTCGGGTCAAGATCAAATATATCATCACATACAATTTTCGAAATTCTCGAGTCCTACTGCTACTTTTTGCCGTATAATATGACGACAGGTAATGTATTGTGCATACCTTGATTAACGGAAAGATACAATGTATGTTGATTTTATAGCTAACTTCAGGTACCCGCTTGTAGACATCTGTGTGTCTGGAAAATTCGTAACATACCAACTATCTGCATAAACATCACTATAATCAGATATCAAACAGTGCATGCAACAGCTAACTGTCTGCACGGAAGATTATTTTGTCATTGCGATGTATAATTGTAATACATGTAAGTGTAAATATATAAAACCAAAAAAGGTAGATAAAACGTTTAAAAACAAACAAAACAGCAAATATGGTTAACAATTTCTTTTCTTGATGCTAAGCAAAAATATTATAATAATGTACCACTGTACCGTAAAAAATTCATTAATCTATGTAAAGCTATTGTTGTACAATAATGGTTGGATAATGATTTATTACAGAAGGTCTCTATGTTGAGTATTTGTGCTAAAATAAGGCACTTTTGATATATGATTTTTTTTTTATATATGTTTGTATTTACTTATCATTTTATGTCTATTGAACACATTAATGTATCTGGAGAAAATAATTTGCTATATGTAAGAAGTGTCCCTTTAGATTTACTACTTAACTCCTGCAAATATGAGGAAATGCGACCATGATACCAATCCCCATACAATGTAAAGAACGAAGTAAGGCTTTTAGATATCGCCATATCAGACCCACCAGTGTTCTTTGGATAACACATGGATATCATTATGAATCAGCGAATGAAGTGATACTTGAAGACAAACGCTTTTCTGGCTAACGAACAGACTTGCGTCAGATAATACGGTTCCACGTAAGACCAGACTGCATACATTTCCCTTGAGATTGAAGTTATATTTCAATAAAGAATGTTACAATTTTTACTGTGATTGATCTCAAAAATCATTCGACAAAAACTGGACTGAAGGTCTGATTGTGAAGTAACTGCGGAATCAGATCGGAGGCACAATTAACAAATGGATCAATTCCTATCTGTTCAACGGAAGTCAGTATTGATCGGATACAAATTCGTAAGTTTTTACAACGAAATGGTGTCCCTCAAGAAGGTTTATTGACACGCATCAACTGGTACTTTTAGGATGCAGCAAGCTACAGAAATCCTTTGACCATGACAGACAACTGGTGCGTACAGGTAAACACAGAAAAGTACCTGTACAACTCTATAGACGCATATACAAGCCAGCAAGAACCAGATCTAACTAGACCACCCCATGAGAACAACTCTTGGGGTCCCAACAAAGACATGCCTGAAAAGAGGAAGCTTTGTCCATGAATCCAAGAAGCTACTCATCTGGACCAGTTGGAATTGTCAGAGTCATGGAGGTATGACCTGTCAAATATCAGTATATGCAGTGCAGTACATACAACTTGTTTCCGACCGGGTGTGGTAGATTAGGTTCGAAGATTATCCATCAGACACATGGACATGTGTCACAGACCAGACCATGTCTTGTGAATACCTACAGCGTTAAACAAAATATATTAAAACATTAATACTATGCAGGTCACATTGTCTGAAGGTAGCAAAAACTGTCTACTGTTGTGCATAGAAATTTGGCTATATCACGTGAAAACATGTAACACTACATTATGTTGTTATGAAATTTATTAATACCAAGCGGTCGCATTTAATGTGAACTTGAAATTGGATCATGTGGAGTGAAAACCTATAGCACTGCTTTAAACCCATTATTCGTACAAGTCACATGTCGCGATTAATTATCATGAAACTTTGTCCAAAGAGTCCTCTGTTTACAGTCCACGGCATGCACATACTTTGCACTGTGTTGGATTAAACTTTGGATATTACATCGGATTATAGCAAACATTTGTTGAGAAGATTCGTTTCCGGTTAGATATACCTAAAAACTTGACCATTGTCATCGAGAACAATGGTACTTAGATGAGCGTGACAGTGCCGCCGCGGTACTTCTGTTTCTGTGGCAGGAAAGCGACTTTGTATTGACTTGAAATACTAGATTATCTTTTTACTTTGCAGTTAACATCATCGAATCGGTAAACACTTATGAAGAAAATGGTATGTAATTTGCTACTGTTTATGTTAAATATGCTTTTGGTCAATACGCTTTTCAAATAATCAGAAATTTGTTTCCTTTCGAGTTTTAGCACTTGCAGTATTTTCAGAGCGAATATTTTTTGTTGTTTTACTTTCATGAACAGACATTATTTTACGTACTTGTGTCTATGTTAACTAACCTATGATGTCAAATTACTGACACTTAAATTAGAAAAACTGAACAGTGTTTAGCTCTAATTGACTAAGTAAAGAAGAGCTTATGTCATGGTGGTTGGTCGGTCTGTCCGTCTGTCCGTAAATATTTTCTTGATTACGCTCTACAGGTCGCAATTTTCTTTTAACTTTGACGAAACTTGCTGATATGGATCCTGGAAGCTGTAGATGTTCCCTGTTATTGTTGGGGTGAGTTGGTCAAAGGTACCTTGACCTCCGTTAGAATTTCCTTGATAACACTCTACAGGTCACAGTTTTTATTCAACTTTCATTAAACTGCTCAGAATCTTCCCCTATAGCATGTAGATGATTCCTCTTGTTTTTGGGGTAAGTGGGTCAAAGGTCAAGATCACAGTGACCTATGTTATATTTTCCTTGATAACGCTCGACAGGTCACAGTTTTAATCAAACTTGCTCAGAAGCTTCCCTGCAACATTTAGATGATTTCTATTGTTTTTGGGGGTCAGTTGTTCAAAGGTCAAAGTTTCAGTGACCTCCGTTAGATTTTCCTTAATAATGCACTACAGGTCACAGTTTTCATTCAATTTTCATTAAACTTGCTCAGAAGCTTCCCTGCAGCATGTAAATGATTCCTGTTGTTTTTGGGTCAGTGGGTCATAGGTCAAGGTCACAGTGACCCAAAATCTTTTCCGCTCAATATCTTAAGATTTATTCAAGCAATAGTCTTCAAACTTCATAGGATGATTGGTATTACTGAGTAGATGATTCCTATTGAGTTTTGGGTCATAGGGTCAAAAGTCAAGGTGCCAGTTACCGAAGCCTTTAAAATATGTTCTGCTCAATATCATGTGATCTATATGACCCACAGTCTTCAAATGTTATAGGGTAATTAGTGTTACTAAGTAGACGAACCCTATTGTTTTTTGTGGGGTCAGTGGGTCAAAATCACTCTAAACTCTTTTAGCTTTTCCTTGATAACATTTCACAAAACTTACTCAGAACATTTCAGTCAGACCAGGAGAGTGATACGGGCCCTTTTGGGTCTCTTGTTTATCACTCATATATATATTTGTCTTTATATCTTTAAGCCTACATCTGGTCATCAGCTACAATGTTAACTGGTAGAACTAAACTGAGTGAATTGAATTCCTTTCCTGCATATACATCAAACATCTTGAGTGGTAAGTTTTTACAGTGTATACTTAAATACTGTTTCTCTTTGTTTGATAATATAAACGTGCTTTGTTACGTTGTAAGTAAGTAAATAATGAATTCCTTACTATCAATTAACTGTTAGGAGTTATAATCCGTAGTTATTAGATCACGAGTCAATTAGGGCGAGTAATCTAATAAGTAACACGAATTTGAACGAATAACCGTGTTTCAATTCACATTAAATCACAGCAAAGAATTAATGATTTCGATTCTACATAAAACACGACATTGTCTTTGAAAAATACCTCAAACTGTTTTCAACACGTAGTGCCATTTTATTGTAACTTATAAACACGGAATGGAACTGGAAGCCGTGCATCACTTATCCCACGTATTGTGGAAAACGTGATGCATTTTATAGTGAATTCACAGATTCTATATAGAGAAAGTTGCGGGTCATGTTAGAAGAACAATAGGAGATGCTCATATTACCAGCACGTTCACTTTCCCTGATTTTACATTTAGTTATGGCCATATCATATAAATTTTGTCTCATCGGACACATTGAACACAATTTTTAACAATATAATTAATGTTCAAATGTAAATTGCAGAGGTGGGATTGTTTTCGATATTTTATACTAAATATAATAAAACCCAATTCGAAAGGCCTTTTTCCTCGGATATCACAAGGTCTGTATGTAATATACAGACACAGCGGATATCTGATCTAGTCGACCACGTTCTACTGTTACAGTAAAATATCTATTTAATACAGTAATTACACACACGCGTGATCTAGCGTACAAAGTTTCTATAAGTTTCGCAGTTCAAAGATTTTCTTAATAATTTTCTCCGCCAGGTAACGGATGTGCTTTCAAATTCATTTTCATGTTCATATTGTGAAGGTTAACTTCTATTCCTTTTGATGAAGTAAAAGCTTAAGATGAATAACTTCGCTGGAAAGCCTCTTGTTGTTCAAATTATCAGGGATTTGATAAGTGTAAATCAGAATTCACATTTCAAAGGCAAGTAGCTCTAACCACTTGCTAAAAACAGTGCACCGGCGGGCAAATGGCTATGTCTAACATATACATGTATCTTGTTCCTTTTGCTTATATGAAAGAAAGGTATATTGGTTTAGCATCTTAGTTTTCTCTTATTGCATGAAAGGCACAAGTACAAATGGCGCCGAGTATCAGGATGACAGCATCGTTTGGAAACTACTGGACCTGGGACGAGCAGTTACCGTGTCAGAAATTCGCTTGTATCTTCAACCACCGAAACCAAGGCGAGTTCTAAAGAACCTAGGTAATAAATCTATGGTCGACCGTCATTATCGTAACTAACAATACAGTAGCAATCACAGGTGAAAGTAACGTAGATGGGACCCTAACAGTGCATTTTAGTTAAAAATAGTATAGTGGCTATATATCAATAAGAAGGTAAACAACAGCATATACCCATCGACCCAGTTTCAGTCTCAATTACTTCTTCTATAATAATGCATATTTTTTAAAAACCTTTTGCATAATTATATACCTTTAGTACATGTTTTTATATTTTCCGTAAACGTTTATTTCAAGGCCCAAATGTAAACCGTTTTGAAAAACGACCGATAGTTTCCTATTCTATAAAAACGTTTAAATAACGTGCCATCCAAATATTACACATCAGACGTTCGTAGAAATGAATTTGGTAAGTATTTCCACTAACGTTCCAGTTTAAATACGATCCGCTAATTCAGGATTCATTATTTTTCTTTGGTAGGTTTTGTTAACATATACCCGAGCCATACTGATTAATAATGGGTACGTCTAATTTCCATTGCGTAACCGTCACTGTGGTCATAGTCGACAAAAACGGCACACTACTGCTACATTTGAAGCTGTAGGTGAGAGCGGTATATGTATTATTTACTATATATGTATACATTATGAATTAAAGGTATAGAATATACAAAAAGGATTAGTAAATATAATAAGAACCAAACGCTGCATACTAAACGCCTGAATCCGCCGATTAGCACGATTTTGCGCTATTAACATGCTTTTGTGAATTGACTGTTGAGGAACATGTATATAAGCGCTATGAAAATAATTATGTATGAAGTACCGATTTAGCTAATTTGATTGATGTTATTCAAATTAATTGGATGAAGCTGCATTACATAAATGAATGCAATGCTTAATAACAGAATGTAGTTGTGATGGTAAATATATGGCTTATGCGTTATCATAACGGAAACAAATGAGGACCGCTCAAAGCCAAGTCAGCCCTATCCAGGACAGCCCATGAAAAAAAAGTAAAGTTTTTATATTATATTGGCGACTTGAAAGGAGGCTAATTAACAATTAATTGATCGAAAACGGGTCCATATTAAACATATACATATATATGTATCGGGGGTTTGTTACGATTTCATGAAACTAGGGATCTTATAAACAAATAAATCCGGATGAAACTGATGTTAAATAATGTCTAAATTTATCCGAATATTCGATTTTGGAAAATGCATTCAAACATTCTATAGAAATGTAAAATGTAAATATTCGAATGCTCGAATATTCGTTCCCATCGTTGATGTTACTTTCAAACCATCAATTTTTTGTAAAACTGACCCGTAAAGGCTATTCAGTTTTAATTTGGGCCGTCCTTGCCTGGGCCGTCTTGGTATTGGGCTGTCTTAGATTTGGGCCGTCCTGACATACATTTATAACTAGAACTATCACTGAAGGTGATGAATCCCCCCGAACACCCTACTGACACAGTATATAAAATGTATGTAATAGTTGTTGCTTTAATCATTTACCCTGCACAACTTAAGGCATGTCACTTATCCCTTCTGTGGAGTACACATAAATTTTGACCAGCGGTTTTAGAGATTAAGAGCGCACAAGATTTTACTATCTCGAGCCCTTGTGACATTGACCTCCGATCTAGTAACCCTAAACATGGCATAACAATGCATGGTATTTATCACTTGTTTGAAGTATCATACAATTCTAAACAGGGGCTTTGGAGATAAAGGGTCCACAAGATTTTACTATCTCCAGTACCTTTGACCTTTAACTTTGGCCTAGTTATTCGAAACATGGACCATGCACAACTAGGCATTGCACTTATCTCTTATGTGAAGTATCACTTAATTCCGACCAGGGGTTTTGGAAAATAAGCTTCCACAAGATTTTACTATGTCAACCCCTGTGGCATTGACCTTTGACCTAATGACACAAAACATGGACCATGCACAACTAAGCATTGTACTTATCCCTTCTGTGAAGTAACATTAAATTCTGACTAGGGTTTTTTGAGATTTAAGAGTCCATCTACAGACGGACGGACGGACGGACAGACAAGCTGAATGCAGTAAACCATTTACACTTTGTGTTCGGGGGTATAATAACTTCGCACTTAACTTTTTTATATTATATGAATACAAAATAGCAGTAATTTTTTTATAAATTTTCCTACGTTCAATTTTACGGAGCAACGGATACTGGGGTTACGAGCACAAGAGATAGAACTTTGCGTTTAAAAGGCACATATGCTTTAAAATAAACCCTGAATTTTACATTTGAAATGCATTTTATTTTACAGAATAATCTTAGTCTCACATAAAAAAGCGAAATTTTTTTACTATCCATTACTTTATGCAATAAAGTTGAAGCTGAAGGATACCACCAACACTTTCGTTGCATTTTTTGTGGTCAGTGTTTTTAAAGTTGTCATTTATATCCATATTTTCTCTCTCCCCATTTCATTTGTAATCGATCATCCAGCGATAATTTCAAAAGAACTATACATCCATATACTTTCAGATTATCAACAATTAATCACATAGTGTAGGTCCGCAAGTTCCCTATACAAAATTGCCTGATTCCGGTTCTCACCTATTGAGCATTCTTATACATAAAATGACACCAAATACTTGCATAAAAAGTAAACTACGGTCACACTATTTAGATATAAATAATGCTCCATAGACATGTATATAGTTCAATTTATAGGTCATACGTGTTTTTGTACTTTTAAAATAGACTGCTTCGATGCCGAGGTAGGTCTGGTCAATAAATTTTGAAATATACCAGTAGTTTTGATATGAGATCGACGTTTGTCCACTCTTTACCACTGCTGCTAATTTGTCTTGAATAAGCCTGACTGACTGACTGTAGAGAATTGGCCAGAAATAGAAGTGGAAAGAAAAGAAAGAAAAGAGGGAAAGAGTCATCATCTTTTTATGCTGAAGTCAATTCCCTTTTATTTAGACCCATTTTATCAGGAAAACAAATGGCGGCGTAACTTTTTCGGTAATATTGTGCCGATTGCGTGTCCTAGGATGATATAACCACTGAAATTCCCATTTCCTTTTCGGGGAAAAGTGGGCGATTACCTGGCGTTATTTGATCAAATCTTACTTAACTACATGTATTAAGACGGAAGAAAAAGTTAGAATATATTTTCTTTTAAATCAAAGCATGTCATGCGAAAGATGAAATTTCCAGCTTTAATTCATTAAATTATATAAACAACGCATCTTATGCCGTGTTTTGTATCAACTACGTCTTGTCAATGAAGAGACTACAAACGCGATTAAAATCATATATTAGCGGATCGTATCAAAACTGAAAAAGTTATCAAATGCATTTCTACGAACGCCTGTTGTGTAATATTTGGATGACACATTGTTTTAACGATTGTTATAAGGAAAGGATTCAGTGTGAGATTTATTCGGGCTGGCGAAAATTGGAAAAATTCCAGAAACTATTAGCCGCTGTTTCAAAACGGTTTGCATTTGGGCATTGAAGTAAACTTTTGCGGAAAATATTAATACTTAGGGTATATAATGCAATAGGTTTTAATATATATATACATTATTCTAGAAGACGTAGTTGAGGCTGAAACTGGGTCAATGTGTATACGCTGTTGTTTACCTTCTTATTGATATATAGTCACTAAGATTTTTTAAACTAAAATGCACTGTTTTGGTCGCAACTACGTTACTATTACCTGTGGTAGCAATCTGATATAAAAGCTTATACCATCCGTGGATATACATGTAGAACAAATTGTTGTTACGGAGTACATTTTTGATATCGTTTATGATTTGTTCTATCCTACAACGTACAATGGAACGGTATAATTAATTCCTAATGCAATAATGTCATTAATTCATTGAATTCATTTTGGTCTTGTTATTTGGCTGAACGACAACTATTATTATATATTTGCAATATGCCTTTACAATCTTAAATTTTAATCTATTGTTCGAATGGCTTTAGTAGTAATCTTAGATTTAGTTTCTTCTCAAAAACTTTATATTTGATTATTTAGTTACAAACATTCAAAGCCATTTGACTACAAAACAAATAATTTTTATTTCTTTAAAGAGACATTCCCTTAATCTGGTAACAAAATAATTAGCTTCAAAAGGGGGCGCTCCCTGATTCTAGCATATTATAGTTGTGTTCAGTGAACGTAAAATGATCAATAAATACAATTTTAAAGAACAACATTTATCGAAGAATAATAATAGAATGCCGCATTTTAGCACAAATAACCAAAGTACAGCTCTTCCGTTATAAATCGCTATCCACCCATCGTGTAACAACAACTTTACATAGATTTTTAAATGTTTTACAGTACTGAAACATATTTTAAAACACTGATTTTACCGATAATGACTAGAATGTTTCGCTAAACTTTTAGGTTAAGTAACAGTACTTGCAAGTATTCTATTATTTACGCATCTGAAGTTATTCAATTTGGCATCAAGGTGTTTTTTATCTTAGCATATATTGTCGTTTGGAAACGTACTCATAAATAGTATTTTTATAAAATGTTCCTCAGCGTTTCCCCTACGTTTACATTAGATCTATGTACAAAACTAACGTCGAAAATAGTTTTATTGTTTAATAGTATTATCAAAAATGTATATTTATCTTTATGTTTTCAGTTATAGATAAGCTTCTTTAAAACTTATTTAAACAAATTGAAAAGTTCTAAAATTTAATGTGGTTCTATATTGTTCCAAACCGTTGAAAACAGCGACACCGGTGGGAAAAGACAGGCAGGGTAAGTGCTACAGTTCTAGAAGTTTTGAGACTATATTTGTAAGACCATCTTTTACTTCTTGCTTCTTTTATATTTCATTGCAGGATTTATATTTCATCCGAGTAACAAATCAATTCCCTTATGTATGATCAGCAATGGATTGTGGGACTTCCTTCATTTTGATGCTGTTTCTTGCCCTACAATACCATTCTTTTTGGAAGATGAGGATATCTTCGTTCTGAAATTTTTAAGGTAACATTTCTTGAAACTTTTCTAAGAAATATTACAGAATACGCGCGAGTGTTATAAGTAAAATTTATTTTATTGATAAACGGTGAGAAAATTGAAAGCTTAACATGGTGAGTATCTGTACTTGGCGACCGACCGGCCCATATATTTTTGAAGGGGCCAACATTCTTCAAGCAAATGCTTATAATTGTACTAAAACGAATAACGTCCGGGGCAAGATCGACTCAAATGGAAGCGATTCTGTTCTAAGCCTGGCTTTACGTAGAAATACACCAAAGTCTGCCATGTTTGATGGACTTTTCTCATAAAAGCATTAGAAAACACAACTACTTTTTCTATACAGATTATGATTTATAACATCACAGCTCTGTTTGTCTGTCCGTATGTCTGATCGTCGCAAATTTTGTATCGCGCGTATCTCTAAAAGTAGAGATAGGGTCAGAGTTAGAGTACTTCAAGTTTACAGGAATGTTTATCAGCATGTGAAGTTGTTCACCCAGGTTTTTGTCTGTCAGTCCGACTGTTTGTCCGTCACAAATTGCGTGTCGTGCGTATCTCAAAATGTATTTGACTTAGAACATGAATGTTAATCAGCATGTGAAGTTGTACATCTATGGTTTTGTTTTCGTCTGTCTGTCCGTCATCACAAATTTTATGTCGCGTGCATCTCCAATACATGCTTAACTTTTCCAACTCGTGATAACATGTAGTGGTGGTATGGGTGTGGGGGAAAGATATGCTTTTGTTATCTTTGAAATCTACTTTTGTATTGTTTGGACCCGGTCACATGAAAGGTGGCGTATTCTAATGCCTAATTACATAAGGATAGTCGGGTTCATAGTGTGCAGTTACAGACATTGCTTTTTGCAATGTTTATTACATTCAAAGTCCCATTGGCACTATATAGTCAAAATACGAATATAAATAATAGAATTGTGTTCTATTTAGTCTAAAACAATATTGAAATATACATTTCATTCATGTTTTTGTCACTTCTTCACGTTTTTGTAATACAATTGAAGGGATTTTGATATTACATTGGACAGTAAACTTATTCTGCACAAGGTTCGTTCTTATGTTTTATAAAACATTTATATTTGACATAAAAGGGAAGTAGACGGACGCTTTGTGACACTTTTAGGCCATCCGGAAGAACGATACATGGAAACAGTTACCAGAATAGATGTGATTACAAAACGGATAAGCTATTGTATGCACTTTTTATTCTTCATAATTTTATTAGTTCATTTGAGCCGAAGGCTCTGTGTGAACTATAAGTACGGGTGGGTGGTCCGGCGTCCATTGTCTTTCGTCGACATTTACACTTAAAGCTCGTCTTAGAAACTTCTTGTCGGATTCTTACCATACTTGCTCTGGAGGAAATGGTTCCGGTCTAGTGTACACAGGGGCCGATGTTATTAAAAAAAGAAAACAAAAACAAAACTCAAACGGCTTCTTCTTACGAAATAATGGATGGATGCCGTCAAACTTGCTCTGTAGCATCTTTGCATAGCCCCATTTAAAACAGGAAATGGTTGTGGTCAATTATGCACAGGGACCACTGTTACAAAACAAGAAGAAACAAAAACACCTTTAAATGGCTTCTTCTTAAAAAACATATTTTCTCTGTGGCATCCTTGCATTGTCCCCTTTGAAAAAAACAGGAAATCGTTCTGGTCCAGTGCAAACAGGGGCCACTGTTTCTAGAAATAGAAACACATTTAAATCGCTTCGTCTCATGCCAATGGATGGAATGTAATCAAAATTGTTATGTATCATTCCTGCAGTGTCCCCTTTCAAAAAACAGGAAATGGTTCCGGTCCAGTGCACACAGGGGCAGAAGTTATAAGAGAAGAGGGCCATCATGGCCCTATATCGTTAATCTGAGTGACAATGCTCATCAAGAAAAAAACATTTTGATACACCCTCTTGATGATTGAATGCAAAACGTGATCTATCGTGTTCACAAGCTTTTTCTTTTATTTGCCATGGTGACCTAGTTCTTGAGATGAAGTGACCCAGATTCAAAAAATAAAGACACAATTTTGACCAATTTTCATGCAAATTTGGTATCAAATGTGGTCTCGATAGTGTGAACAAGGTTTACCTTTGATTTGACCTTCGAACCTAGTTTTAGAACCTAGATCGAGTTTCATGATTATTAGGGTCAAAGTAATAACAATGTTTTCCTTTGATTTGCAATGGTGACCTAGTGTTTGACCAAAGATGACCCATTTTCGAACTCTACCTCGATTGTATTCAGACACTCATTTTGACAAAGTTTCACGAAGATCAAATGAAAAATGCAGCCTATATTGCATACATAAGGGTTTTCTGTGATCTGACGTGGTGAATAGTTTTTAACACGAGATAACCCATATTCAAAATACAGACGGGTGGAACATAGCACGTTTAGGAACGTATAATGTAATTTTAATTTAGTGATGTTGCTATAAAGGAAATGTTTGTACTGCCCTTTGTAGATACATGTGCTTTCAAGTACATGTTTTGGATTTAAGGAATTAACAGATAATTTTTAATATAAATTTTAGACAGTGGTTACACTTGCAACATAGATCTAGGAATGAAAGATGGTACAATTGAAGATTTCCAGATATCTGCATCGTCATCTAAACAGAACTTTCAAGCGGAATCTGCCCGACCATACAAGGAAGGATGGTGCGCCGACATTAGTGACAAATATCCGTTTATAATGGTGGGCGCCTCTCCAGATTAATGTTTCCAATAAACATGCATATTGTTAGTGGTATTCGTGGTTACACTGGTTTATTATTTATATTGCAAATACTTGAAAATATAATATAATGGGTCAAAAAATAGTTTAGCTAATGCTGTGTGTAATTGCATGTATTTCCATGGATAAAATGTTTTACAAACGTTTTTCAGACAGCCATGTTTAATTTTATTGCAGGTTGACTTGGAAGCTGCTGCTGAGGTTGATGGTGTCACATTTTGGAGAGATGAATCCTCAATAACTGGAGAGTCTTGTTTGTCTGACCCCTTGACGTTTGAAGTTTTGTATTCGAATGGAAAACATAGTCCGTTCACTACTTACGGCACAGTAAGCACTTAACATATTTTGCTTAACATATTTCGTTGCAATTTGTTTGTGACATCGTTATTTTGCCACGACAGCTTTAGTTTGGGAAGACTTGTTCAGTTCTTTCATGATCAAATTTAAATAAAGACTTAGAGGCTCTCCCTAAAACTGGTGTCATATTACATAACTTGAAAGCATAAATAATACAATTTTTCAAAGTAAAATTACTTAATTAAAGCTGCTCGCTTTAAGTTGCCGTTGAAAAAAATAATTTCAAAAAATGACATACTAGTACCTAAATATAAAATAAAGGCTAGAATCAACAACAGAAGTAAAAATCTAGGTAGGAAGTTGCAAAAAATCGATTGAAAAGGCTGGTTTTACGGTACCGCTACACTACATGTTTATGTTGGAATTTCAAAAGCGTTTACAACGCTTTATTATTTGATAGCGTATTATTTCAAATCTATAGATATACTTTACAGGAATTTATTATGGAACCTTTCTATATGACTATATGTTCTAAAATATATTATTTTCATACAGTTTGAAGAACTTTTTTTACCAAAATCTGAGAGCGAGCAAATTTAAACTTAAATTTGTTGCTGTACCGTAAAACATTCATTTATCTATGCAAAGTTGTCGTTCTACAATTAATTGGTGGATAGCGATTTGATACAGACGGTCTCTTTGTTTATTTGTGCTAAAATGGGGCATTATATATATATATATTGTTCCTTAAAGCTGCTCGCATTCACATTTTGATGAAAAAATTCTTCAAACTCTCTGAAAATAACATAATTTAGAATGAGAAGTAATATAAAAAATGTTCCAGTATACATTCCTGTAAAGCATATCTAATATTTGAAAATATACGCTGCCAAATTATAAAGCGTTGGAAACGCTTTTGAAAATCCCCAAATAACTATATAGCGTAGCGGTGCCGTTTAAACAAACCTTTTGAACATTATCTCATAGATTTTTACTTACATTCTTGATTCTATCCATTACATTATTTATTTATCATTTAACGTTCAATGAACACATATATTATTACATCTGCTTGATGTAGGTAGTGCCTTTTAACAAAGAAATAGTTCGTAATTTTATTTGGTAATTTTAATGACTCAATTTAACAAATGAGCCACGTTGTCGCACTCATGCAAGCTATAAAAAAATAAAAATAGAATCATACTTAGTTGTAAATTATCCAGTTAAAGAAGATCGTTACAGTTTAGTTCTTGGTTATATATAAAATAATTTTATTTTTTAATGTTGTTTAATTAAATGTGACAAACAATTACACATTTAAAAAAACACACAAAAGGAGTATCTTAGCAGTTATTTCACTATAACATATTTATATATATAACTATAGCCAAAAATCAGTATAGTATATTACATGTAAGAAAATGTATTACCTCCATTTAAAAGCATCCAAAAAGTCGGTATTCAAAAAAGGTTGACTTTTAAACCGCGTTAAATGCTTTCAGAAGGATACACTTTTGTTATTTGTATTATGTGTTTTACTACGTAAAATTTGTCTGATTAAAGTTTCACTGAGCTATCTGTTTTACGTTAGTGGCATTTTACACATGACCTCCCCTCCACCACCAACCTCCCAGCCGAGACAACAGCTCACTTTTCTCAATAACAAGGCTGGTGACATATCATTTTTAAAACTAGTTTTCAAGAAAAAGATGTTTGAACAATTCTTCTGCAAAAATCAAGAAATTCTCATTGCTTTGACATTAAGTAAATGACTACAAATTACGTATGTTTACAGAAATTAGTTTCTCTTTATGGTATATTTACAGTATGAATACATTTTGAAATCTCAATACATGTAGTTTCATAAAATATGGTCAATTGCCTAACATTTTAAATAAAAATCAATGGTGAATTGCCAATTTGGTGTTTTATTATTGACAAACATGAGATAGGGGTCATTTTCACTGCTTTCGAGGGTATACTTCAAAAAGTGTCCATTACTTATAAAAAAGGCTGGTGACCTACCGTTTTGTTTTATATTCTGACTTATCAGGTATTACCCTTACAACAAACCATATTTCTTAAAATTCTCATTGCTTGAAAAAAAAATGAAACTGTAGCGATCGTCTTTAAAAGTTACTCGTTCAGTTTCCGGTAAAAAAATTAATTTCTCCAAAACAATAGATTTAAACATAAAATGTAAAAGTAAATCTTAGAATAGGGTTTGGTTTGACAGAACTGTTGATATTAGAATTTCAAAACCCTTTGTAACAATTTATAATCTGGTAGCATATATTTTCAAAAATACAGAAATATTTTACGGGATTTTATACTGGAACTATTTTATTCAAACATTCGCTCTACACAATTTATCTTTTAGACAGTTCGAAGAACTTTTTTTTTCACCAGAAACGGAGAGCGAGCAATTTTTTAATTATTCCCCTTTGTTACATTTTCTTGATTTTTCTTGTCCTGAGCATAATGTTGAATCGTTCAAAAGCTTCATGACATTTACAGAATTTCCATTTCGATGCGTCATGGTCACTGCACGAACAGCAGTCATTTTGGTTCCTTAAACCGTTCTCGGCACGATACATAAAACTCAGATTTGCACAACCATTTACAGTAGGACTCAGTTGCCTTCAGTTTGAACTACATGGATGTAGACAAACGGGTAAATCAGTTTGTCTCTTATATTCTTGTTTATTGTTATGCATATATAAATGTTGTAAAGGCAAGTTGCGGACGATATTATCTGCAAATATTCTATCAGTAAACAGCTTTAAAAATTGTTTATGGAGTATTTTGTTTAAAAGTCCCATAACTCAGACTTGTATTTCTTTGAAATCCCCCCTCCCCCGAAATGTGCTTACAAAATACAGGGTAAGGCTTTGCATTCAATGTAGATTTGATCTACACAACTACACTATACAGATTAATGGTGTCATTTACAAAGGTTATATAATCATTTTTAATAATTTTGACCATAATTTTTTTGTATAAAATTACACAATATACCTATTCTTAGACATAAAATCCATTTTACTGACAATAGTTGAGCGTACTGTCATGAGACTTGTATTTCTTATTTTGTATTTCGAAAAAAAGTGTATCATGTTTATCGTATCAAAAGACATACAGTAAACTCTGTCTATAAGGACTTAGGATAAAGTGAAAATCCGGATATAAAGCAAAAACACTCGGGCAGAGAAAATATGTTCATAATATATCCGAATTTTCGCTATGTCCAGAGTCGTTATACACGGAGTTAACTGTATAATATCGCAAAATGGTTTCACGTAAACTTGATTCTTTTACAGAAGGGTACTATCTAACACCTTCTATCTACCAGTTACACCCGTTTGAAACAGTTATTTCTTTCGTGCAAAACATATCTACTGCACAAGTGATTTCTAGTATCGGCTTTTCGAAGTTTTATCCCAGTGGCCAAGAGTACAAGTGGATTATACGCTTTGCAGAGAAAGACTATGTTAAAGTTATCTTTACATCAATATCGCTATCCGCTTATCAGGTATGTATTCAACAATTATAATTAAACATTAACTGCTGATTCAGTGAAAATCAAATTCTAAGGACTTGTAACATTTGGGACCAAGGTATAGGTTAAAAGGTCTATATTTCGGGGATAAGCAAAATTTATGCAACGTCAGCAAACCGAAGAAATCAGTTTGTTTATTCCTGCAATATGTTCCTCTAACCGACAGGAACAGCCCTGCCTCCCCCTCCCTGCACCATCCCTCCCGCTCGACACCCTCTGCATTCAAATATAACAGATTTAGGACTGAGCTTATCTCAGTACTGTCACTGTCCTACTTATTGGGAAACAAGAGCTGTCAATCATAGGTGACAACTGCCCCCAAAGAGGTGTCTCACGATCTGTGACCTTGACTTTCAAGGTGTGGACCCGCTACTTGCGCACGACACATCATATCCATGTGCTGAATATTTGTTCCAATTCATTTTGAAGTCACTGAATGATTAATCGGACATGAACATGTGCATATGTAAAGGATTCTAAAATGTCTAACCTCTAACTGTGACCTTGACTTTCAAGGTAAGGACGCGGGACATGTACGTGACATGCCATCTCCATGTGCTCGTCTTGCTGTGCTAACATCTGTGCCAGGATATTTTAAAACCATTCAATGCATGGAAAAGTAAAAGTCCGGACACGAATGTGTGCATACATATATACATGATTTGATAACTTTTAAACTCAACGTGTGACCTTGGCCTATGAGGTAAGGTCGTTGGATTTGCACGCGACACACATCGCATTGATGTGCTAAAAATTTGTGCCAAGTTATTTTAAATCATTCAGTGCATGTCAGAGTTACAATCCGGTAAAGAATGTATGCATATATATACAAGATTCTATTAGCGTGACCTTGACCTTTCATGTAAGATCGTGGGTTTGGTACTCGACACATGGTCTTGATGTGCTGAACATTTGTGCCAGGTAATTTTTAAAACACGTCAATAAATGGCAATTTTACAGTCCGGACACAAATTTGTGCATACATATACATATGATTTGATAACCTTTCAACTCTAAGTGTGACATTGACCTATGAGTTAACGTGGGTCTTGCACGCAACACGTCGTCTTGATGGGCTTTACATCAGTGCCAAGTTATTTTAAAAACCCTTTGAAGCATCACCAAATTTGCTGAAGATGTTTTGACCAAGTTCGATGACCAGCTACTTCGCCCTAGGCACTTTCGGATTATGACCCTTAAATTATCATTAAATTGCAAACTTAGCCTTGTCCGCTCTGTACGACGAACAGTTTTCACCCGATTTTCATCAAACTAGGTCAAAATATTGATGGGCATAATGTCTAGGCCAACATAGATAACCAGAAGAATTAACGAAGTCACTTTTGGATTATGGTCCTTGAATGATCGAAAAATGATAAAATTAGCCCTGTCAGCTCTATAGTTCAAACAAATGAATTATCCTTGTGCGCATTATAGTTCAAACAGGTTGTACAAAACATATAATTTGGCAGATACTGAGTTATGCCTCCCTGACAGGCGTATTTTGAGACAGTTTGTTACTGTTGTTTTTTGGTTGCGATGATATCAATAGTGTTTGAAACCATTTTTTGCCCAATCGCAGCGCAGTAACTTTGGTAGATAAATTATTATATACTGCGTCAGTAAAAAGGATGATAATGCTGATTTCAAACACAAAGTAGGTTTATGTTGATTTTGATACATTTAATACAATTAATTCGCCGCGCCTGACCAATTTATTTTCTTCAGCGCATCAAAATGAATACAAACCTATACTTAATTGCCATAACTGCGAATAATAGATACATATCGCCCATCGCATCGCAAGTTTTATTCTAGTAGCTCTATACAATCGGGTTTCCAGATAACAAGTTGATGAATGTATTACATATATGTTTAGGTCTGTGATTGCAAAAAAGCTACAGTAAAATCCGTATATTACGATATTGGAACCATTTAGTTTTTTTTCTTATGCCCGGAGTATGTTATATCCATTTAACATTTTCATATCAAATAAAGAAGAACAATCGGTCCCAAAAAAATTAGTTCGATATATCTAGAATTTCGCTATATCCTGAGTCTTTGTATACGGAGTTTAATGTATTACCATTGTACTTTAATCAACCGTTCTATTGTACTTTCACCAGGTTGATACTGGAAACCAATGTAATGACTCGATACTTCTGTCGGACCAGTTACTAGAAAAAGCTCAGACAATTGATCACAGGTTTAACAGCGAAATATTTCTAATAGAAACCAGTCAGGAACAACTTGTTCTCTCGTTTGTGGCATGTCTACCGTCATCCAAGAGACTGCTAGACGACGCACATGGATTCGAAGCAGTTATTACTAGCCACAGTATGTATCATAGTAACAATCTTCCTGTCGTGTTATTTTGCCATCTGTTGCCTGAATCACATATCTGAAAATTACAATTTTAATCTTTGATCTTCGTGGAACCGGAATAGCAAAGGCGGGGAAATGCATTCAGTTCCCATAGCGCTTTTATTATTTCTGAATTTGAGAATATAATTGGCAGCGGTATATACAAAAAATCTGATTTTCCCCGGAAACTTCAGAAACAACTGATTTATGCCTTGATAAAAACCAAACGCTGAATTCAGGTTATCATATATTCAGAATTGAGACGGAGATAAAAATAGTTTTGAATTGAAGCAATATCTTTCTTTCTTGTAAATGTATAATTATGATCTCTAGAAAACCAAATGAAAATGCAATGATAATCACCGAAACGAAATTTGACAAAACAAAAGTTTGAGCTTCCAGATACCGAGAAAAAAATGTCGTAACAGTGATTTTAATCAAATTACAGTAAAAGCTGTTTATAACGAACTCTTTGGAACCATTTAAATTTTTTCCTTATATCTGGAGTTTGTTATATCCATATAACATTTTCATATAATTTTTTTTTTTTAAAAATCGGGCAGAGACAATGTGTTCCTTATATCCTGATTTTCGTTATATCCGGAATCTTTCGTTATACACGGAGTTTAGTGTATGCCATTACTTTGAATAATTAGTCGTCGCACTGATATACTGATACATATTTCAGGTGACCCAGTGTGTTTTTCTCTTAGTGTACCATTACTCAGTAATAATCGGAAAGAGGTGTGCAATAAACCGTCAATGGTCTTGAAATCGATGTCATTCTTAGGTCTTGCGTTCGTCGGAACAACGGAATTATGGGTATTGCACATTCCAAGAAGAAGAATCCGACTGCTGCTCATAGAATTTTATGTTGCTTGCAAGATAAAAGGTATAAAAGCATCACGTGTCTTTTTCTTGTTGTACTGTAAATTGGGTTACCCAATTGGTTATATTCGCTATTTTCGCGTATTTCTCACTTTGTGAATTTAAAAATCTGGCGAAATATTCATTTTACACGCATTTTTTATTAGAAAATTCTCCTTTAACAAAGTTAAAATACGCGAATAAGTATGTCTGCTCACAAATCGCAAGGTTTTCGTCACGCGAAAATTATCCAATGTACAGTGTACAGAAACAAAATCCTGTAACGAGCTATTATTTAAAACATGGAACAGTGTACTTCATTTGCTCCATTTTCGACGGTGTGTGTAATTCAAAGCATTTCTGAGTGGAGTCGCATACATGCACACAAAATAAATGTTTCTATGTTATTTTAAAGAAGATGTTTTAAACAATAGGTTAAATGATATTGTACATCTAAATCCGGTAATTTTAAATGAAATTGTTACCAACGTATTTCAAAGAGATATGTTATAATTTCACATTCAATAGTTAGATTTTAAGACTAATCAATTTCACTTATGTGACAGTAGCATAACAGTAAACAACATTTACCATGATACAGGCGAGTATTATGTTTGTGTAATGAATTTTTTTTATATCGTTTGCAGATAATATCGGCTCTGAATTCAAAATCTTTCAAGCAACATACGAACGAACATATTGCAGTCTGAATCGTCCACCGGATACAATAGAATCCCAGTCTGATAATATAAATGTAACATTTTATCGGGGTGAACGGCGTCCGTCGGAGGTTCCCTATACGGAAGGATTCAAACTTATGTACAATATTATGAACACGTCGTATGAACACCTCATAGAATACGAAACGCGACAGGCAACGCGACAGGAAAAAGGTTTGCTTTAAATTTATATTTCATGTTTTGTAATTACCTTATTTATTCACCACAATAATTAGTTAACAATTTGACTTGTTAAATCGGTTAACATCATAGTACAGTAAACTCTGTACATAACTACGTAGTTGTGCCGTTAAACCAAACCACACCAATATTTCAATGGATTTTTGCAAATTGCTACCTTGATTTGTTACTGTCGTTGTTGACTCTTGTATTTACCTTTATATATAATTCTTGAATACTGTTTAAGGGGGGTCACTGGTGATGTTTTGGATTTTGCACTTCCGGAAATTTACATTTGTTATATTTAAAAAACAATTATGTAGTAGTAAACTTAGGCACAATAGGAATATTTTAGTGTAAAGAAATTGAACATTTTTGAGAACAAATATTTTGACCTCACATTTTGTGACGAAATTGACAAATTTGGTCAAATGCTAAAATGGGGGTAGGGGTACAAAAATAGTCATATCTCGAAAACCGTTTAAGATATTTACTCAATTCAAACTTTATTACAAGAATAATTGTTAGGATATAAAAATAAATCAGTAACTAGTTCCTTTTACAGTTCTTTGTTACAGACATATGCCGTCATATCTCAAGGCTCGTCGAAACCTAAAAAAAAAGTTTTTATTGAATTTCTTTCCTATATGCACATTGACCCCTATTTTTTTTATTTTTGCATTCTAAAACAAAGGTTTTAATCAAACTGTAGGCAAAATATCTGAAAAACCTAGTTATTCCTTTATCATGAAATATTCATTGATCAAAAATTGAAATTTTTTTTTTAGTAAAGTGGTTGGGGTAATAATAAGGAGCGTAATATTTATTCAGATGATGAAAGAAATACCACTTTCTCTAATTTTTCTTCCTAAAGTATGACATACTACATTAGAAGAAATTAAACATTGATACCCTTTCTGAAACATACGCCACGTATATAAACGTTTACAATACGAAAACTCTAGCTAATTTTGCATTAAGCACCTTATCTGATAGTGTATCATTTAAGATTAATATTGAGAAAAAGTTAAGTTATTGTCCCATCATTATTTTTCCAGAAATTGACAAGGAAAATGTTAGTCTCCATAAAAAACAGTGCCAATAACATTTCATGTTATTTTGAATTTCAGCAGTGACCCCCCTTAAGTACTATTTATGGCAGTTTTTTTTTTTTGGCTACATTGGCGGTCACCATCGATAGCGCCAACTCTAAACACCGTCATTATAAAGCACCGCCAATTATTAAATAATGTTAAACGGGAAAATTGTGAAACTGCTTATTTGATAAGTCGTTAATAGTACACAAATTGGTATAAATAACTGGTGTTTAACAGTTGTATTGAAAGCATGTGAATAACATGTGCATCATAATTAAACCATACACTCAGTCTGTAGTTTTTAATGATAGACTATCTTTTCTATACCCTTTTTAATCAGGTTTTCCGAAGGAAAAATCCTGGTTATTAGATTGAGGTATGTCGGCGGGCGGGCGGCGGGCGGCGGGCGGCGGGCGGGCGGGCGTAAACAATTTCTTCTGTGCGCAACTCCTCCTACATTTCTCAACGGATTTCAACCAAACTTTCACAGAAGTATTGTCATGAAGTGCCCTGGCGCATATTGTCGGGGTTTTGTGATTTGGTCATTTTTGACAGAATTATGGCCCTTTGTTTTTTCACATATGTAATTCTTCTGTGCGCAACTCCTTCTACACTTCTCAAGGGATTTCAACCAAACTTTCACAGAATTATTGTCACCAAGTGCCCTGGCGCATATTGTCGGGGTTTTGTGATTTGATCATTTTTGACAGAATTATGGGCCTTTGTTTTTTTCCACATAATGTAATATATATAGAGAAATACTCTTCTGTGTGCAACTCCTACATTTCTCAAGGGATTTCAACCAAACTTTCACAGAACAATAATTGTGAACTAAAGAATTTTGAATATATAATGTTCTGCCCCTGGTCGTCCGTCCGTCCGTCCGTCCGTTAGCAATTTTGTGTCTCCTTATTTTAGTATATATAAAAGGGAGAATACTCTGTTATTATAAAAGGGAGAATACTCTGTTATTACTGTCTATTTTTAGAATAGATTACCAGTCCTGTATACTTTGGAGTATTCTGTTACAGTAAGATGACAAAATTTCTCATGAGACCAGTGGTTCAAACCCCACAAAGAGCAAGTTTTTTTTTTCTTTTTTTTATAATTTTTGCCTGAATTATGGCCCTTTGCTTTTTTTCCACATATGTTATATATAGAAGAATACTGTCACGTGCCCACTTCCTCCTACATTTCTCAAGATATTTAAACCAAACTCTCACAGAACTGTTGTCATCAAGTGCCCTCGTGCATATTGTCTGGGTTTTGTGTTTGGATCAATTTTGCCTGAATTATGGCCCTTTGCTTTTTTTACACATGTAATATATAGAAGAAGACCTTTGTTTCTTTTTCACATTATGTATATCTACTGACTTTAAAAACACATTTGCGCTCGGCCAGCAGACTGGAAAATGAAAACCTGGTTTTGTGACAATTTCCTGTCACTTGTCTCATTGTTATTGCAAGTTAGAATATTACTGCACAATTATACGATAGTAACTGTACAGTTTTAAATTGATATGTAAGAGTAGATTCACTTGAGTGTTTTTCATTTTATGGCAATGTTTTATTTTATCGGCTGATGTGATTTGCGCCAACTTAAGACACCGTCAATTCAAAACAATTAAAAAAAGATTTGGCACTGCAGATTTAAAGCGACATACAATAGGTCATTTTGGAGAAATTATTTCTTTCACCTGAAATTGTGAGCGAGCATGTTCGCTTTAATTATGGCTTTCCTGTTGCAGATTTATTTCATGTTGCGTGATATTGTGCATGATCATTTAAGTTGATTGGCAGTAATTTACGAACAAGTTATATGCGAACAGCAGAGATACATGTAACTGTATACACCTTGGCAATCATAATTAAAAGATTTTATGCTAAATATAAATACAATTATGTGTGATTGATAAAATCCCGTTACAAGCAAACCACGTACATTTCTTGTTTAGTGTAAAATAAGATTGATGGTGAAACTTTAAAGATCAGAAGAACTTAAACGAAAATTAAAAGTATTTACGATCTCAAAATTACCTTATGACAGTCACTCCACTTTTACCCAATTTCAATTAAATGTCGGTCAGGACCACTTAGGATAGTTTTGTTACATTTCAAACACATTTCATGCGAACCAATAGCTAATTTCTAACTTGTATTTATAATAAATGTATATTATATTTTGGACCAGAAACCTGTTCTGCCTACTGTTCTGCTTTCGCTCAGACCAGCAAGGCCTGTACGAAATTTATTAAATTTGTGAAGTCTATCGTGTTATTTCTAGACATTCAAGCTATAGTAAGAACAACATGATTACATACAGCAAAAGTGCTTTTGTTGATGCAGTCTTGACAGTCTGATTCGTGGTTCCTGGGTCGTTCGGGATTGTAAAATGTCTAATGATTAAAATTGTATTGGATGCATACTGTAAACTGGGTAATCTTCGCTTGACGGAAGGTTTACGATTTGTGAGCAGACATACTTATTCGCGAATTTTATATACACAATGAAGAATTCTCTAATAGTAAATCTTTGAGAAATGATTCTTTCGCAAGATTGTTAAATTAGCAAAGTGAGAAATTCGTGACAATCGTGAACATTAAAATCATCGCGAATATTACCAAATTTACAGTAATATTATTATAGCGAGATTGCTTTTTCTCAACTCCGAATCATTTACATTTTACAGTAACAGATGTTGCATTAGGAAAACCTGCAGTGATAAAGGGAAGTCACGTGCTGTACAATAGATTTAATCCTTTTAAAAATGCGACTGCTCAGTTGAGGAACGATGGCATTATAGGGTGTTTTAACACAGCATTTCGAGATCACTCACCACCTCCTGACTACTGGTGGATAGTGGATTTACAAGATACTTACATTCTAAAATATATAACCATGTTCTATGAACAACATGAACGTAAGCAATATGTGCTTTGCTCATTTTAAGTTTGAATCAAATTTATAGCATATCAAATATTCGTACGTTCAGCTCGTATGTTCAAAAATGTTTAAAAGTTACACAACGATTTTTTAAATGTTAAACAGCATTACAAATTACGATACTTACTTCGTGGTTTGCGCTTCTTACGAAACATATGTTGCTTGTGTGGTCATTTCCGCGACATAGTCAATACTGTTAGGATGGACCGAGACCTTTAAATACCAAAGAAAGAATCAATAAGTTGACACAATATTAATTTATCTATTCATATTTATATTTATCATTTTCTCTATCTTCTATCTATATTCTTGTTGCACCAATTTGTAAAGGTTAACTGTTCGGTAAAAAATGGGACCTTTTAGAATGTTTATCCAAATACGTATTAATTTCGAATAAAACATTATATAAAGTGGTAGAGAACAGCATATCTATACCTATGAGAAAAAGTACATCATTCTATTATTTTTACGTTCATCCTATTAATTATATTAAACAAGAACGACGGTTTAGCTTTTCCGTCTAGTCTTTTGTATTTCGTCGTTTAAGTTAAAAGTTAGGTACTTAAGGAAAATAGCTTACCTCCGACACGCGGAAATGTTCCAAGCAAAACTATTTACAGTAATTTTCAGGTGAAGACGTTATCAGAACCATCGAAATTTCAACCGGTTTATATGCAGAAAACATACCTATGACATCTTTCCACTGTGGAAAGCCTAAAAGATGGGAGACCATTTATCAAAATGACATCCATGCCAGATTTGTGAAGATAAAACATATGTTCTATCTCGTAGACCAGCCGCCTGATAGTTTATTGTCAGAACATGAGATGCCTTTAAATTTCTGTGAAGTTAAAATATATGGCATTTTAGGTAAGTAAACAGCTTTGGCGAAAATATGATACAAATTTAGTAAGCGGTACTGTCTATATAAAACAAGAGGACCATAATGGGCTTTATCGCTCACTTACTGAAACAGGGTTTATTTTTGATTGAACAAACAGTCCGATCAAGCTCGAATGAAACGGGCCTTCTCGTTGTGTGGTTCAATTTCTGGGCTGATTAAGCCAATGATCGAACCTGATCGAAATTTTGTCCGTCAATGTTAAGTAGTGATTGTGGCATCCACAGTGTTAAAAACTTTAGAGTGTTATTTTCCCAGAAAATGGCCCAATTTATGCTCTGATAAGGCTGCTCATAGAATTTGGCTGATATTTGTGGTCATTATACATTCAAACAAAACTTGCTTGTTATTGCTAGAAAATATAGCCTCCAGAGTATAATCATGATAATATAAAGATTTTCCCATGGTAAGACCAAATGTGTGATCTGACTAGGCACATTACTAAATTTAGCAAAGATAGTTTGGCCCGTTACAACTGCGCAAAAAGCTGCGGTTTGTGTAATATAATCAAATTCAAATGTTGTAGGTTTTCCCACATTTGGCTAAATGTTAGGTCTTATGATGCCAAAAGTATAATTTGACAGATCTTAAGACAATACACACATCCTATCAAAGGTTTATTATGACTGCTAAAATGTGGCTTCCAGAGTGCAAACATTCTCAAGTTGTAATATTTTTCCCAACAACATAGCCCAATATCTGATCTTATTTTGCCCAACATAGAGTTTTTGTCAAGGTATTGTAGCTGCATGTATTCTATCAAGGCTTGATTATTATTACACAAAAAGGTTTTGCTTCGAAAGTGTAAATAAATTTAAAAATGCTAACACAGTGTAAACAATTTCTAGTACAGAAAGTTTTACCACTGAAGAACCGAATTTCTGGTCTGATTTTCGCCCTTTTCTGAATCTGACTTCGGCATTATTTTTTCTGGTCTGACTACATCTATGGCTGGCTGTACTTGGCCGAAATCGTGAAGCAATATACAGTCATTCTGACAAACATATAAAGCATCAAACACAGCACTCATAAAAAGGCAGACTATCCTCCAACTATGTTAAAAGGCAGAAGACATGGTACACACTTCTATATATTAACTATTCAGAGGCAACATTCAGCAGCAGATTTATGCTATAACACTACACTTATTTTCAGATCGTAAAGTTGACGATCATAAGAGAAAGTTTTACATAGACGCCACCAAAGGTAGCATTTTATTCAATCAATAAATATGTGGATCACACTTTGAAAAAGTTGATAATCTATCTTTAGACGTGCCTGCATTTACGGATTTGATGATAGAAAAAACTTTTCACAATAAGAAATTAAATTTAAAGTCCATTAATGAAATTTTCACATTTCAAAACCTTCAATTTTTGGGAAGTACATAACTTATTGTCTGAGGAATTCATTTGAAGATGCACTCCCTGAAACAGACGTCATATTGAATAACTTCAAAAGCTCATAAATACTAGTAGTATTACTTTACCTAAACGTTTACGCTATACATCCAAGTCATCATCGGTAAAATCAGTGTGTTGAAAATATGTTAAAGTATCGAAAGAAATTCAGTAATCTATGTAAAGTTGTTGTAAAATCAATGGGTGGATAGCGAATTATTACAGAAGATTCTATGTTGATTATTTGTGCTAAAATGAGGCATGTTTAGATTTATCATTTTACGTTCATTGAATACATTAGTTATTTTTTGAAAATATAATCTGCTAGATCTATGAAGTGCCCAATTAAAGTGCTTTAGCGTACGACTTAAAATTTAGCTGGCTTGTATACTTAAGACAAACATTCTATATTTGCAAAAAGTTCAACTTGTTTTATGAATTTTTTTAAATTGCATTAACAATTTTGTTTTCCTCAGAGAAGATAGATCAACTTGAAATCGACCGTTTATACTCGCGATATAGAACTTATAAATGTCCTTCACAAAAGAGTGGTAAGTCATATTTCTACTAATTTTCCATGAATTTACCTTAGCACATTGAGTGCTTCAAAGTCAGATTTATTTATATTAATTTGTAGTCATGAATACTTTCAGAATAAACTGCATGAAAGTTAACGATTGTGGTATGAAGAGCGAATAAGTGTTGTGGAACTATTAATATGTTTTACGGAGGATAAGAGTCTAGTACTGGTTCTTGCTAGGAACGATGATTACCGGTTTAAAATTACTGAAATATGATTGAAATATACAAAATTTATATGCACTTGAAGGCGAGTTCGGCTCATGGTCTCTTTGGAGTGATTGCTCGGAAAAGTGTGGCCCTGGATCAAGACAGAGGACAAGAGTTTGTAAAAGACCGCCTTGTTTACTAGGAGACACTGAATATCAAATATGTGAAGGGAATACAAGTTGTCCAGGTAGGAAAATAGAAAAAACAACATCATAGTAAATAAGTATGACCTTTGTACATTCCATTATCGTGTAATACTTTACACTTGTCGTGGTTTATATACTACTAATGTTTCATTGCAGTCTTGTCTGCACAAACATAGCTTAATATTTTTATAAATATGTTCTTGTTCATTACATAATAGGAACAGTAAATCATTTTTTTTTATAATTATGCCATAACCGCATTTATTGAGCAAACGTGAAACGCTCCAGAAAAAGTCTTTTTCATCTATTAGATATACTGTCTATTTGAATAAACATGAAGTGTCAACAGACTTGATAAGATGTCGTGAAAATTCTTACTTCATATATCAGTGTTGTCGGATAGGACGTAAACAACGACTAGTAAACAACGACTTAGACATTATACAATTTAAAAAGCGTTTTATAAAAGACGAGACAAAAAATTGTCGTACTTAGCCTTGGTTACTGTTTCAGAAAATGTAAAAATAAGTATCGAATACTGTACGATGCCTTAATCAGTGTTTCTCTTTAAAGTGCTATTAGTTGCTTAAGTGACCGTCTTTAAAGAGACACTCCTTAAAACTTGATTTAAATTAAATAACTCCAGAAGCATAAATAATAGAATATTTGCAAGTTTATTTGTAAGCTATACATTCCGGTCATTATCGGTAAAATCAGCGTTTTAAAATATGTTATAAAACAGGAAACATTACATAATCTATGTCAAGTTGTTGTTGATCAATCAATGGGTGGATATCGATATATTACATAAGGTTTCTATGTTGGTTTTTGTGCTTAAACGAGGCAATTTTCGATATTATGTAGTTTTTTAAAATTGTATTTATTCATAGAACACATTATTTATGTTTTGAGAATATAATCTGCTAGTTGAAGGGAGTACCCCTTTAAGTTTAGAAAGACACTTAGCACTTACATATTTCCTTAAATCGATGAAATCCGAGTTATAAGTACAATGTATGAATCTGTATAACATTTTCAATTTATTGAATATGGAAGAGTGTACCGATAGTCTGGAAATATTAGACAAAAATGGTAATCAAACTATTTTGTATGGTTTATTTTCAAAATTATCTTTTAAAGTTGTATTACCATTAAAATTGGCTATGTTGAATTGTGGTCAAGAACGAAGCTTAAAACACAGTAGATGCTTCAAAAACATGCAAGAAATGAATTATAGCAGGGAAGGTTAATTAATAAATCCTTGTTACACTGAATTTTTATTGACAGGTGTAAATGAAAATATGCCTAACGCATAGGTTGGATTTTCAATTTTCAAATGTCAAAAAGATTTTTACATATTTCCTCTACTATTATTTATTAAGAATGAAACGTTACTACAGCTTCATGCTTTTATGCCCCAAAAGGTGTATAACTGTTAGACTTAACTTTGTTATGCCTTGAAGGATTGTTATATAACTTGGCACATATGTTCAGCAAATCAAGACGACGTGTTGCATGGAAGACTCGTGTCCCTACTTTAAAAGTCAAGATCACACTCAGAGTTTAAAGGTAACGAAATCATGTATATATGCACACAATTGTGTCCGGACTGTAACTTTGTCATGCATTGATGGATTTAATAATTACTTGGCACAAATGTATAACTCACCAGAACGACATGTCGCATACAACACCTACGACCCTACATTATAATCCAAGGTACCTCTTAGAGTTTAAAGGTAATTGAATTTGTATGATTGGTAACTCTGTCATGCATTGAAGGATTTTGACATGGCACACTTGTTGAGCACATGAAGAGGACATGTCATTTGGATGTCCCTCGTTCTTGCCTTGGAGGTCAAGGTCACACTTAGAGGTCAGACAGTTTAGTATTCTGTATATATACACACGTTCATATCCGGATTGTAACTCTGCTATACATTGAAAGATTTTATAATGAATTGGAACAAATGTTAAGCACATGGAGAAAAAGTGTCATACACAAGTACCGGTTCCATACATTGAAGGTCAGGGACACATACTGTGAGACTTCTCTTTCTTTTAGGGGCATTCGTCGATCTCGTTTAGTTATAAATATGGCACTGTTCCGTATTCTAGGAGTATAGGTCATTGATTAATGTCTTTCTTAAAATTATATTGGTCACTCTAAAGGTAATATCACTTTAATTAGAGAACTGAGTAAGCATAAATCATATACAATTACAGCACCGTAAAAGTTCGTAAACAATAGAAGTATATGTCTTGTAAGCAAAACTATATAAAGCTTCGACACACTAGCAAAGAAAGAAACAGCTAAGGGTTTTATAGCAAGCATAGACTTTTTTACATGACAAGGTAGTTTTGACATGACAAGGTAGTTTTGACAAATAGCATTCAGTTAATTATAATCTTATCTAAATTTCAGTATGGCATTGCTCGGTTTCGTTTAAAAAATGTTACAGTATAGTTTATCTCTTGTCAAACTGGAAACTGGCCACGCAGGAATGTTCAAGACGAAACTTGACGCTGGTGTCGATAAGTTCGGTTGAAGAAATGCGGTTTATCAAATACTTATTAAGAGAGAAAAGATTCATGGATGATACTCCTCTACAACTGATAAGTCAGCGATACGGCGCTAGATATTATTCTCACATAGGTAATGTTGTATTACTTTCATTTTTGGTTTCTGTGCCTGTATTTTGGGACAGAAATATCGACATGCAAGTAGATCTAGTTACAGTTTTAAAGACAACGTAAACAAATTTGATATTGATACCGGTAGTTTTTACCACGGTCAATATATCCGATATCTTGGTTTTCTTTATTTATATTTCAGGTTTGCATTTAAAGTATACACATTTTGGTACAAAAAAATACATTTGGGAAAAAGGTTTTCCTGCACTCATCTCAGCTTGGTAAGTCAGTTAGTTGAATTGCTTTTATCTATTATAAAAATACAATTCAAACACCTCACCCTGTGAATTTGACTTTAAATCTACATAATATAGAAACAGAACATTTTTGCATTACTTCTACATAGCTCCATCACATTTTGAAAATTTGGAGGTAATTAGCTAAATAGACAATAATCCCAGATTGAACTTAATTGCTTGACTCGTGCTTCGATGTAACATTTCTGTTGAATGCCCTGATGCTCTTTACTTGTTGCACTAGGTGAAAACGTGTCATAAACATGTCTTTTGATATTAAAATGGTGGTATGACTAGTACTCTTTATATAATGTTTTCGCATTGTTGGAATCTTCAGTAGATGAATACACAAATCGTTATTGACGTTATCGGAAGTTAATGATGAAACCGGATGTAAAATCATAAGTGAACGTGACGTTACGCGCCAAAGTCTCTTAAATCTGCCATAATGTACGTCATTTGCAATCATTTGCGATGGAATCCAACTGTCTTTGACGTTGCATCCGTGTGATCTTCCCGTTTGTAGCCGTTCGAAATATATGCTTTCTCGTTTAATACGTTCTTGATATTCGGCGATATTTTTCAAGGGCCGAAAGCTGAAGGTTACCATCATCATGGCTTAAGGTAGTGTGGGTCTAATTGACACTATTCCAAAACACATTAAACTTAGTATTTTAGTATCTGCATCTGTTAACCGACTGGTGTGCAAATTTAATGACATTTCACCGTTTAATTTAAAATTAATTTCGTCTTTTGTTGCCTTACCCCCACTTAAGAAATTCTGACCAGATTCAAAAGTACCCTAAAAGTTAAAATAGGTATGTTTGCAAGTATTTACTTACATTTGTTTTTGTTCTAGGCTTCAAAAGGTATTACAAGCAATGTTGAATTACAAAACATGTATTATAATTCTACAAGCTTAACATGTGTAACAAAAAATATGCAATAATGCCAAAAACTAGAGTCTACAATAATTATTTGCCTTATTTTGTCCGAAGACATATCACACATGTAAATATACACGACTATAGCAAAAGATTCGGAGTAGGGGCATCAATATTGATTATAAAACTTTTATAAGTAGTAAATGAACTGCAATATAAGAAAAAATGAAAATGTTTTACCATCTACTTTTTGAGATATTGAACTTTTGAAAATGAGCACGGTCAATTTTTGTGTTTTCAAGTAACTGTACATCTTGATAAAATCAAGGAAAATTAAGATACAGTTCTCAAATCTTGTAAAATGGCATAACATTTCATATTCAATTTGATAACTAAAAAAGAAAAAATAACGAAAAAATAATTTGGCTCCTTCGGGGATTGAACTCAGGACCTCTTGATCTCAAAGCAGACGCTCTAACAACTGCGCCACATTACAAAATAGGTACAACTATAAAGTCCAAAATTATCCAAATGGTCATTAAGCAGGAAGTACTCATTACACATCTACTACCTTAAATTAAAGTGTGCCATAATTGGTTTGTCTTTTCGTAACCGCGCATCACGTAAATGTTCTGTCATTTTCTCACGGATCTGTCGCTCAGTTTCTCCTACGTAAACTACAACGTCATATTTATTACAGCGCATGCAGTACACAACATTACGTACACGACAATTGACATCATGGATAATTCAGTGTTCTCCGTTTCTACTTGTATCTAGGACATCCGCTGTAATATTGTGTTACAGTACGAACATGTATCTTCACACAATTTTTGTATTTTTAGTGTAGCTTTGTTCGTTTTACTTTGAACTAAAGTTTCACAAAGATTTCTGGAGAAAGTTAATACTAGGGAAACCCTGTCTTTCGATTGCTTTTTCTTGACTTTTGTGAGTAAATCTGTCCTGTCCATTTTGTCTACGTTTTGTAGTTGGCTCTCTATAAATAAACCACTGTATCCTCGTCTTCTTAGCTTGAGTTTCAGGTCTTGTCTGTGTTTATTATAGTCATCATCCTTTTCACATATTTAACGTAGTCGTAGACCAAGGCCATAAGCCAGCGATCATTTGGTACTGGGGGATGACACGAGCTTTTTCAAAGATACAATTGTTTGTCTGTAGGTGTGACGTATAAGTCTGTCTTGATATGTCCGTATTGTAAGTGAACAGTTGTATAAAAGAAAGTGTATTTTTCGATAATCCCTTGTATGTTTGGTAATGATTTTTCGCACGTTCCATTTCCATAGTCACTTGATTAAATATCTGTTCACGTATACATTTGTAAAGTCATTTGATTTAAGCAACTATTCATGTTTCAATTTGCAAAATCATTTGATTTAAGCAACTGTCCACGTTTTCATTTGTAAAGTCATTTGATTTAAGCAACTGTTCACGTTTCCATTATCAAAGTCACATGATTCAATCAATTGTTGATGTCATAGTTACTTGAATAAATCAATTGTTCACGTTTCCATTTGCATTGACGTTTCAAGGAAAGATGGCGAGCCTTCAACTGGTAGTTGTGTGCGTATGAACTATCAATATTTTGCTCCTGATAATACTTGGGAATCAGAGGACTGTAGCATTACATTGGCAGATAGTTTTGTTTGTGAGACTGACGTAATGGATCTGGAAATATGTAAGTGAATTCGTGCTCAGGTAAGAGAAACAAGCACACTAAAAATATTGCAAATAAACGAATATGTATTTACATAGACACTTGTGTAAAATCTAAGTAGAGGATCTAGTAAAGCGAAACAAACTTGCGATTTTAACAAAACAACAATGTTACAAATATCAATGTAATAGTACATCTCTTTATTTATCAAATGGTGTCCAGTATTAACGCTGTATTAAGTTACATTGTAAGTTTCTTAAGTGTGGCATTCATTTCCATATTCCTATTCTTGAATGTTAACGCAGCATCTTCAATAAAGTAACTTGCATATATTTTGCCAGTGTCAGAAGCTACGGTTTTGAAACATGAAGAACATACCCGCCACTTGAGCAAGACATTTACTGGAAAGACGTGTCAGGCATGGAGAGCTCAAACCCCGCATCCTCACAAAAGCTATAACGAGGACTTCCCCGAAGAAACATTATTGAGTGTACAGAACTATTGCAGAGACCCTTTTCGTGAAGGTTATCTATGGTGTTATACTATGGATTTAAAAACACAAACAGAACCTTGTATAATTGATGGTATATCATTTTACAACATTTGCGTGCATGCATAAATTACAGGCTAAGATGTATCTTATAGCTGGCACAAAACAGCTGACTTATCTGCGTATACATGGCACAAAGATGCTTACATTAGTAATATATAAGATCAGGACATAGAACTTTGAGAACTCTTTAAGTATTTTTCATTCTTACAGTATATCTGTATATATTATTATATACTTAGCATTGAAACATTCCGCAAAATACGTCGCTTAAATTTGGATCGTTGCCTCTTGTTTATACAATGACGTCAAATAAATGACGTCGCATACAACATATATTTGTCCCTAATTAGAGTTTATCTTCTATTTTATGCTTTAAGGAAAACGAAAGTCAAAAACAGATCTATTCCCAGGTTGTAGTCCGTGCAATTTTATATGGGTTCGCTTAATTACAATAAAAATTCATGCGATATTTAATTTGTAATACTTAACTAAAAACGTTAATTTTTAGTTTGTCGCCCGGTCAGTGAAAGTCGCCATATTTGGTTAAATGCGTCACGTGACCAACTGTGCATGACGTCTTAGTGCTATGCGCATTGATCATTTCGGCGGCCAGCGAACGCTACTTTTTAGCTCACCTAGCTTCGCGAGAGTGAGCTTTTCTGATGGATGATTGTCCGTCGTCCGTCGTCTGTCGTTGATCGTCCGTCAATATTTTGATTTAAATGACATCTCCTCTGAAACCACTAGGCCAATGTTGATGAACTATGCAGGGATGTTCCTAGCATGAAGCTCTACCAAAATTGGTCAAAGAATTCGATTCCATGCAGAACTCTGGTTGCTATGGCAAAAAATAGGAAAAACTTTAAAAAAAACCCTGAAACCACAAGGCCTAGAGCTTAGATATTTGGCATTGTCATTGGCTAGTGGACTTCTACCAAGATTGTTCGAATTATGACCGCCGGATCAAAATTGACCCCGCACGGTGGTCACTTAGTTTTATATAGGCTTATATAGGAAACACTTTAAAAATCTTCTTCCCTGAAACCACAAGGCCTAGAACTTAGATATTTGGCATGTAGCATTGTCTAGTAAACCTCTACCAAAATTGTTCAAATTATGCCCCTGGAATCAAAATTGACCTTGCCCGGGGGGTCACTTAGTTTTTAATAGGCTTATATATGAAAAACTTTAAAACTCTTCTTCTCTGAAACCACAAGGCCTTGAGCTTAGATATTTGCATGTAGCATTGCCTAGTAGACCTCTTCAAAGTTTGTTCAAATTATGCCCATGTGGTCAAAATTGGCTTTCCCGAGGGGGGCATCATTTGTTTTACAAAGATGTATATAGGAAAACCTATTTGGTATATAACATTGTCTAGTGATCTTCCATCAGGCAAATGGACTTGTACCAAGGTGAGCGATATAGGGCCAAGTTGTCCCTCTTGTTTCTTTTAATTGCTGATAGTATACATGTTATATGTTTCTTTGATCCATAATAAAAAATACTCCTTTTGTTATCTATTTTTAGCTTATTTACCATTTTTGGCCTTTCACAGCTTTTACGACAAATCCAGACTATATAATTAATTATTAAAGACAAATAATTGCAGCGCAATTTTCACCTGTTACTTATAAACATAAAGATAGAACACAAAGATTAATTTCATAAAGTATTGAATTTACGTCGAAAGTAGTTGTGCTGAATTTGCAAATAAAACACATATTTCAATCACATTGATAAGTTAATTCACATGTAACCTCGTTCACACAAAACAAGTGTGCATGATTTTAATTAGACCGCTCTGCATATTATTATGAAATTATCAAATACAATTGATCAGTAACCACTTAATTTTATTGAAGCAATATGCAATTATGTGTGACCAGTTAGACTACTGGCAGGGTGTCACCAATTAACAAAGAATCATATCGCATCTTTTGTGACTTATGCCCTTGGGCTAGATCAAATGAAATTACTTCAAAGGCTAGACCAACATTATTTACCATGGCAACGTTGCCAAAATGGGATATTGTTTGTTTATTTTGTTTATATTGATAGAGAGAAATACAATTTTCTGTACTAGGAAAATTACAAAAGCATATATTGGTGGTCACAACAATGTCACTTTGAGATCTTTAAAACACTACAACAAAGAAAACTTCCAATCCAGTCTTTTATATACTGACTGGAGTTCTGTGTAATTAAGAGATAATGTGAATGAATCCTGGATTAATTTGTTTAACAATTGATTAACAATTGTTTTTATCTGTGTTAGACACTATTGCACCTGTGAAACAAACCAGAATCAAGCAGAGATCAGAACATTGGATGGACTCAGACATTCTTCAGGCAATAAATGATAGAGACAAAGCTTTTCATAGATTCAGACACGATAGAAGCATGGACAATTTTAATTCATTTAAGACTCTTAGAAACAATGTTCAGTATCTTGTTCACAAAGGAAAGAAAGATTATTTTTCTAATATTATAGAACAGAACAAAAATGATTCAAAATCTTTGTGGAAAACTCTTAAAAACCATGGTCTACCTTCTAAAAAGGGTCTTCTACATCAAGTTCAAATATCTGTTTAAAAATTGATGACAATATTTGCTTTGAAAAGAAGCTTATTGCTGAAACTTTCAATAACTATTATACCACTGTAGCACGTACACTTGTTGAAAAGCTACCTAAAAGTGTATACAAGTTTGGTAGTATTTTTGTTAACAGGTTTTATGCAAACAAAGGGGTTTTTCCTGATAGTTATTTCTTTTTCAATGATATCAGAATGCAAAGTTCTTAAATACCTATCTTTTCTAAGTGCAAACAAAGCTACTGGCTTAGACGGTATTCCATCTTGTTTTATTAAGGATGGGTCACACATTATTGTTGGTCCTTTAACACATATAATTAATTTGTCACTTATCCAAGGGATTGTACCTGATCTCAAGACTGCCAGAGATGTTCCCCTTTTTAAAAAGAATGATAAATTGTCTGTTGGTAACTACCGACCAGTTTCAATCCTGAATATTGTGTCTAAAATTCTTGAAAAGGTAGTCAATGATCAAGTTGAAACTCACTTCAAGGATAAAAAATTGTTGTATAAATTTCAGTCCGGGTTTAGGAGTGGTTTCTCTACTGAAACTTGTCTGATTCATTTGACAGACTTTATTAGAAATGAAAATGATAGGGGCAATATAGTAGGTATGATTCTTTTGGACTTACAGAAGGCATTTGATACAGTGGACTACTCAATCCTTTTGATGAAGCTGCAAGCAGCTGGCCTTAGTATTGACATTTTGAGGTGGTTTAGGTCGTATCTTTCTGACAGACAGCAGCTTGTTGATGTTTCAGGTTCATTTTCTTCTACTTCAAATGTAGCCTGTGGTGTCCCCCAAGGGTCTATTCTTGGGCCATTGCTCTTTTTAATTTACGTAAACGACATGTCAGCTGTAGTGAAAAATAAGCTGTTGTTATATGCTGATGATTCTGCAATACTAGTATCTGGTAAACGATTATCAGATATTGAAAAGGTCTTGACTGAAGAACTGAATTTAGTAAGTCAATGGTTAATCGATAATAAGTTGTCATTACATTTAGGTAAAACTGAGTCTATCGTGTTTGGCTAAAAAAAAAACTTAGGTCACAGTCCATTTAAAATATTAGTTGTAATGGCACATCTATTGAATCCACCACATCTGTTACGTATCTTGGGGTCACTATTGATCAACATTTGTCCTTTGCCTACATGGCTGACTCTGTTCTTAAAAAGTCAATAGTAGGTTAAAGTTTCTCTGCCGTAAGAAAGATTTTCTTACACATCATGCTAAAAAGTTACTTGTTATGTCCTTAATTCAATGTCATTATGACTACGCATGTTCTGTATGGTATAATGGTGTAACACATGTTTCGAAAAATAAGTTACAAGCAACTCAGAATAAGATAAACAGGTTTTTGCTTAATCTTGATTCCAGAGCTCATATTGGTCATGAACAATTCAAATTCCTCAATTGGTTACCAGTAAATAAGAGAGATGAACAAATTATGTTGTCTCATGTTTTCAAGGTCAAAAACAAACTGGCACCTTATTATATGGATGAATATTTTGTTTCCCAAAACTCTTTGCATGATTATAGCACTACGCTTAGTAAAAAGGGAGGTTATTGTCTCCCAAAGGTAAAGGTTCTGGGTTAAAGTCTTTTTGTTTTCTGGGCTCCAAACCTTTGAATACTTTACCACCCCAAATTACAGAAATTAACAAATTTCAGTCGTTCAAGGTAGCCATCAAAAGCCATCTAATGAAAAGTGTTTAATTTTTTTCTTAATTGTTTTGCTATGAACATCATTATCTAAATATTTTGTTTTTTAGTTTTAAACTTGCCTCTCTAAGTCATGCCACCAATACTAAGGACCACAATGGAAATAAGAGCTGCTCTTTATTGTGTAATCCTTGGTATTGGGAAGCATGCATTATATATTATTTAATAATTTTTCTATTTTATTTTATTTACTGTTTGTAAACCATTGTATGTTTTCCTTTGCCGAAATAAATCTATCTATAGAGAGTAAAATATTGGAAGGATATTAAAGATGATCCCAGCATTTAGTGTTCCCAACACATGTACGTAGGCCTATGTTTCACACACATAGAACCTACTGTACGGTATACATGATTTTAGGAAATGATTTTGACTATAAATGCCAGCCATGATTATATATTAAGAAAACAAATAGATCTATGTGTCTTAAGTTATATCATAATTATGGTATTGTAATAAAATATATTTTGTGACAAAAGTTTCATCCTGACACTCAGTATAAGATGTGTTTCGGCGTGCTTTTATAGACACACGAGAAAAAACTTTTGCCACTTCAACTAGTTGTGCACGTAGAGAAATCTAGATCTGTATGAATAAGTGTTTTAATAAAATTTTGTTACAGACAGTTTATATAATTGTACAAAGGCCGAATTTAAATACACGTTTTGTGTTTTGTTATCGTGCATAATTTAACACCGGACGTCATTAAAAAATCAAGATTTGTTTATAGAAAACTTGACGTTAACATCCTTAAGACATAGAAATAAGAAACAATATAATATGAAAAGGTTTATTTTACGTTTCATCCGTATATAATTTGTAAAATAATTCACGAAGTTATAGCGATCGATCTTGCATGTAGCAGTTACTTCCTTAATTTACATTTATCACTACGACGTCACATCTGTTTAATTTAAAAATGAAATAAATCATAAAAACGGCAATTGACCACATGTAAACGCATTTTCGGAAAGGAAATAAAATGATAGGCTCTTTTGAATTTCACGGTCGAATTTTAGGACTTTGGGTCCCCTTTAAACGTCATTTCATACTAAGAGTATACCTACAAGTATAAAATAAAAGTGTCATTATAATAGAAATATGATCCAGAAGCCGGATAAGCTCTCGTCGCTGCCCGGCTCTCTGGATCAAATCACTATGCTAATAACCCTATTCTATTGTTCACATTTTAAGTAATATATATTTTTTCAGTTGAACCAAGTTCTGGGTGTTCTGACATTTTGGACAGATATAACGGGAAACAGAACATAACAGTCGGTGGAAAAGAATGTAAACGATGGGAAAACTACCAAGACTTTTTTTTATCAGTCAACTACAGTTTTGTTTCTGATGCTGAAAATTATTGTCGCGATCCTTCCGAAGACGGCTTCGTCTGGTGTTTTATTCGTGAAAACGAATGGGAACCTTGCTCCATTGCTACAGAAGGTAAAATGTCATATTGTTCAGAAGTTATAATATCACATCAATGTAACGTGATTCAATGCTTTTTAGCTCACCTGAGCTGGCTCAGGGTGAGCTATTAGGATCGATGAATGTCCGTCGTCCGTCGTCCGTCGTCCGTCCACATTTAGTTCGTTAACACTCTAGTGGTCACATCTTTTCCTCAATTGTCACGAAACTTGGTCAGGATGTTTGCCCCAGTAATTACTCGGACGAGTTCGAATATGGGTCATCTCGGATGAAAAACTAGGTCACATGACCCAAAAATAGAAAAATCTTGTTAAGGCTCTAGAGGCTACTGTTTCAGTCCAAATATCTTGGCAATTTGTCAGAAAGGTTGTTTGGTTGATTTCTAGCTTAAGTTTTAATATGGGTCACCTGTGGTCAAAAACTAGGTCACACAGCCCAAATATGGAAAAACCTTGTTAACCTCTAGAGGTAACATTTTCAGCCCAAATATCCTGGAAATTTGTCAGAAAGGTTGTTAAGATGATTTCTAGCTCAAGTTCGAATATGGGTCTCTGGGGTCAAAAACTAGGTCACAGAGCCCAAATATGGAAAAACCTTGTTTACACTCTAAATGTTACATTTTCAGCCATTGGAATTTGTCAGAAAGGTTGTTTTGATGGTTTCTGGTTTTAATAATGTGTTGTTTATTGAACACCTCATTTGCTAATTTTATTGCAGTATTTTAACACCAAAAGATTGATAAATGACATTTGTCTTGTAATCAGTACACATCTTGGATCTATCTATGGTAAGGCCAGAGTTTTTATATCTCTTGGTTTATGTGACTGCTTTGTACTATTTTTTGAAAAGGTAGAATAACAATGACATTATGAACTGACATTTTTTTTTATTATTTCCGCTGTTCCGACTCCATATACTAGTTAATGAAGTGTCAGAACGTAGGGATATATAATTGAATGTAATTATTTTAAAGTGTTTATTTTGTTCGAAAATGACAATTATTGACAGGTGCAGTAGACTGATGTTCAATATGTGCTCTCTTCAATACAGTAGGAAAAGTCCTTCGTACTCAATATTTAAGAAAACTTCCCATAAACCAAGCAATATAAAAACTCTGGCCTAAAATTGGCACTTATATAAAGTTTTAAATAGCGATGATGCAATACATGTTCTTGACCCCTAGTTGAACTTCCATGTTAAAGATTTTGGTAGTAATTTTTACATTCACTCACAAGAAAGTTCATATATAAAATTAAATCAATATTTGCAAATAATGAATAGCTTACAGTGCGATCATGATCGACAACAAAATAATGAATTGCTTACAGTGCAGATCATGGTCGACAGCAAAATAATGAATAGCTTACAATGCAGATCATGATCAGACAGCAAAATAATGAAAGTGCAGATCATGATCAGACAGCTAAACAATGAAAGGGCAGATCATGACCAGACAGCTAAATAATGCATAGCAAACAGTGCAGATCATGATCAGACAGCAAAAAATAAAAAGCTGACAGTGCAGATCATGACCACCCAACATACAATGAATAGCTTACAGTGCAGATCATGATCAGACAGCAAAAAAATGAATAGCCAACAGTACAGATCATGATCAGACAGCAAAATAATGAGGCCTAGAGCTTAGATATTCAGCATGTGGCAAAATTGACTCTCTACCAAGATTGTTCAAATCATGACCTCAGGGTCAAAATTAACCCTGCCTGGGGGTCTTTTGATTTTCAAGGCTTATAAGAGGATATCATGAGCCAAAGGTAAAAATTGATCCTTTCTGCTATTAATAACCTTTTATTTTTGCCAATGGTAGACAGGTGAGCGATACAGGGCCATCATGGCCCTCTTGTTCATTGGTTCCTGTATATATTCTTGTCATATTTTTATAGTCAAAACGTACTTTCTCGACGCTGTTTTAGATTAACTTTACAACCATTTATTATACGTGAAATAAACAATTTTGCCGAGGCTGTGACTATGGATATTTTTTCTCGAATATTGTTGTAATATTGTAATATACACATCTCTTACACAAACTAACACAAATAGCTCCATTTACTCTCTTTTGATATAAACAATACATGTCTTTTTCTTATGCACTTTTTATGCAATGCTTTAAATAAAAACATTATTCTTCATCAACTACATGTACGTACATATACATTGTACTCTGTTTTGAACTAATGTGATAATTTCCCTCATTTTTCTGACACATGTATCAGTTTCATGTCTGGAATTTTTGTCCTTCAAAAATACACAAACCAGACCTGCATGCCGATGGCATATAATTACCAATTAATTTTGTGACTCTGTATAAATCTTAATTGGGTGACTCTTTGTAAATCTTAATTGGGTGCTGACATATTCATTTTACCACAATGTATTTATATTGTAGGAAATTACACAAAATCAGGCCTTGTGTAAAATTTGACTGTGTGAGTTAGGTGTGAAATGTAGTATTTTATAAAAAGGGAGAATATGAATGAATATCATGGGACATAATGAAAGTGAGAAGAAATGATTCAGGAGGTGGATAAATTTTCATCTGATTCCAAAGGGCTCATAGATCCAAAATATAAGAAACGTAAAGAAGCCCCTAGTCAGCTCAAGAGCTAAACTCATCTGCTTGCTATTGTGACTCATTCACTCTAGTGCTATTTTAACAACCTCCAGTTTAATTGACAGGTAGTTTAGAGGTACAAAAAATGTATCAAGTTACAGCCGCACACAACAAATATTCCTTGGTATACCAGCGAGAGTTGCCCCTTTAATTTTACAAATGTTTATATAGGAAAAACTTTGAAACAAATCTTTTCTGAAACCACAAAGCCCAGAGGATAGATATTTGGTATGTAGCGTTACTTAGTAGACTTCTACCAAAATTTTTCAAATCATGACCTCTGGGTCAAAATTGACCACGCCCTGGGGTTCACTTGACTTTAAATAGGTTTCTATAGGATTTTTTTTAAATCTTCTTCTCTGAAACGACCAACGCGAAAGCTAACATATTTGGCATGTAATATTGCCTAGTATAGTTCTACCGAAATAGTTCAACTCCCAATGTCAAAACTGACCCGCCCGGATAAAAACTTTAAAAATCTTATTCTCAAAAACAACAAGATTCAGAGCTTAGAAATATTGTGTGTAATATTGTCTAGTGAACCTCTACCATATTTGTGTAAATCATGCTCCTGAGGTCAAAATTGACCACACCAAGGGGTCATTGGTTTCTATATAGACTTACATAGGAAAAACTCAAAAATATTTTACTCTTAAACCAAAAAGACCACAGGTTAGATATATGGCATAAAGCATTGCCCAATAGACATTTGCACACATTGTTCAAATCTTGCCCATTGGGTCAATATTGGTTGTATCCAGGGGTCACTTGTTTACCAACAACTTATGTAAGAGAGCATTTAAAATCTTTTCCAAAACTACAAGGCCTACAGTTTAGATACTTCGTATGTTGCATTGTCTTGTGGACCTCTACTAAGTCTGTTTAAATTAGCCGATGAGGTTAATAGTGGCCGCGCTTGGGTAGGTTACTTTTTGTGTCGCTCTTTCGGAGAAAATGCGATACATAGGGATCGCTTTGTCCATCCGTCCGTGGCAACCGTCACATAACTTAACGTTTACTATAACTTTGCCATTTCTTAAGATTTCTTCATTAGAATTTTAAATTGTATTGCTTATGACAAAAAGATCGTGAGCCTGCCCAATTTTAAAGGTCAATGTCATATTTACAGAGTTGTGCTCCTTTGTGTACTTAATTTTTGTTAAACTTTTATATTCTATAGCTTATGACAAAGAGACGTAATGCCGCCAAATGTTGTAGGTCAAGGTCATTTTCTCACGATAACTTTACGTTGGCTATAACTTTGCCATTTTTAAGATCTCTTCATTAAACTTTCAAATTGTATTGATTTTGACAAATGGGTCGTGATGCCGCCAAATTCTGTAGGTCAAGGTTATAGTTGATTGGTAGCTTTTAATTCACAACATAGCTCACAAATGTTTGGGTTACTTTGTGAAATGCTAGACCCTAAAATGTAAAACATGGAAAAAGCCAATTGTTTTTGTTTTATATTATAAAAACAATTGCTTTGATGAGATATTTCTTGAAAGTTGAGCATGTTCCATAGGAACCATTGACTTCCTTAGCAACAACTGAGTCTCATAACAATCACTGAATTCAGCTAACAACCAATGACTCTCTTAGCAGCCAATGACTTTCCCTAGTGACAGGTGACTTACTAAGTAACCATTGACTTCCTTAGCAACAACTTAGTCCCTTTAGAACACATGACTTTGTTAGCAACCTTTGACTTCCTCAGTAACAACTTTGTCCTGTAGCAACCAGCGACTTCGTAAGCAACCAGTAAGTTCCCTTATCAACATGCGACTTCCTTAGCAACAAATGACTTCCTTGGCAACCAGTGACTTAACCTTGCAACCATTGACACCCTTAGCAAGATCTCAGTCAAGCAGTTACCTGCCCTACGAACTAGTGTAAGGAACCATAGGTTTCCTTAGAAACAACTTAGTTCCCTAGCAACCAGTGAGTTTCCCTAGAAACCAGTGACCTCCTCAGGAACCCGTGACTTTCTTAGCTATCAGTGAGTTCCCGTAGTAACCAGCGACTTCCATAGCAACCGTTTGCATCCTCTTGTCACCAATTACTTCCTTCGCATACGTTGAAGTCCTTTGCAAGTAGCAGCAGTTGATCTCTTTTGCAGTAATGACCAGTGCTTTGACTGCCCCTGGTTAAAAAACAAATTCTTATAACTTCACTTATCAATTATATCTGTTTGAAAAAATATAAAGGTATATATTTGTAAATTTCTAGTAATAAGCCAGAACTTTTTCAATCAAATTTTCTTATAAACTATTTTTAAACGTGAAGAAAATTTAAAAAGGGAGATAATAGAAAATTTACAGTTTTTGTTATTTACCTATTAAATATGGTTTTAAAAAAACAATTTCTCATAATTTCAATTATAAAATATATTTGTTTGAAGAAAACTATTAAAGCATATGTTTCTATTTTTCAAATAAGCCAGCACTTGAGTAAATTACATTTTTTTACTGAATGTGCAGTTGTAATTCCCATTTTAACAACTGGTCACAAGGCAAGTGGGCCACATATTTTTTCCTGATAAAAACAACCGCTAGTTATCAAAAATTGAAAATCATGTTTATATATCGTTATCAGTGAAGCAATAGAAAATAAAATCTCTAGAAGGATTTTTATTGTTAAGGTTGTTTTCATCATTTTATCGTGTAACATATGTTTTAGCATACTTCATTGTCTCATTGGAAGAATTAATACAGCTCATCTGCTCTTAGTGTGTCAGATTTATTCACGGTTTCTTTGGGACCGTTTAACATTACATCCGACAGACAGCTTGGTATATTTGCTGCTTGGCAACATTATTCGACTTGATCTTTGATGTGTCGTCCGCTGTCAGCAGTACTTAAGTTTAATGTATATTTACCTTCCGCTTTGTGTAGGTGGGTGTGTTTTCTGTTGAATTTTAAACAGTTTTATATTTTAGGCACACAAGGTAAAGCCATACTCTCAATAAATATGAAAACAGACATCAAAACTGATGCTTACCAGGATGGTAAAACTATTACCTTTGAGAGCAAGTGTAATCGCCTTCTTGAATTCGAGGACTTGTCAGATGAAACTAACTGTTGGAGAAATTATACATGTAAATAGACATTTTAATAAAATATTGATTTTCTTTCACCTTTACGAAATATAGAGTTCATGTATAACTACACTATAACGTACTCTGTACAAAGAGTTTATCCTAGTATTAAGTATCAAAAGTACATTGTCTTTGTATTGGTGAAGTTTTGTTTTGTATCTATACATATAGTTCTGTATCCAATTCATGGAGGTTTAGTCTTAAACATAAAGCTAGTATATCAGGAAAAATCTGTCCTCCATCAATTTAAAAAAGATACACTTTTTATACTTCAGTTAACGACATTATAGTGCCACAAACTACGGAATCACATTTACCGGCAACAGTAGAAGAAACTTCGTACTTTATGTGTGGCACTAAGGAGTATGTATCAAATGTTGCTGTCTGTGACAGCGTTGTAGACTGTCTGGATGCGTCGGATGAAATGCACTGTACGTAAAAAATTGTATTAGTGCTTCGCAAAAATATATTTTTTCTAAATATGTATTTTTGATATCACGCGTGTTAGAAAAATATAAATATCTAAAGTAACTTTTATGATAGAGAATATAATTGTTTGACTTCATGCTTATACTTAACTAAATTACATAGTCATATGAGCGAAAATGTAGCTTCAAGGGTGTTCGTAAATTTTCGGAAAACGTTCATATCTGTTAAAATATTTCTTTTTTAAGTATTATTTGAAAGAAAGTTTGACTGAAAATAATTTAATAAAAGAGCATATTCAATTCATGTACACTATAGTGGTATTTTATACATACTTTAGAATGAACATTTAAAGAAGCATTCCCTACATCTAGCAGATTATTTTCTAAAGCACGTTAAACATGACCTAAATATACATCAAGAAACACATGTATCAAAAATGCCTCAATTACGCACGGTGTGGCAACATAGCGACCTTTTATAATATATTGCTATCCACCAAAAAATTATGAAACAAGCGTTTATGAAGATTTAACGGAACTGCAACACGTATAAGTATGTTGATTTTACCGATGCTTGAAGAAGCTTTTAACTGAAACTATGGCGTTTGGTAGGTAGCAATCCTTTCAATTATTTAATTAAAAAAAGTTTCAAGGCCTTTAAATTACTCAAGCTTCAGGGTATGCCTCTTATATGTTCCTTATATCAATGTTATGCCGCCACTAGCACGTTCATAGTACATATCCTGTAAGCACTTGATTTTACTGACTCTACCCGTTTTACTGTTCAAATTGCACCTTATTACATGCAGTATCACAACAGCTGTACAAGCGACTTGGCTTCATTTACTAACGGAAAAACAAAAGCAGTATAATAAATTCACGTCATTTTTACATTTGAATGGATAAACGTGAATCGAGAACGATAAAGGATTTCCATATATTTTCGAACGCTCCTCATATATTTTTATTCTAGACTGCTGGAATATAATATATTTAATTAATTCATGTGCTCAATTTCTAAATATCTAATACATTTTTAAAACAAAAGATTGTTTTAAACTAATTGTGACACCTTTTAAATATTAATGAGAAATCCCCAGTAATATAATTCAAGATAATCAACACCTGTGACCAGGTACGAAGAAGAAGTGTATGCTGCTTTTCATATATCAAAACACAGAGAAACGGTAATATTTCAGGTATGTCAAGATGCTCACCGAACGAATTTCGTTGTGACGATGGGGACTGTATACATATAAGTCAAGTTTGTGATTTTACAGTTGATTGTATCGATGAATCGGACGAATTTTGCAGTAAGTTTTAAATATCAAGAACTTATTGTGCAACGTTTGGATAAAAACATTAAATATACTGGACATAAAGTTCATAGTACTAAAACCGAATTACGTGCTGATTTGTTCAACACATATGATACAAACATTCTAGAATATTTGAAATGTGATATAGACTTTCGCAGACAGTAAACATTTCTGTGCTTAGAAGAGTTCTGTATCTATATTTCTACACTGAGGAGGTCTGGGAATTGAGGTTTTATGTAATGCTCGGCAGCCTTCCATATAAGAAAGATTTTAAGAATCCGTGTGATTTTTCAGAACGCGAAGCATGTTCGAGAACTAATTTTGAGTGCAGTAATAGACAGTGTATTGAAGCAGAGAGTCGATGTGACGGTTTCACTAATTGTCTTGATGAAACGGATGAAAAAAACTGTGGTAAGTTTATTAAATGGGTGCACACTACTTTGAATTAAACGGCTTAAAAAAACAACAACATTTATTTTATGTAGATGTAAAACTACAATATCTATTTTAATTTGATTTTGTCTGTTTAAATTGGAGTGTATGACCCCAAAAATGTGAAAATGGTCACAAAGATGAAAATGGTCACTCTAACCCTAACCCTAACTGAAATGTGAATTAATTTTACCCTGTATGTAAAAAACTTTCGACAAATGAAAAACAGTTGTAAAGTTTTAACAATAAGGGTAAAGTTATTTCACATTTGAATTAATGATAGGGTAGGAGTTTCACATTGGTCGAAAGTGTTTAAATATTGGGTAAAATTAGTTCACGTATGTTTGTGACCATTTTCACATTTTGGGTCTTACAATGAATCATTTACAGGCCCAGCTTTCAATAGATAGCAGTTGGTTTGAAATTTAGGCAATGTAAACATGTGAAAGTTCTTTACAAAAAAAATCAACTGATTTACCGAACGGGTTTTTTGCGCTGAATATATGTATTTCTACCTTCAATTTTCATGTTTTCAAAACGTGGGTGTAGTCGAATAATCTCCAGAAAAAAATCTATGTATTCCATATACTAATACAAAATGTACTATACATTTATGTCCAGTTTATTTGTAATGAAAATTTAGAGAGGAGTTTTACAGATCTGTTTAACAGCTGTTTATTTCCTTTCATCATTTTATGCCCCCGTCTGTCCATCTGTCCGTCCGTGCGTCCGTCCTTGCATTTTATCGTGTCCGGGCTGTAACTTTGTCTTGCATTGAAGGATTTTGAAAAAACCTGGCATAAATGTTCAGTAGATCAAGACGACGTGCCGCGTGCAAGACCCACGTCCCTACCATAAAGGTCAAAGTCACACGAAGAGTTCGTAGGTATTGGAATCCTGTATATATGCATACATTCGTGTCCGGACTGTAACTTTGTCATGTTTTTAAGGATTTTGAATATTTGGCATAGATGTTCCGCACATCAAGACGACGTAACGTGTACATGAACCATGGCCCTTTCTCTAAGGCCAAGGTCACACTTACAGTTTAAAAGTAATGGAGTTCTGTATGCATGGCAACTTTGTAATGCATGGAAGGATTTTAAAATTACATGGCACAATTGTTGAGCACAAGGAGAGGACACAGACTGTGAGATACCTCTTTTTGGGGCATTTGTCACTTACGAGGACAGCTGTTGTTTTGGTAACAATTTGTGACATTTTCAACACAATTGTAACCTAACACATGTTTTTATCAGATGTTTGCAATCATGAAGATTTATTCAACTGTGACAGTGTAAAATGCATTCCTCGGCGGCTTCTCTGTGATGGTCTTGCTGACTGTGACGACAAAACGGACGAAAGCTCGTGCGTTCCCCCTTTATTCCAAACCTGCGAACAATGGTTGGACGCTGGATACAGGAAATCAGGAGCATATAACATCGGTCAGATCTTAACTCGTGCCTCTTAAACTTATGTATCATAACTGGGAAAATGTACATACTTCTGTTAAATACTATAATGCATTAAATTGGAGATCCAGACATGGCTTGTTGGTGTATTTGCCAAAACTTTTAAACATGTAGAAAATGACGGGATACCAATACATTATGCAACTAAAATGAGTTTCTGTTTGCTTAATTACTAGGAGATTTGTGCAATAAGAAGTCAGTGTACAAAAATACACTCAACCACTTTTCTAAGTATACACCTAAAAGAAGTCTTGTAGTTTATTCAATTTTTAAGATATTTTGATAAATATTTCAAAATACTAAGATCAAAGATAGATATTTAACATTCCATTAGAGTTATAAAGATAGGTACCAAACACTATGATCTGCAGCGCTGTAAACACAGTAACCCAAATATTCAAAAGTCACAAAAACGTCAAAATTACCAGCCTGTGATCAATGTTCGCGTAAAACAGACACTCGTGTTTGATTCACTGATATAAAATTAGCAGACTTGTGGCAATGTTTGCTCATTCAAATCCTTTAAGAAGATGTTCTTGGACAGATGTAAAGTGTAAAAAGGAATTTTGACAGTTTTAACTGATTTTAATCCTCAACTGCATTTCAACCGGATGAAGATTTGATGGAATATGAGTACCCTGACTTCATTTTCAACTCATTTGTCGCTTCGACGTACCCGTGTTTAAGAATTTGTATTCGGTATTTCTCATTGATCACTCATGGTCAGTTTGGTGTGTAAAAAATTAAATTTGGAGAAAAAACAGCACTGTATGGAATCAATTAACAAGGTTTGTTGGATAAATGCATGGGAAAGGACATTCCAGTAAGGTTAGAAAGATCAAATCCATCATCAAATTAAGTGTTTGGAGGATATTTTGATCAAGGCAGGATATAATGTATCTGGAATTGGTATTAAAAACCGTTTTTGTAACAAAAACTGAACTTTTCTAAATAATTTGGAACAAATTGATGATTACCGTAATTTACGGTTTTGTGAATTTCACCATAAGGTGTGCGGTGATGTAAACTCTGTAAGACAATTAATTTGCCATTCATTCTTATCAACTTTATACTAAATATTAGAAGAATGAATCTAATAATTTGTTGACCAATTTTCATGAGCGTATCTTTAAAAATGGTTTATATAATACATATAATTGTGATGTATACTTAGAAAAGTTGTTGAGTGTAAATGTTATATTTTTTGAGTTCTGGGGATTAGATTTCCTATTCTCATTAAACATATACGTAATTCATTAATAAAATTCAGTCAAGCGATTCAGTCTACTTAAAGACCGCCTTATTCAGCTGCTTAAGGTAAGTTATTGTGACCGCCTAGGGTCCGTCGTCTGTATGTCGTCTGGCCACACTTTACATTGTGTATGCAATAGATGCTGCATTTTGCACCGGATCTTCATGAAACTTTATCAGTACGAGTGACTTGATAAAATCTAGGTCGAGTTTGAATATGGGTCATCTTGGGTAAAAAACTACAGTATAGCCAAGGCGGATACCGTTTTTTGCACGCTATAGCGTAGGAAGTTTACAACACGGGAGCAATAAATCCACGCGGAATCGCGTGGAGAAAGAATGTAGAGGCGGATCTAAAAGCCGTGTTGGGCATTTTACCAGATGCGACAAATACCATGCCGCGTGACACGGCGTAGAGGATTAAATCCTTTAAAATTGATGCATAATTTTATAAAAAGTTTGATAAAATATAATTTTATAGGATTTTATACATGAGATACTAGTATTTACTATTTTTTGAGTATGTTTTATAATTTTCTTTTCGTCATGAGTTGCGGAAAAACATTTTGTTTGTTATGAAAAAAAGTACTGACAATTATTTGCCTTCTGAATGTATGCACAAATTAAAACCGGCATCGACACTTACAAATGTACGCCACTGAGCTGACTTTTCAAGCTTTCAATTTGGATGATAACATTATAATGTTTCAAAGGGTGAAAACACTGATCATGATCTGCACTGACTGAAAGTTAACGCAGAAGAATTGCTGCTAGCATGACAAGTGTTGCTTATCAAAACAACTATCTCTCGGCGGTGACTGCATCCACATAAACAGTAGAAGAATGTTAAAATTAAACTTCACAAAAATACTAGTAACAGCCTAAATACTGTATGTCCACTTATCTTTTAAACCTTATTATGTAAATTATAATCCTCTTGTTTAACGTATGCATTTAAGTGATAATCGGACCCGTGGTTAGGAAATCAGTGAGCACTAAATGTTTTATGTACGTGCATTTGAAAAACAGTCGTTTTAAATTCAAGAAACACGTTAGAAATATACATGTACTTTTACATTACACATCTTAATTAGCTGCATGAATATTCATAATAACGGGAGCAAACAGCATTAGATTTCGTGTCATTTACTATTTTGACGCAGGTTCGATTCATACACGCGGAGACATAAATATTTTACCAACGAAATAACAGCTACCCTCCGGGGACACAGCCGGCTTCTGTACGTATACATGTTTATTGTTTTATATAAAAAAGATGATATTTTCTAAAGATCGCACTAAGTGGAAAGTAAAATTTAGTGACGTAACGTCAAATATTAGGACACACACCTGTTACATAAAGACCTCGTACTAAAGCTAGGTTTCAAATCCGGGACTTACATACTAGTATTACATTTTCTTTGCATAATTTTGCTGATTAAATAGCTTTATTTCAATTTAGTGTAGTAGCGTCTTGCTGCTATTTTTGCTTTTGAATGACAGTTAAAGTTGATTTTACTGAATTACAATTCGAGAAGGAACGTACGCCCGTTCCAGTCGTATTTTAGTCATTCTAACAGGCGGTCAGTTTACCTTACTATGCTAGTATTACTTTGTTTCTAACATGGTCGGTAGCAGTGTCGAACCCATGACTTTCGGTCTGTGTAAGGTTATAGTAATTTCAAGTCAGCGGCTCTTACCACTAAACCTAGAAGGCTGACCACCTAACCTAGGATCGTATGTGCGGAAAAAAACGTTAAATACATAATTGCAAAGAACAAGAAATGTTATCATGCACTGATGTATATAAAATTCTTTTAAGCATTCCTTTTCACTTTGAAAATCTCGTATAAAGCGTGGTCAAAATACTCACTACCTATTGAGTGCCAGGTAAATACTGTCGCAAAATATATGTACTTTTCCATGAATAAAAATTAAAAGAACAAGACGGACGAGCACAGTCTGTACTTATTTAGGTTTTCAGTCGCTCTATGGAAATTTCTTAGGAACGAAAAGAAATACGTAGTTTCATTATGGTAAACTCCGAATAGTACGACTCCTGAATAGTTTTCTTTATTCATTTTACAGGAGTATGTAATACGGATATAACAAACTCCGAATATAAAGAACACATCTAAATGGTCCCAAGAGGTTCGTTATAAACGGAGTGTACTGTATATGCCCACTATAGGTTGGACAGTAGAGGATATCTACATGTATATTTTGTGAAACAGTAATAATTACTGATTATTTAGGTCCGATCGAACATTTGTATATCACATAAATCTGGCAATCATCCCGCCTCACTATGAATTCAGAAAAAAGAAAATGATTATGTCCGTGTGTTATTAATCTCTATGTGATAAACATGTACATATCAACGTTTCATTATAACACAAAAACAGAGAGATAGAGAGAGAGCTAGGACATAAAAGTGTCACTACCGTGTATATTATACATGTACATAGAGAGTACTAAACTCTAAGACGAAGGTCCTACGCTCACTTCCGATGTTACAAATGCATGTACAGTAGATCTAGCACTAATAAACCGACGTAATGACCTTTATATATACAGATAATTTCTAGAATGAATTCTAAATTCGAAAGTACAGCTGTAACTACAGAGCAGTTTTAATTCAATGATACTGAACGTCATGCAGTTCATGAATGTCAGCCTTGTTTTACAGTTAATAATACTCCGTTCTGTAGTTATTCTTTTAAAGCATCCGTTTTCAATCAGCAACATTTAGAGTGATCACGATGCTTTAATATTTTTTCAACCTTTACTGGATACGTTCTGTCTTCTTGGTAGTACACTGTCATTCGAGTTTATGTCCATAAAGATATAATAAAGATGATAATATAAAATTATAAAAAATATTCACTAAGGAAAAACTACAGACGTGAATATAACACATCTTTGATAATGATTATACCCATGCTACTAGCCTTCCTTTACGACAATCCGAGGTATCAATTTAAATGTAAAAAAATGTGGTTGGTGCGGTGGTCAAGTGGTTTACGCTCTGGACTACCAATCCGGAGGTCGAATTCCGGCCGTGGCACTGGAAATTTTAGAAACGCATTTAAGTGTATTCCACTCATCTTGAGATGAACTGGTTAGAAACCCAGAGGTAGTCCCACGTGTATCAGTGCTTTACATCGGGCATGTAACTAAGAACCAAGGGGTCTATTCCTAAAAGAGCTAAGGTCTGGTACCTCTATTCCCTTATATCTGCATCTGTCTCTCTTAAACCTGCGCCTGTCAGGAGTCTTGGCAAGTTCACAGAGGGAGAAGTTCAAGGGTCGGCAAAAGATTAAAGAAATCAAAGAAAAAGATATGTAAAGATACACATTTCTCAGAGTTGAACGATTTCAAACAGTTAGAAAAACATCGAAATGGAAAATAATCAAATTAAGGTAATAATTTATGCCAAATAGTCGTATGGGATGAGGTTTTACTTTTTTATCTCAAATTTCTAAAACATGTTTATACATACATGTTATTATGATTACGTAAACTTACTGGTATTATCACTAAATAAGACTGATAATTCATTGGTAATGATATCGAATAAATCATTTTTGCAAAACACAGTTTTACACATGTGTACAACAGTACTTTTTATTTAATTTCAACGCTCTTACCTGTATTGAAATTACACACCGCGTTATGCCGCGAGACGCGTCATCATGTGGCGGGATTCGTTGTCGTGCTTCTTTGCTATTTTGGCTTTCAGATGCGGCAACTGAATGCCGGTTCACGCGTTCCATATTCCTCTGCTGCTGTATGCCGCGTGGACGCATACGCGCGGGGTTTCGTCTAGGCTGTACTGTAGTTCACAGGGTCAAATCATAGCAAATACTTGTGCATGCAGTAGAGGTTGAATTTTTCATTGCATCTTCATGAAACCTAGTCAGTATGATTGCCTTGATAAAGTCTAGGTTGAGTTCAAATATGGATTATCTGGGGTGAAAACCGAAGTCACGGGGTCAAATTAAATAATAACCTGGTGTATGTAATAGAGGTTGCATTTTTCATTGGATCTTCATGAAATATGGTCAGAATAGTTGCCTTGATGAAATGTAGATCGAGTTTGAATATGGGTCATCTCGGGTCAAAAACTACGTCGCCTAGTTAAACACTTTGGGTATGCCATACAAGTGACATTAACAAACCAATCATCATGACACTTGGTAAGAATGTTTGTGTGGATCACCTGGGATTTGAAACTAGGTCTCCAGGTCAATTCCGAGGGAAACCTTGTTTGTACTCTAAATGTAACATTTTATAGCCAATCATCATGTAAATTGGTCAGAAGGTTTGTCTTGTCAAGGTCAAAGAGAATTTTTGTGTTTGTGATATATAGTTTATAGTTGAAGTGTGGTCATATAAGGTTATAAGTAGGTCTCAGGTGAGGGATATAGGGCCGTCTTGGCCCTCTTGTTTGTTATTCCCCATTATTTATTTTCTCGTTTATGTCGTAAATGAAAGACGTTTTATCATAAAGGTTGAACATTTATAAAATACGCAGTGATATTGAAATAAAATTCTACAAGCATTAAATTGATTATACCGTGTTTCTCTTTGAATAGTTTTCCTTTGCTTACTTTTTTGGTGTGGAGCGTAGAACTGTTGCATATCCTATAGAGAATAAATTCTTGATCCATGATCCATGACTCCAGTTTTCCTCTTTGCTATATATCAAATATTGATTTTTTTTGCATACATCATAATGTCACAATGAACAATGAATTACAGCTGTTTCTGTCATTATTATTTCTTTCACATTCCTTCTTTTACTGTTTATTTTTTCCTTTCCTTCATGTGAAATGCAAAGATCGCTAAGAGCAAGCTAATTGTTAATTGACTTTAGTTTAATTAAGAAGGATGACGTAAGGCATGATAGTGCCCAAGAAAAATACGTGTACTTTCTACTTTAAGATTCCATAGTTTCCATCTTGTTTTATACTATAGATTTAATCTAATTTATGCAATAGTTTTCATCAAGTATTATACCATAGTTTTCATTCAATTTTCATCAAGTTTTATACCATAGTTTTCATGAAGTTTTATACCATTATTTTCATTAAATGACATAAAATCGTATTGAGGGATTTTCTGATTCACTTCTAAAGGGCCAACATAAAATCAAAATAACCATAATCAAGTTAGGATGAGAAATAAGAAAGTAGCTATTATGAAAGGGAGTGATCATTTTGCTTTGTGTTTATTCCAGGAGAAATCATATGCATCAAAAATTTTGTTTTACTTTTTCAAAGATGGATTAGACATTACTTGCAATTTTGATTTGCAAAGCGGTACTGTTTCAACTGTCTTCAAAAACAGAGACTATTTACTCGATAAGTCGACATTTTACTACGGAAATGAGAACGGCTTGGTTGATTCCTTCACCATCGAAACAGCGCGAAACAAACTTTCAAACATGATTGTTGACAATAAGTACAGATGCTCGATGTGGGTAAATATATTTATAGATATTTCACGGACCTGTATAGACATGGATTGGCAACTCTCGCACTTTCTTATACAAAACATCGGGTTAAATCAGAATTAGGACCGATCGGCTTCCGCCAGTCCTCCATGTTGAATTGAATCGAAAAATATTTCTAAAAAGGAATCATTTTCTAACGTGTTTTTCTCAATCTGTATTATATAATGGTTTGTTATCCCCCACTAAAGGCGGAGGGGTATTGTTTTGGCGTTGTCTGTCCGTCTGTCCGTCCGGAGTTATAACTCAAGAACCAATAGATAGAATTTCATGAGACTGAAATTAAGTGTACAATAGCATAATGGCGCGGCGCACACACAGCTCTTGTCAAGATCGGATTAGTATCTCCAGAGTTATTGCTCTTAAATTGTTATTTTATTCTTAATTCAATATAAAAACATTGAAATTAAATTTCTCTGAAACCGGTTATCAAAATTAAATTGTAATTTGCTCAAACAATTAAAAGATCAATTTTCCTTAATATCCAGTCCCTACACGTTTTGGTTTACTTTTAGAAATGAGGCCTCTTAAGGGGGTGTAGTGTTTTTCTGAAATACTCCTTTTAGAAACGTAGAATTGTTTGTTTTCTGAAATAAATAGTAATCTAATAATAATTTAATCAAACTGATAAGAATTGAGTTCTGTATCACTGTGAGATGCTGAAAAAAATACACCTTAGAGATGAAGCCCCATTGTGGTGGTAAAATTTAAAAAATGCTTATTTTTTCTGAAAAGGCTTGTCAGAATACTATTTTGTTTGGCACAAACCAACACTTTTGTATTCTCTAACAACAAAAAATATATCTGGATTTTTACAGAAATGAGGCCCGATGGGGATGTAGTGCTTTACCTATATAATTACTCTCTATATATAATGTTTGTTGTTAGAATGTAGTATTACTGATTTAATTTAATTACAAAAAATAAGTTTTTTATGCCTGCAACTTGAAGACATAAAATATCACCTCGGAGATGAGGTCCCAATGTGGTGGTGAAATTTAAAAAATGCTTTTTTTCTAAAAAGACAGACCAAAAAACTTTCCAGTTGTTTTTCCAGCTATTTACTTAATTAGGCGGGGGATATAAATTCACTGAATGTGCTTGTATTCAGATTAAGCGTTCATCTTATTTTTTATTTTACTTGATCACATGATGATGATATTGAAATCAAATGGATGTTGACAGTACAGTACAAAATATAGTTTCAAATGAAGGATGTTTCTTTTTACAAAGTCTAGACTTCCGTGCTTTAGTCTTATACTTTAGACGACAAAGTGTGCAGAGTGAAGGCCTGTAGCAGTTGAATATATAGAACGATGTGTCTTACTTGTTGCGGTGGCCGAAAAATGTAAGGCGTAGTTAACACTTCACATTGCTCATTGGCGTCGTACGGTACAGGTTTGAATCCTGGTTTCTGCCTTGTAGCTAATTTACCGAATCGTTTTAGCCCTACAAGATCCCTCCTTAATTCCTCCTTGCATTTTTTCGTTAAAGAGTATTTGAATAAAATTAGATACAAATATTTACTAATGCAAGAAAATGCAGCCCTGTAAGCTTGAGTTTGATTATTTGATTACCTCAGGAACACTAGAGTTATAGAAAAGTTCAAATTCATATTCTGAAAAGGTTGTGAACAGAATTTAACTTTATTTTACAACCATCTAATGACTCTCTACCGACATGTATAAATTGAAGGTTAGGAACCCCAGTAAGGGTTATGCTGTTTTCCTTATTCTAAACAGAAGCTGTAAAATTCATTTTCTGTAAGAATTAAGTTTATTTGACACAAATAACAACATCATGTCTATCTACAGTACAGCCCAGGCGGGTTCCGTTTTTGTCGCGCTATAGCGCGGGAGGTTTAACAACGCGGGAGCAATAAATCCACACGGAATCGCGCGGCATAAGGATGTTAACGCGGCATCTATATGCCGCGTGGGGTGTTTTGTAAGATGCAACAAATACCATGTCGCGAGACGCGGCGTAAAGGATTAACTTCTACCTTTAAAATGAATGCATAATTTTATAAAAGTTTTATGAAATATAATGTTAATGTCGAATCAAAACGTATATTTATTTTTCACGTCTGAAATGAATGATGTGGTTTCATTTAAAAGCGTCACGTTTTAAATTGAATATAATTTTGTTTTAAATATTTGTGTTCTTTGTTAAAGTGACATTATGCGCATCTTACTGCACAAAGTGTATTTTTGGTGACAGTTTTATAAAAGCAATTTTTGGTTGCTGTTCATTTAAATGTGTTAAATTAATGATTGTGCCGCATTGATATTTGAAGTTGGTGCTTTAGATATAAAAAAAATCGGACTGATAAAATGATAGTTGATTGTGTCGTTGTTGATGTTGGTAGAGATTTCGGCAGTGGAAGGGAAGCAACTCCTGCATGCAGTTGTTCTTTTCTTAAATTAACTCTCCCAGTCAAATAAGAAAATCAGTATTTGGAAAGTTATTATTTCATACTGGTAGCGTGAAGAGTTTGGTGTATTGGGTTAAAAGTTATTCTTTCCTCTACGCTTACGCTGTACACACACCATATTCAGTTGGATTTTTACTTGAAAAAAAATGCGCATAATGTCACTTTAAACATGAAAATGCAGTACATTTAACTCCGTTTATAACGAACTCATTGGGACTATGTGTTCCTTATATCTGTGTTTCGTTTGTTTTTGCCCGCTTTTTTTTTTTTTTTTGTTGTTTGCCCCCCCCCGTGCTGTGGGGTTCGTTTTGGGACGCTTTGGGTATCTGGCATTCCCTGTTTTATATTTGTTTTGTTATATCTATATAACATTCTCTTCTAAAATTAAGTAATATAAAAATCGGGCAGAGAAATGTGTTCCTTATATCCGGAATTTCGCTATATCCAGAGTCGTTATATACGGAGTTTACTATATTTCCATTTATCGTACTTTCATGCAAATATTTGACTATAAGAACCTTCATTAAAATAAGCGCGTATAAACCACATTTTTCTTGGCGCTTCCATTAGGCATACTATGTATATATTAATTATAAAAAGTATTCAAAGAAATATTGAATAACGTACAGAAATAGAAAGTTTAAGTATTTTACATTTGAGCAATATCTAAACATATCTTGACGCTTTTTCGAGACGCTTATGTAGCATGCTTTATACACATGTTTTTTCTCTGCGATATTACTTCATTTTACTAGTGTTGAAATAGTTTTTCTGAATAAATTATTCGTTCTTCGACTCTTTAATTTACAAAGAAACATGACTATAATCTAAATCCAATACCGAAAAAGAAAATAACCACAAACTGTCGATTACTGTATTATAATAAAGGAGTTGCAACAGAACAGAACTGTTCTTTGCGCTTAAATATCATATTTCTTGTAAACATACCCATCTCATGAACCCAGTACGTAAACTTGTCAATGACTCTCTCCATAACTATTATACGCATGTTCCTTCTTTCCGTCATGCATTGCGGAAGACTTTTTGTACAAATGTTATAAAAATAAGTACTGATACATATTTGCCTTTTGAATGAATGCATTATTTTAAAACTGGCATCAACACTAACTAAATAATGTTTCCAAGGGTGATACCTATAAAATAAATGGATATAGTACGGTGCAGAACCGGTCATGATCTGCACTGATTGCAAATTCATGCAGAAGACATTGCTGCTAGCATGACAAATGTTACCTATCAAAACAACATTCCCTCGGCGGTGACTGCATCCACATTAACAGCTTGTTAATGTAAAAAATAAATAGTAAACAGTATTCAAGTGATTATCGGACCCGTTGTTAGGAAATGATAAAGCACAAAATGTTTTATTTGCGTGCATTTGAAAAAAAATCATTATTTGAATGCAGTCAGGAAACACGTTAGAAATAAACATGTACTTTTCATTACAAATTGAATTAGCCGCATGACTATTCTTAATTACGGGATAAACAGAATAAGGTTTTGTGGCATTTACTAATTGGACACAGGTTCAATTCGTACACGCGGAGTTAGACATAAACATTTCACCAACGACCTAAAAACGAGCTATAAACCGGGGACACAACCGGCTTCTGTACGTATAGGTGTTTGAACTTTTATAAAATAATGAAGATGGTTCTTTCAAATGATTGCACTAAGAGGAAAATAAAATTTGACGACTGCGACACACTACTGTAACACTAACACCTCATTCTCAGAATAAGTTTTAAACTTAGTACCTAAATGCTACTATTACATTTTTTCTTTACATAATTTTGCTGATTAAATAGCTGTCTTCAATATTTAATATAGTGTAGTGTCATCTTGTTGCAATTTAGTCGTTTGAATGACAGTTGAAGTTGATTTGAACTCAAGTACAATTTAAGTAGGAAATAACGCCTATTCAAGCCGCATTTTGGTCATTCTAAGAGGCGGGCAGTTTACCTTACTATACCAGTACTACTTTCTTTCTTAGATGATCAGTAGCGGGTCGAACCCATGACTCTCGGTCTATGTAAGGTTATAGTGAATTCAAGTCAGCGGCTCTTACCACTAGACCACGGAGGCGGACCACCTCACACAGTATCGTACGTGCGACTGTAACCGTTTTATACATTACTACGAAGAACTAGAAATGTTATCATGCACTGATGTTTATAAAATACTTTTATGTGGACTTAAACGTGTCCTGCCTAAGGATACTACCGCATACAGTATATATGCACATATTATGTACATATCTGTAAACATTTTAACAAAAGACGAAAGTCCCGCGATCATGATGTTACTATTACATTTACATGTACAGTATATCTAGCACTGATATAACAACGTAATGGCCTTTATTTCTAAAGATAAAAGTGCTTCTAAATTCGGAAGAACAATTGTAGATACAGAGCAGTATTACTTCAATGATACGACAATGAACACTTTCTGACAAAGCAACGTCAAACAGTATGTCAGCCTTGTTTCACAGTACATAATACTAAGCTCTGTCTTTATTCTTTTAGAATCTTTTTTTCAATCAGCAACATTTAGAGTAATCATAAGGCTTTAATATTATTTTCAGTCTGTTCTGGATACGTTCTGTCTTCTTTGTATTACGCTTTCATTCTATGTAGTACAAATGTACATCTATATATGAAGGTACTAGCCTCCCTGTACGATAATCAGAGGTATCAATATAAATGTAAAAAAATGTAAAGCTACACATTTCACAAAGTAAAACGATTTCAAAACGTTAGAAAAGAATCGATATGGAAATAATTAAAGTAATAATTTATGCCAAAACACGTTCATACATATATGTTATTATAATTAATAAAACATGCTGGTATTATTACTAATTAAGACTGAAATTTTATTGGTAATAATATCGAATACATCATTATTGCAAAACAAAGTTTTATACATATGTACATCTACAACAGTACATTGTATTTCAGTTCATCGCTCTTACCTGTATTGAAAATTACACGCCGCGTTACGCCGCGAGACGCGGAATCACGCGGCCGGACTCGTTGTCGCGCTTGATTGCTATTTTGTCTTTCAGATGCGGCAATTGAATGCCGCGTACAATATATGCATGACGGGTCACGCGTTCGATTTCCCTTAGCGGCTCCATGATTTCAGACTCTTAGTTTCATGCCGCGTGGACGCATATGTGCGGGGTTTAGCCTGGGCTGTACTGTAGCTATACAAGGTAATCATTTAAAACATGGGGGTTCCAGTGGGGTAGGCTTAATTTCTATGTAAAAAACTTATATAAAAGCTAATAAAAGCCATATCTAAAACATGATTTGAATAGCATCTGGAAGAAATGATCAACCAATAAATTTAAAATAACATTTTTCCTAAAAAAACAGGTTCTCCAGTGTTGTTTGGCTTTTTTCACGATATACATGTACTAAATATAGAAACTGACATGCGTTCTTCTTTGAAACCAGCAGTCACACTTTTATTATTCCCCCGAACACAAAATGTTAGGGGGTCTACTCGATTCAGCTTGTATGCGTGTCCGTCCGTCCGGTCTTTCGTCCGTCCGTCTATCTGTAGACACAGCTTTGTGGACGCTCAATCTCCAAAACCCCTGGTCAGAATTTAATAAAATCACAGAAGTGATAAGTACCATGCGTAGTTGTGCATGGTCCATGTTTTTGGTCGCTAGGTCAGAGGTCAAGGTGTAAGTGACTCTAGAAAGTAAGGTCTTGTGGACACTTAATCTCCAAAACCTCTGGTCAGAATTTGATGATATTTCACAGAAACAATAAATACCATACTTAATTGTGCATGGTCTATGTTTCAGGTCACTAGGTCAAAGGTCAAGGTCACAGGGGCTCGAGAAAGTAAAATCGTTTGCGCTCTTAATCTCCAAAACCCTAGTTAGTATTTAATGATACTTCACAGAAGTGATAAATGCCATGCCTAGTTGTGCATAGTCCATGTTTCGAGTCACTAGGTCAAAGGTCAAGGTCGTAGGGGCTCGAGATAGTAAAATCATGTTAGCACTTAATCTCAAAAACTCCTGGTAAGAATTCAATGATACTTCACAGAAGTGAAAAGTATAATTCCTAGTTGTGCAAGGTCCATGGTTCGGGTCACCAGGTCAAGGTCACTGGGGCTCTAGATAAAAAAATCTTGTGCGCTCTGATTCTTCAAAACCTCTGGTCAGAATTTAATTATACTTCACAGAAGTGATAAGTACCATGCCTAGCTGTGCTTGGTCCAATGATTAAAGCATCAATGTGACATCAATTTTATATACTGTGTCAGTGAGGTGTTCGAGGGTTGGTATTCATCACTTTCAGTGATAGTTCTAGTTTTAGTTAATTTCAAATTAAACTCTCGGTCATGAAAGAGAATTAATCCCTCGAAAATTGGGCCTTATGGATTTGAGGTGTTTTTTAGCTCAACTTTTCAAAGGAAAGTGTCGGCGTATGCGTCCGCGTCGGCGTTGGTGTCACACCTTGGTTAAGTTTTTCGTACCACCCCACTTTATTTCAAAACCATTAGAGGTATTGCTTTAAAACTTACTATTCTTGTTTACTATCATAACCACCATCAACAGACAAGACTGCATAACTCTGTCAAGGTTTTTGGCAGAATTATGGCCCATTTTCGACTTAGAAAGTGCATTGAGTTTAGTTAAGTTTTTCGTACCTACCCACTTTATTTCAAAGCCATTATAGATATTGCTTTGTTACTTACCATACTTATTTACCATTATCACCTCTATCTACAGACAAGAGTTCAAACCTGTGAACAAAGACGACCGTTGGGAAGTTACAAATGTGGTCTTTGTTTACAGGTGGTCTTTATTTACAGGTATTTCTTCTATAATTCAGTAGATAACTGTGATCTCCCTGTTGGTCTTTAGTCGTAGGATGGTCTTTATTCGGAGGCGGTCTTTAACATAGGTTTGACCTGTATCCACTTATTGACTCAACCCTTTGAGATATTGCTTTGAAACTTGGAATACTTGTTTGCATCATTACCCTTATTTAGGCAAGAGAAAGTAACCCTGTCAAGGATTTTAAAAAAATTAAGGCCCTTTATCGACTTAAAATCTTAGTACAGTTTTTCGTAACAGCCCACTTTTTGAATAACTGTTTGAGATATTACTTTGAAATTTGGAATACTTGTTTACCAGTATGATTCCCAAACATAGGCAAGGGAAGGTAACTCTGGCAATGATTTCATTTGAATTATCACACCTTTCGACTTATAAACTCAGTTAAAAGTTTCATTCTTGTCCACATGTTGACTTTTTCATTTGAGATATTACTTTGAAAGTTGGAGTACTTACTTACATGTATATACCATTATGACATTTATCTATATGAAAGAGACGATAACCCTGTGAAAATGTTTATTGATTTGTACTTAGAAATTCCTAGTTAAAGTCTTTTGTGCAGCGGGCACTGTCATGCACGTATATCATTAACCACTTGAAGTATTAATTTAAAACTTTGCTGGTGTATTCAGGGATATCAAACCATTAAGTTTGATAACTCTTGACTTAATATCTTGCTACTTGTGGCCCTTGTTTATACAGGTTCTTGGATTTTTTACTGACACAGTTTTGTTTTATTGGCAAGCACGGAAAAAGGTCGAGCGCGCTGTCCTACTGACAGCTCTTGTAACGGGGAATACGTTTACCAGTTTACAGAATTTGCTTTTAAGCATGCTACAGCTTGAGTATATAGCTGGTTCATCGTTATTTTCTTTTTATTTTTAGTTCACAGAGACATGTGCATCGGTTCATGCAGCATTACTAGATTTTAATGTGTCATACTATAGCCGAACGTTCAATATTTGTTCATGTAATACAGAATACATCGAATATGACGAGTTTCATTTTCCCTGCAAGTAAGTAAAGATACTCGAAGATCGTCGAGGGGTAATATCTTATTATATAAGATTGATAATCGGTAGAATAGTTATGTGGCTCCCAAAACAGCAGCTGATTTTTTATTGACACGATCAGCTATAAATTGTGTTCTTTGTACTTGTTTTTTCTTCATTTTTAAAGAAACTCCGTGTTAAAAATCATTCATTTGATAATATATAACACTGATCATTTCACAAGTATATACCATCAACATTTGACAAAAGTAAGTAAGTAAGTAAGTAAGTAATAAATTAATCAAAAACCAAAAGAAACGTAATTAGTAAGTACAACTGAATGAATAAGTCATATACAAAATTACAGGCAACAGCGATGCATTAATCCGTACACGAACATGCTAACTTGTGTTGGAAGGTATTTTCAATATTCCGATTTAGAATTCATTTGGACATATTGGACAAATAATATATTTGAAGACAACAAGTATTGGCAAGTTATTCAGATTAACATGGGTCCTTTTGAATGCACAACAGGTTAGTGCTAGCTAACTATATTGAAATGGATTTTGTAATTCATGTCAGCAATACCAGTTTCTTAGTATCACAAATATCATAAATATGTTCTTTAGTTTAATTTAATCTTGTTTAAGTCCGCCGCCGTGGTCTAGTGGTTAAATTCGCTGACTTGAAATCACTGTAACCTCTCATTAATCGAAGTTGTGTGTTCTAGCCCTGCTACAGACCCTAACTTTTTATGTGTGAAAGTTGGCAGTTTCGTGTGGAGGACAGGGATGTAGTTCAAATGTACTGGTCCTTCCAAGGAACGATAGTTTGGTATACAACAACAACACAATCTTGTTTTTACAAATTCATTAAACTTTTCAATATGATGTTAATTAGAGAAACAAAATAATGATAATATTTCAGACATATTTCCCGATTTATTGCTATAAAAAGTAAATTTCACCTTTATTTTGCTTGTCTTTCGTTAATGCACTACATGTAACATGATAAGGTTGCGTCCGTTGAAATTCATCTCATAAAACTGAGTTGAAAATAACACCAAGTGATTATTGTCCTATTTAACAGATACCTTTAAATATCAAAACAACGATCATAGAATTGTATAAAAAAGTAAGCTCACCATGAATACTAGTCTCTTATGATATCATGAACTTCTTGTCAAAATTTATACGAGACACTTTAAAAGACAAGTGATGAAATCTTATGCAAGCTCAAAGAAAGTTGTCAATGGTAATGAGGTTGTTTTCTAGACAAAACTTATCTTAAACACGCTCTCCGAAATGTACTATTATCTATCACCCTATGGGTTATACTGTTATCTATGCGTCTCATCAGTCATACTATTATATTGATATCTTTCATCCCATCGGTTATACTGTTATCTATCATTACATCAGTTATACGCTTCTAGGATGTATCCGCTTCAACGGGATTACTTAGGCATAAAATAATCACCAAACTGTCCAAAATTAATCCTTGCAACAGATAGCTTATATTTACATATTTTTGGGACTTTTAACACTTCTAATGGTAATGCAGGTTACAGTTCTTTTCATTTTCATTTATGTGTTGAAGATTATGCTCCACGTAACGACAATCTGGCATGCGAAGGTGATGTCAAATCAATTGACAGTGCTTTAAAATGTTTCTATGATGTTGATGCTTATGGTTATGTTCTTGGATGTAGATCCAAAAGCCATCTACAAAAATGTGGTTAGTAAGTTGAAATAAATAACTAATAGTGTATATTCCTTGAATAAAGTAAACTGTCTCGTTTATCAAGCTATTAAGGTGAATACGTTGTATTGTTGAGACCAAATTAACTATTCTAATACGAAGAAACATTCTACAGAGTGTTCAGTATCTCATGACAATAACACCAAAATTCATATTTATAACAGTTAATGCAAAGTTTTAGTTTATTGAATAGAGACAGTAGACATAATAAGTAATGTTGAAGTTTCTTGTTTATTTTATCCATTTAAATAGAGTCGTTTAAATGTGCTGAAGGACTAGTGAAGTGCCCTAGAAGCTATTGTATTCCTATAAGATTTGTTTGCGATGGAGACATTCAGTGCCCAGGAGGGGAGGACGAAATGAATTGTGGTAAATTCTATATTTCTATAAAAGAGTAAAGTTATCTTACAAGCCGAATCAATTCTTGTCCGAGAGTGGTTTAAATGTGCGTAAAAAGTAGATAATTCAGAGATTGTTTTTTGTGTAATAGTTTATGATTGTGACATGTGTTTAACTTATCAAAGATACAAGTCATGTTAGTCATATATAATTATTCAATAATTGCAAATATTTATTTTTTATTCAAAACTCGACAGATAAATGAGTTACAAGAAAATTGTATGTAGCAGTCATGTACGATTTAGTACGTCTTTATACTTTCATCGTTATTTATTAAAAGACCTGTTTTCTTTACACTAGGTTGCACAGTCATTGATAGTGAGATAATTATTATCGTCGACGACACATTCCTCAACGGAGGTGATGTATCTCTTGAAAGATTTGCAGGACAATTTGCTAGCAACAGCAGTACTGTTAGGATTTTGAACTACGAAATAGATAAACCTTTACAGTACTTCAAAATCGAAATCCCTAGGCTTCACATAGAAGACACCGTTTTGGACTATATAACGGTTGAAGGCAATATAAAAAATAAATGCACGTATAAAATATTGGCTGACAGATTTCTTGACAATTTTAAATTTACGGATAAAGAAGTTAAAGCAGTCATCTTTCTACAGACTGGTACGCATGCCAACCATGTAGCTGATGCATTGTTCGTCAACAGAAGAACTACGCTTAAGTCGTTCCAGTCAGGTATACATCTCTATAGGTTAATAGAAGATCCATTTGGAAAGTTACAACGATCCAACAAGTATCAGTTCGTGACAGATATTTATATACCTAGATGGAAAACATTGACAGACATTGGAGCGGAATTCTTCCCGAAGTTGTGTAGAGGTACGTTGCAAACGTTCATTTAGGAGCATGTAGATTGTATTGATATTAGTACATACGATAAATAAACAATATCTTCATTATTTTCATCATCAAACGATTTTGGCATACTATAAATACAGGTGCATATTTTGGTCTGTCTTATCTCTTTTCTCCACCCTCTCACTTTCCCTTCCCCGCCCAACATGCTGGTTGGCTATCTGTTCTCACGTAGTTTTCGCAGAACATTGATGTATAGTTTAATTCTACTGCAATTTAACTGATTTTTAACTGGTTTTTTTCTCTTTTTTCTGCATTTCAATTATTACTTTGATTTTCCCGTTGTACTCACTGTCTTTATTTTACTACTCACTTGACTCAATTCGTGCACACATTGGCATGGGGCAGTTTACCCTTGGTACTCTGTGGTATTCTTTTACAATCTGCTTCGCTGTTACTTGGCTATAACTGAGCTAATATGTCACTTCATACATCGGACACGCCAGTTTATGCCCTTAGAGTTTTCGTTTACCAGCAATCTTTCTTTCGGACTCTGTCACATGTTAGCAGAGACGTACTCGGTACTAATGAAGAAACATTTAAATTTGACAAGGCAGTTTTTGCCACAAGATGATGAGAAATGGCCAGTGATAGTGTATCTGAAATAAGAGTCATATGTTATTTTTACAATCAATACGTTCATATTCCTCAGGTTATTAGCTTTTCATTAGCATTTTTATCTAAATAGATGTACACTTTTAAATTCACATGACGCAAGCAACATTAATTTAAAAGGGGGGTCTTGAAAAAGGCAATTCCGAAAATGAATCATAGATGTTTTAATAAAAATTTTTTTTCAGTTTCGTCCAAGGTTCATTGCCCGGGAATGTATAAATGTTCCTCAAGTAAGATGTGTATTTCTTTTGAAAACTTGTGTGACGGAGTTATTAACTGTATCCATGGTGATGATGAACGCCTGTGTAATTTCAAGTGCCCGGATTTTTGTATGTGCGCAGCTTACTCGGTAAACTGTCATAACACAGAATTTAGAATCGACAGAGTTGATCAATTACCTGTAAATGTTCGACAACTAGATCTGAGTATGAACACCGCTTTGAAGACAGTTTTGCAAAATTCATACCTTGATCTGAAATCCCTCGTGAGACTTAATTTATCACATTGCGATATAGACACTATTTCGACTAATGCTTTTCGTACGATTAATAACTTAAGAACATTAGATCTTAGATTCAACATGATACAGAAGATTTCTTCTGGCACATTTTCTAGCATGGCTTTGGAATTCTTATACTTGTCACACAACTACATACAAGTCATCGAAGATTTAACGTTCAACGATTTATCCGTTAAAACGATTAACATAGAATTTAATAGAATTTCAACATTCAGCGAAAACATATTCACTGGCGTAAGAGATCTCAAAGAATTACGCACTCCTTCATTTAAATTCTGTTGCATTCGGCCGAATTATCTTCAAGAAAAGGACTGCTACCCATCGAAAGATGAATTCTCCTCCTGTGAAGATTTGATGCGCCTTTCTGCATTGCAAACCATGCTTTGGTTGGTCGGACTTTCAGCATTTTTCGGAAACATCCTTTCACTTGTATACAGGTTAAAGTACGACACGGAGAAACTGAAGCTAGGGTTCGGAATATTTGTCACTCATTTAGCTATCTCTGATTTACTGATGAGTGTTTACCTCTTGATAATTGCTGTGGCAGATGCAGTGTACAGAAAAAGGTGAGATAACCAGTACATTGAAACCATAGGGGTTAAACGAAAGTAATAGTCACATTATCAATTAAGTAAGCCATTGAAACAATACACAATAAAGAAAACACTTTCTCTTAAATGGCTCACACTTTTATTTGCAAGCTTTAAAAATGTCAAACTAAACCATGTGTTTGAAATAGAGCCAATATTCATTCAGGTTTGCTTTTTAAATTTTAGCTGGTAATTTAAACTTTTGCTGAACATTATTGACCAAAATGATCAAAATGCTGATAGCAGAGTTGTTTATCTATATGTTAATCTTTGAAACCTAATTACATTCTCCTGGAGTTAATAATTAAATATATGTTGATTTTCAACAGGTACATTTTCAATGAAGACTACTGGAGAAACAGCGGTTGGTGTAATCTAGCTGGAGTTCTTTCAACGTTGTCGTCTGAGGCCAGCGTGCTGTTTCTTTGTCTAATTACTCTTGATCGCCTTTTCGTCATAAAATACCCGTTTGGTAAAGTCAAGTTCAACCCGAAAACGGCCAATCTTTCGGCATGTGTAGTGTGGAGTCTTTCACTGGTCTTTGCTGTTTTACCCGTTGTTTATGAAAGCTACTTCCAGGATAATTTCTACTCAAGGTCTGGTGTTTGCATTGCATTGCCATTGACTAGAGACCGCCCACCTGGATGGATGTATTCTGTAACCATATTTGTTGGGTTAAACTTTTTATCGTTTCTGATGATTACTTTCGGACAATGGTCAATTTTTATGGAGGTTAAGAAGTCCAGCAGTCGTGTAAAGAAAATGAAGTCTGCAAGAAAGAAGGATTTGACAGTTGCAAGAAATTTATTACTAATTGTCGCTACTGACTTTCTTTGTTGGTTTCCTATTGGAGTTATGGGTAAGTACGAGGTGTGTCCATAATTGAATAGTATATCCTAACTCACTCTAAATGTTTATATCTGTATAATTATGTTTGTGTGCTTATAATAGAATATTAAATATTAATGCATTTTATGTTACAAAACAGGTCCAGTTGCATTATTAAAAGCCAATTTGTATTTATGATGCAAATTAATGGCCGCACAATTTATTGGGCGAATTTTCTTTTGTATATTTGTATACGACTACAAAGTTTACCGTGTTATGTCTTTTTAGAACACAAAATGTACAGGCTATGCACAGATTTTTGTCCTGAAAGTCATTAACAAACATTTAATTACAGATATCTTAGCATACATCTAAATACAGACCTCTTATTTTGAAAAATTTGAATATTTTAAGTGTATTCTTTTTTTCAAATATTTAAATAAAAGTTGTATTTTAATGTTGAAATAGTTGAAGAAGGACTCATTGTACATGTGTATAAATGCTGATTCATAGCAGATAGTAATTTTTAAGGTATGATGGCGTTAAATGGTTATGTGATTTCCGGTGACATATATGCCTGGACTGCAGTGTTTATACTGCCTATTAATGCTGCTCTGAATCCTGTTTTATACACACTGACTGCCATTCTTGGCAAAACGGTATGTATTAGTTATTGTCTTTTTATACACTGTCATAACTGACGTTGCTTCTTTACACTGTCAAAGGTGGCGTTGCTTCTTCATAAATACTATACATGTAACTAACAACACAAGTTATTCTTTTTAATTGCAAGATTTATTGCGATAGTAGTCTCAGCAATATTTTGAAAAATGTAGAGGCTATCGAAAAATTGGTGACCTTTTTGCAATTATTTAAAAAAAAAATCATTATTAAAACAAAAAAGGATCATTTATAAAACGTATAAAAAGTTGAAAATAACAAAGTTATATTTACATTTTATTTGTTGTTTTATTTTTACGTCTTAAATGGGGATATATTGCCCGCCTAGATTAATATTTCCGGAGCCGTTAGGCTGAACGTAAGCAGAACTTCAAATACCCTTATGATACCCAAATGTCACTTTTTGACGTCACTTAACAACGTCACGCATCAACATGTACTAATACATTGATGTACTGTACGCGAACATTCTCACGTTTAGCTTTGGGTGCAGTGACGGGATATGTCAACTGTATATTACCGGATTGCTAGTTAATATCAATATCTATTTACGGGCCATTGACAAATTAAAGGGCTGGACATTTCTTGAAAGAGTAATAAATAGTCCCGGTCTCTTTATTTTCAATTTTCAGTTTGTAATCTTTTCTTTTCGTTTTCAGAAATTTAGTCCAGATACTGACGAACAAAATCGTACTCGGCTAATCGAAGGTATATATGATAAAAATCTCCTTTTTTATTTTAAATTGAATACTTACTTTTCTATCGAGAACGACAAAGACAGGTAGATCAGGAACGGAAGTTCATAAGTAAAATATTCTATAATTCAGTCTTACATGTATTTTGATTTGACAGTGTAGTCGTCGGACAGTCCCAAGCATAGCCTTTGTAAATATGTTGACCAACTTTTGTATACAAAATAAAAACCTCGAAAGAGTTCTCTATGGAATAAAGGAACGTTGACGAGAATTCATGTTCTTATGTTTGTTTTATTGAATTTTTTCCCTCCTTTTTTTCTCCCGAGTCTATCAACACTTTTTCTTATTCAGTCAATCATTACTATATACGTTATTTCATATTTATCACTCTTAATTTATTAATATTTTTCGAATAGAAAGTTAATATCTAAAGGTTAACTTCCAAAATGTTAATGTATATTTCAGACAAGATCTTAACCCTGCCATGTCGTATCTATAAGAATTTAAGTAAGAAATATATAGGAGAAGACCTTTAAAAGTTATATCTTTCGGCTCTGATCCTTTTCGTGTATGCATATTACGTATTGTGTAAATATATAAACTATGAATATTGACACTGTTTGAAATAAATATTTAAACTAAAAGTATATACTTATCGAATACGGACAATAAACTCATGCACCATCATCATGTGTGATTTGAACTCTTTGAAGATTAAATAGCAGAAAACGTAAACAGATCATATTTACTATCTAAACCATCATTTAGTTTACTTCTGACGGCTCTTCAATATATAATTGCTCTTTGTCCTATGAAACCGGTTTGAAAAGAAACAACCTTCAACTGTTCCTGCTCCTGCTTATCTTCCAAAGAACAAATCGAAAACTTACCGAGCAGGTTAAAAACTCACCCGAGGAGAAAACCTCCAATCGAAATAATTAATTTCATTCACCGCGCTATCACTCGTAAGATTTGATTGGTTAAAAAAGTAGGTCAAAATCAAGCTTATTCAGGTACCACCGAACAAAGATAATGTAGATTGAAAATGATTCAGTTCCGCAATCTATCAGTGGCGTAGGCAATGATAAGAAGTGCAGCTTACAAATCAGAACAACCACAAACCGCAACATACCGGCCGGCCTTCTAAGATCAGCAAAATTCTAGACCTAAAAGTCAAAATACGAATCATATTATAAACAACGAATAGTTCATCAAACCATTAACTCAAACAATACAAAAAGAGGAAAACAAAGCGAAAAACGATGTACAAGAGAGGACTGCCATAGAAAATAAATTCTGGTGTTACAAGATGTAAGCCTTAGTTTAACAAGTTGACTATAGCTATCCTCTTGTCTTTCGATAGACATTTAATGATGGTTGATTTCTCTTTGCAAAAAGTTAACTTTATTTCTTCGCGATATTCCTTATGCCATTTTTAAAGACAAATGATCCCAATGCCAAAACGTAACCCAGATAGATGGATAGTTTAGCATTGACATTTTATTGATGTTGTTGCTTAATAGTTGAATGACATATAAAACAGGACACAAAAGAGTGTGAACGCCAGTAACGGCGTATCTAAACGTTCATGTATAATTTAACATGAAATACAGTAAAATTGTATATTGTGTATTGATTAAAGGTGACTGCATTGTGCAGGATCGCATTAGAGCCAGAACCAACTCGGAAGATATGACTCGTCCATTTGTATGTGCTATATTAAAGCTGCTCACTCTCAGATTCTGATGAAAAAAAAACAAGGTTCTTCGAACTGTCTGAAATTAACATATTTTAGAAAAAATCATCAAATAAAATAGTTCCAGTATAATGTGAAGTATTTTTGTATCTTTGAAAATATACCCTATCAAATTGTAAACGTTATAAAAGCTTTTTAACATTCCAATATAAAATACAGTGTGGCGGTACCACTTATTTGTTCAACATATTTTCTCAAACTTGATATGTAAGTTTTTAATTATGTTGTTATTTCTAGCCATTACTTTTACATTTTATGTTTGAGTATATCATTTAGGGGAAATTAATTTTTTTCACCGAAAACTGTGAACGAGCAGCTTTAAAGAGTAAACGGACCATTTCTTAATAATACTAAATATATCAAAATCTTCTTAAGAATTAAAATCGCTGTTTATGTTATTGTGAACCTTTAACGACCCTAACAGTGAAAGCACAGTTTAAAAGCATAGATTTTGTTTTGCTTCAGATTTTGGAAACTATTTCAAAGATTGTCAACGGGTAAACAAATACATCTTCTCCTGGGCTGTACCAAAATCAAAGTACAAAAGTGTAGGTTTCGTTTTGGAAAATGAAATTCTTATTCCCGTGCCAGCTCTACTTAAAGTATCTGCTAGGTTAGCCACGGTTCTCGACGTTATTCACAGAGGTTCGTTGGTCATGGGAAACCTTAGCAAAAATACAGTGTATTTAAGAGTGTCTGACAACCAGGTACGAAAACATGTATTTAAGGTGTTTTTAATATAATTTACATCAGAAGAATATATTCATATAACTATTATTTGAGAGGTGATCTCTAAACTGACGTGTAAAAACAGGACAGTTTTGCAGTCAGAACGCGTCACACACGTTTTCCTCCAGTTCTGACGTATGGGAATCGTTAGTCTGACTTTTTCCTATTCGAAGGCGAATCGATTTAACAGTTTTGACATTTTTGAGTTGTTTGCCTTCTGCGTCTCACTTTGATGTGCGACTGGCTGATGTACACATCACTAACACATTTTTGGGCACTTACTAGCGCTAGATAATCCCATATTTAAATGTATTTAAATGTATTTATGATTTTACACGATAGGATTCAGTTTTAAAATAATGCCAGCACAATTCCAAGTTCAATTTACCTATCTACACACCCGCATCAACTGTGAAATATGAAAATTAAAATATCGTTATTGACTTCATATTCGAAACTGGCGATAAAGGTCAGTTTAAGTAACCTGTCGATATACGGCAATGTAAAATAATTGAATGTTTAACTTTTCACATCTAGATTTTTATTAAGATGTGAGATTTTTAGTAAATGTTTAGGTCATTAGGTAAAATTATGATTAATTCTTCATTTTAGGGTGAAAAAGTTGTGATTTGAAGGAAATAAATTGCGTATTATGGGCCGGTTGTACCAGAAATTGAAAGTTAACTTTCCACTAATGACGGAGCTCATTAAAATTAGGCGCAAAGGTGTGAAAATGTCAGATCTATTAAAAGGACAAATTAATTAGGCTAGGGAATTGTCGTCCAGAAAAATCCTTTAGCAGTTTAATTACGCCACGTACATATGCTCTGTGATAATAGATGGCGAGTATACCCATTGGATAAAGCTATATACATTTGTATCTCGTATACCTACCATAAATACTTTTATCCTGATTGGCCGATAGAAATAAATCGTCGTCCATCAATATCGTTTGACAGTTTAATTACGCCTTGTCTACAATCTTAATCTGAGATAATAAATGAAGGTTTAGTAGTTGAAAAAGCTATATTCATTTGCGTTGATCATGTTTCGCGTGTTATGTTTGACATAGAAAGGCTTGCAAGTGATTTAAATTTTAATTATTTTTTTCAGATTACTGGAGAAATTAAGGTAAAGTGCGAGCCACATACCACAAAGAGGTCAGCTGACTTGTCAAACGATACGCTAGCAACTGGAAAACTTATAAATTGTTTGCTTATTAAAGTTGTTGCTTAGGACCCAAAGGAAATACATTGACATTTTAGTACAATGCAACCATTTGATGTTGTCTTTTCAACTCACGTGGCAAATTAGGACCATTCTCTGTCCGGCGTCCATCGTCCGTAAACCGTTTCCTTCAAACGGCTTCTCCTCTGAAACCACTTGGTCAATGTTGATGAAACTTAGCAGTGGTGTTTCTTGCATTAGGTTCTATCTAAGCTGTTCAGAAACTCCCATTCCATGCAGAACTCTGCTTGCTTTGGCAACAATTAGGAAAAACTTTAAAAAATCTTCTTCTCAGACATCACAAAGCATAGACCTGAGATATTTAGAATGTAGCATTGCCTAGTAGACCTCTACCAGGATTGTTGAAATGTTGACCACCTGGTCAAAATTGACTTAGCCTGAGGGGAAGACTTCAACATCTTCTTGTCTATCACTACAATGCGCAGCTTAGATATTTTGCATTGAGCATTGTGTAGTAGACCCATACACAAATGTTAAATCATGACCCCAGGTCAATTGATCCTTGCTGTGATGCGATTTTTGACGTTGTATTATAGCCAATGATAGCAAGGTGAGCGATATGAGCCATCTTGGCTCCCTTGTTTTTACATGTTTTCCTCCATTTGCTTCATTAGTAAATTAGTTTTGTATCGGTTAACTTTTATGTACGTGTTTACAAATTTATAGATAGTGTCATGTTTTTGTTAGATATTTACAAAGTGTACGTCAAGACAGACAACTTATATTATTCATGAAAACAACAGTCTCACAACATGTATAACAACTATTAACAGGTCCATACATATTATACTAGTGGTACAACAATTTTGAGCACTGTAGAATAGACACGAATCATACAGTAATGATCACGGTTACGGTAAAGCAGACACGCACCAAACAGGCAATTATCGAAGAGTGAAGAAAACTTGAAAGATAAAAAGGGCCCAGAGCTTAAATATTCGGCATGTAGCATTGTGTAGTAGACCTCTACGAAAAATGATAAGATATTAGAACCCAAGGACAATATTGTACCTTCATGTGATGCGATTGCTGACGTTGTATTATAGCCAATTGTAGCCAGATGAACGATATAGCCCATCCTTTGTCTCTTGTTTTTTACATGTTTTCCCCCATTTGCTTTATTAGTGTATGAGTTTTGTATCGGTTAACTTTCATTTACGTATTTTATAGATAGTGTCATGTTTTTGTTAGATATTTACTAAGTGTACCTCAAACAGGCAGGGTTTACATATGTGCAAGTTTCTTGTACAAGACATTAAGATAAGTCGAAGTTATGGCTTGTACAAGAAATTTTTCTGCACAAGATCTAGCAAGAATTAATCATGAAATACTGGGAAGATGCCATCAGAACTCAATGCTGTCTTTAGCATTGGAGTTTCTGAATTTTTTAAAGAAAATATGAAATTTATGTATAATGTTTTAAAAGAAATTAATTCAGTAAGTGTTCTTATTGAGAAAAATTCTTTACATGATTATAGCTGTTCATTGAATGACCAATTTAACTGTATTGAAATGTCTTTAAAATTTTATCTTAAAAACTCTCTTTTTTGTTTATTGTCATAATCCTTTGCACTTGTATTATAAAGATGCTCCTTTTTTTGGTATAAATCTATCAGAAACTTTTCCCTTTGACCAAGCCAATGTGTACAAAATAAAAACAAATATACCTGAAATATTTCGCTCACAGCTGTTTTTCCCATAAAACACTTATTATCATTGAGTTGACAGCCAAGAAATTGTGAAAAAAATAGAACAGGCTCTATTCTTGTGCAAGAAAATTATCTCATATTTTGTCACATCAATTTTGACAATAGTTGCTCAGTTGTGGGTGTTAACATATGAACAGTTCTTAAACAAGTCATAAATAGTAGTTATATTAATGTCTTATACTAGAAACTTGCACATATGTAAACCCTGCCTAGTATATTAGCTTTGTATCGGTTTACGTTTACGTACATATACATGTACGTGTTTAGACTTGTTATAGATAGTGCCATGTTTTTGTTAGATATTTACAAAGTGTACTTCAAGACAGATAAACATATAATTATTCATGAAAACAACAATCCCACGATATGTAAAACAATGATTAGCAGATCCCTACATGTAATACTGATAAAAGTCGTGGTCACTGTAAAATAAACACGGATCATACAGCAACAATCACACTGGTACCAACGCCAACAAAAACAGTCACGATCACGGTAAAGCAGACAGCACCAAACTGACATTCAAACATCGAAGCAGGCAATTATCAAAGAGTAAAGAAAACTTGAAAAAAGAACATATGCACGTCGATTCAAAACTTGATCAAACAATTAAATTCACTGATTTAACAGTAGCAAAGTAGACACGCCTTTAAACAATCATAAGACAATACCAAACGATGAGAAACTTTGCAGACACTTTGTATTTGAAATAAAACTGTTGTAAATATTAATGTATGTAAAGTTTTACTTTACTGGGTTTATAAGGTCTGAGCCTTTTATATCTGAATTGGCGTCTTCGGCCGACCTAATTCTTTTTCCAATAATGCTGTTAAACTTGAGTGTTTTGGCTAAAAGGAGATTTTTGGAAGGAGGTGCCGATCTCCTTATTTCCAAACTAATTTTGCATGCCAAATGAATGGTAGAGCTGCGGCAAATGTGTATGTCAGGAATACCTACTTTCTTCGAATAAAAGACCTGCATCTCAAATTTGAGAATGATAAAATAGATAATCTAACTCAGCTGTCTGAAATGCCTTTCCCCATTTACATCTTCCTTTCATTTCAAGTGGTACATATTTCTATATTGTGTTGTTTGAATTAAAATATTTTCTTTGAATATTTGACGTTTTGTTGTTAGTTTAAATCCTAATTTAAACATGAGATACCAGTTAGTTGTACCCATTATTTGAATGCTATACTGCTTGTTTTACCAAGATGACTTACTGCTTATTAAAGTTGGTTATACGAAGATTAGTTTAGCTTTTGCAAGGTGTTTACGCAAACCTCATTACGCATGATACACTGGGTATGATGTTAGACTTATTATAGATACTGATATTACATTTCATCATTTGGAAAGAGTGCGACCTATGGAAAATTAAATTTACAGGATTTGTATATTCGTATTATGTGTTGTGTTGAACAGCAGCACGATATGCAGCTTGCTCTATACTACAGTCTTTGATGTACGAGGATTTACAATTATGAAAATGTGCAGATTGTTTACAGTGGCAGCATGAATGTTTAGTTTGAGATCAAGTCTATTATACTATATTAAATGTTAGTTTATGCGAATTTATTTTACTTTGATTACGAAGAAAGCTCCATAGCTTATTGAATCGCTCTCGAACACTCATTCAAGATGTCATCACGCAAGAAAGAGAGAGAAACAGTAAGCGAGTGGAATCAGTGTCTTTGCCCATGGACCACTTCGTGCTTGGGCTGGGATTCCAACCCGGGACCTCCCGTTCCGGGGGCAAACGCCTTAACCACTGAGCTATCGAGGTCAGCTTTAATATATTAAGTGCAATTTAGACAGGTACGAATGGAATGATCGATTCCAAGATTGGACAGTGCCTTTATTTCATATTGTGTTACTAGTTTCTGATACGCAATTACTGTCTCCTATACACAATGATACATTTTGGACTTGTTTCATCCCTTAATTGGATAAAAAAATGTATCAATTGCTGCGAAACTATAAGATATCGGTATGTTGTTGTTGTAGGATTTTAACACTCGCTTCAACCCTAATCATTTTGTCAGGTGGACAGTTTACTTATATTTTTTCCTGTGCAGAACGAGTACTAGATTCCTATCATCCGTAAGAAACTGCTAACTGTCTCACATAAGAAGGCATCATCTTTAGCAAGGCTCGAACACATGACCCTGTTTTTAGTTTAATAATATTTTACTGTACAAGTCACATATACACACCATGTGTAGAAAGGCATTACTGCAAAATAAGTATAGCTCTAACAAATGGATCGTGCAAAGAGTTATCACAATATCAGGAACGGCCCTCTCCAAAAGGCGTCAGATTTTAAGTAAACGACAAGACAGCTGTATCGCTTATATATCTGTACAAAAAATAAATTTTAATCAACTGAACTTGAAAATATTCGAATGAAAAAATGTTAGAAAAATGAATTGAAGAAAAATTATACAAACAAGTAAAAGAAAACAAAATGCTGAAAATATTTGACTGCCTACCGTGACCGAACAAGCACCTCACCCAGCAGGAACCCCGCAACTGATTCTTCAGACTGATGTACATTTAAAACGTTTACAGGGACGATAATATCTTTTTTATATCCTTAAAGCGTCTAGTATACTTTACAAATTTATGTACATGTAGATTCCGTAAAAGTAAAATATTCAAAATGTAATTGGTTGGGTAAAGCTCGATACGACGAAAATAGTTGCCAATAATTAGGCCTCAGTCATTTTTCAGACTGATATCTAAATCCGTCTCCGTAGTCGAGTGGTTACTGAGAATATTATAGCTCAACATTGTGTGATTCATGATTTTCCAAAGGTAATTATCAATATTGTGCAGCACACTGGTGGAACAGTATACCATTTGAAGTACGTGGTGTTGATAAATTAACACAATTAACACAATGTCGTTTTAAAATTTAAAACAAGAGTGTCAAGATGGTCCTTTAACGCTCACCTGAGACCTACTTATGACCATATGTGACCAAACGTCAACACTAAACTAAACATTCTGTTTGACCTTGACAAGACAAACCTTCTGACCAATTTACATGATGATTGGCTATAAAATGTGACTTCTTGATCCCTCGGAATCGACCTGGTGACCTAGTTTTAAATCACAGGTGATCAACACAATATTCTGGCTATTTTTCATGATGATTGGGTTGTAAATATCACCAGTATGGCATACATAAGTTTTTTAACCGGATGTTCTAGTTTTTGAGCTCATATTGTCCATTTTAAAACTCGATCTATATTTAAGCAAGATAATCATTCTGACCAAACTTTATGAAGATTCATTGAAAAATGCAACCTCTATTACATACACAAGAATTTGACCCCATGACCTAGTTTTTCACCCTAGATGACCCACATTTGAACTCGATCTAGTTTTTATCAAGGCTGTCATTCTGACCAAGTTGCCTGTATATCCAATGAAAAGTGAAACCTCTATTGCATACACAAGATGTTTCTATGATTTGACTCAGTGACCTAGTTTTTAACCCTAGATTGCCCATATTCGTACTCAATCTAGTTTTTATCAAAGCTGTCATTCTGACCAAGTTACCTGAAGATTCAATGAAAAATGCAACCTCAATTGCATACACAAGAATTTTCTATGATTTGACACCATGACCTAGTTTTTCACCCTAGATGACCCACATTTTGGACTCGATCTAGTTTTTTATCAAGGCTGTCATTCTGACCAAGTTGCCTGAAGATCCAATGAAAAATGCAACCTGCATTGCATACACAAGAGTTTTCTATGATTTGACCCCATGACCTTGCTTTTTACCCTAGATGACCCACATTTTAACTCGATCTAGATTTTAAGAAGGCTGTCATTCTGACTTAGTTACATGAAGATCCAATGAAAAGTGCAACCTCTATTACATACACAATAGTTTTCTATGATTTGACCCCGTGACCTTGTTTTTGACCCAAGATGACCCATATTCGAACTCAATCTAGAATTTATCAAGATAGTCATATAGTCATTCTGACCAAATTTGATTAAGATTTAATGAGAAATGCAACCTATATTACATGTACAAACACAAGGTTTTTCTATGATTTGACTCCGTGACCTAGATTTTGACTTCTGATAACCCATATTCGAACTCAGTCTAGATTTTATGAGGGTTTTAACTTTTACTGCTTCATTTTGTTGCGACGGTTTTGATAAAAAAATTCTTAAACAATCCGTTTGCAAGAATTTTTTGTCATGATTATGATTTTAGATATGTCCAGGTTAGCCAAACCTGGCATGGACTAGGTTTATGAATCGGGTGTAATATTTAAATATGCAATTTGTATCGTATTAATGCAAAAGGGCCTGTACAAAAAGTTGAAAATACATGCAGTGAAAACTGTTTACAGATAGTACCAATAAAAATCTAAAGAGTCAGATTAAACAGAGCTGTTTGCTATATATTTAAATGGGGAAACACTGCTGGTGGCATTAAGAGTTCATGTAGTATGATTTAAAGTTTGTTAAAGGTTCATATCGATCAATTACAATACAACCCTGGTCCATCGAATTATATTACTATAATATATTTCCCGGCGTATCACAAGTGATTTTTGTTCTATAATTTTATACTTTTTATATATATAGTCAAACCTGTGAACAAAGCCCACGCACCGGAATTAGCTATGGTAGTCTTTGTGGACAGATGTTCTTTATTCTCAGGTATTGAGGCAAAGCAGAACAGTACAAGACTTACTCCCCGTTAGTCTTTATTCAAAGGTGTTCTTTAATCTGGTTTGACTGTAGGTATTGATTTGCAGTGTGGTCTAAATTGTTTGGCGATTTATGCCACATGATTTGCTGCATTTTAGACAGAATATCTACATGGAATGAGTATAGTTTCAAAATGAAAGGCTCGTGATGTTTTCCTAAATTATACCTTCATCAAGGTACACCTCTAAGCAAAATATAAAAATGCACAAGTATTTGCATGAACTCCTTCATGAGTTTTTGTACAATATACGACATCTTGTATACATGTCAAATTGAATGTATTGATTGATTCTGTTTATTTTTAATACACAGTTTGAAATATGAAAGTGGCTATAAAACTTATGTATTTGAGCCATGAAAACATCAATTTGTTTGTTATACTTACATTACCAAATGATTATACTTGCGAGATAGAACCATTTGTTTGTAAGAAATTAGTTCCTTTAAATACAAGTAAATTCATGGCCGCTTCGTGATTTCAGAAGACGAGTGGGAGCCGTACCATGGGGACTAAAGATTCAGTCTTCAAATCGTTATATTCTTGTCCCCTAACCTTTTGCAAATGTAGATCTCGTTTTAACTCACCTGGCAGTTTGTGCCAGGGTGGCAGAATGGATGATTGGCCGTAGTCCGTCTGTCAACATTTTGCTTCAAAGACATATCCTATTTAACCACCAGGCTAATGTTGATGAAATTTGACAGGGATGTTCCTTGCATGTAGCTCTACCAAATTTGTTCAAAGAATTCCATTCCATACAAAACTCTGGTTGCTGTGGCAACAAATAGAAAAAACTTTTTAAAAACTTCTTCTCTGTAACCACAAGGCCTAAAGCTTAGATATTAAGCATGTAGCATTGCCTGGTGGACCACAATCAAGCTTGTTCAAATTATGATCCCTGGTTCAAATTTGACCCCGCCCGGGTAGTCACTTGATTTTACATAGGCTTACATAGGAAAAACTTTAAAAGTCTTGTTCTCTGAAACAGCAAGGCCTAAAGTTAAGATATTTGGCTTGTAGCAATGCCTAGTAGACTTTCACCAAAATGTTTCAAAGCATGACCCACGGGTCAAAATTGACCCCGCGCAGGGGTCACTTGATTTAACATGTTTGACATAAACAACCATGTAGTTAAAACATTATATTTGAAATGCAACCCCTTGAAAACATACATATCATATTTATAAAGCTGAACAAACGTAAAACTTCAAAAAATGGTTTAGTATGAAATAGTAATAAATATACGAACAATATGTTTAAATAAGAATCAAGAATTTAATGGATAAAATATTGCATATATAATAGTGTAACCATAGCTACAGAACAAAACTAAAAAATATTGTATCGTGGTCTAAAAACACAGTGACCACTAGTGTGGTTCTTTTATTATCAAATATGTACTATTATGACTACGAACAACAATTTTACTTCTACTATTATTGTTATTTTATGGGCTTTTCTAATTATGATGACCTCAAGTGAAATGACATTTTTAGAAACATCATATTGCTTGGTTATAAATATATATTGAGTTCACTCAATTCTATATATAGTATACAAATAATGAATCAAAAGTCTTTACTGGTCACGAACACACCATGATGTCAATTGCAAATATTTTTACTAACTGCAACTGCGTCCAACTACTATGGAATAATATACTGATATTTCTAACTCAAAAAGGTTTAAACATTTCTTTCAACTTTGAAAGCATATGTTTTGGTATTCTGGGATAAAGGTTTATAATGAACCCAATAAATACTCTTATATTTTAGCAAATCTATCAAACAAAGCTGAGAAAAGAACCACAAAACTTTACCTGTTTTATTAATCTTTTAAAATTCAGAATAAGGCTTGAACAAGAAATGCAACGCACAAGCTTTTCTAGGTTTAGATATAGATGAGGTTTCATCCTGAATGATATTTTGAAAAATCCTGAATTCAAATACATTAAACAATAAACAAAATTAAGAACAGGTGGTTACAAAATCTAGTGCGTGTACAAACGTTAGTCGTAATTTTCTCCTTTTTTGTATGACCTGTAGACATGAATATACAACGTTTTGTCTCTTTTCTCTTCTGTTTCTATTCTCTATCTACTTTCGTTTTTGTCAGAGCAATTAAGCTATCTAAGAAAAAGAATGAGAAATCGTCTCTTCTTTCTCCTTCAATTATCCTTCTTGTTTTCATTGATTATTCTCTCTCTCCCTCTATCGCTAACCTTTCTCCCTGCTTAGTTTTATGTTTTATAAAAAACTTGGAGTTCTTCACATGATTATACTTTAAACACTGTCCAAGTTTTATTGTTCTGTCATAGTGTATATTGTCTGCTGACTGCCAGAAGTTGCTACCAGCACTTTTGACCAAAAATGACTTTTTGGAATTTTTCAACCTGTTTTTATATGTTTTACGTATAAAAATCTTTTTAATTATGTTCTTATTAGAAGTGGTGTTGGTGATATTGTAGTTTTAAGGTCTATCAGCAAATAGTAGTTTCATTGGTTGCCATAAGGTGTTAACATCAGTTTCGATGCTACCATAAGGTTCCAACAGCATATTTGCTGATAGGCCTCGCAATTATAGGGATCTCTGCTCCGACACTTATGGCCTGATAAGCTGTTATTGTTCTGATCGATACACTGCATTTGCAATGCAGGATGTTACATGAATAACACCTGTAGATAGAGCACATTGTGAACTGAAGCCTTGGCAATTCTAGATGTATAGTTTGATAAAATGAAAATGGAATTATAATTTGCTCTTACTTTTATGATGAATTATACTTAAAAATAGGTTTGATTGGTTTATATTGTTATTACAAATGATCAATTTTACAATAGGTGTTTAATAAACATTAAATAATAACAAATAATCATTTAAAAACAATAACTCCACTGTTTGTAATGTGTTTTTGTTCTTCTGTTGAACTCTTTTGGCTGCAATAATAACATTGGTAGTTTTGTCATATATTTTACGCATTACATACAGTTGTCTTTAACAATGTATATTACATTTAGTTTCCAAAACAGAAGTAGTAAAACATTTACAATAGAAGTAATAAACAGGATATGTTTGGCAAAAGATAACAATCGATCGGATATTAATGATATTGTTGCAAATTTAGTCAAAGTTTTCAAAGTTAAGTGAAATATGTAAATACAAGCGCACCAAAATGGTTTGATTTAGAATGTATAACACTTAAACGTTTCAAATATACATTATTAAGACAATATAGACGTTGTAGACCTGAAGAAAATTTACAGTTATATTTAACAAAAAGAAATGAGTTTAAAAATATGTGTAATTTAAAAGCTCATAGTTACAATAAAACACATAAGATTATCTCACCTCTAAAGTAAATGATTCAAGTCGTTTTGGTCCAAATTAAAGCGTATGACAAACCGTAAGAAACAAGCCGCCAATAGTATATCTACCAATGAGTGGTTGCAACATTTTGAGCGTTTATTGAATCCATATACAGTTGACGAAAATGAGAATATAAACTATAACATATTTGATGAAGAAATAGAGGAAGATGTTGAGCTATATATTTTCAATTCTGATATTACTGAAGAAGAGGTAAGATTGTCGGTAAAACATTTAAAACTTCGTAAGAAACCAGAACCTGATTGTATTATACAAGAAATTATCTATGGTATAGAAAGTTTTATACACATTCTAGTAAAATTATTTAATCGATTATTTCCAAATGGAGAATATCCAGATACATGGGGCGAATCCATTATAGTAACACTGCATAAGAAAGGTGACATTAACAACGTAGACAACGACAGAGGTATCTCTCTTCAGAATGTATTTACTGTGGCATTCTAGTGGCTAGACTTAGCTTTTTTCCCAAATGTTTAATAAAATTTCAGAAAACCAAAGTGGTTTTAAGGCAGGTTATTCAACTGTTGCTAATGCCTTTGTACTTAAGTCGATTATAGAAAGAACACTGAGAAAGAAACGACATAAATTGTATGTAGCTTTTATCAATTTCCAGAAGTGTTTTGACACTGTAAATAGACAAATACTTTGGAAATACTAAGGGAAGGTGGTGTTAAAGGCAACCTGGATCGTTGCGGAGCATGTACAATACAGTTGAGTCATGTGTACGCTGCAATGATACACAAAGTAACTATCTAACAAGTTCGGTCGGTCTAAAACAAGGTTGTTTGGCAAGTCCAGTCTTATTTTCATTCTTTATAGATGAATTAGAACGTACGTTAGAAGAAATGGTGTTACGGATTCAGTTACATCCAGATACTGCCCAACTTATTTCATTATTTTGCAGACGATATAGCTTTAATGTCAGATACAATATTTGGTCTTCAAAGGAAATAAAATATTTCATCTAATTTTTGTGATACGTACAAACTGAAAGTGAATGAAAATAAAACAAAAATTGTTGTATTAAAAATGGTGGCACTTTAGCTAAGAATGACAAATGGATGTACAAAAATACTCAGTTAGAGGTTGTAAATATGTTTTGCTATGTAGGTTTAACACTAACAAGGCAATTGTCCATGAATATTATGGTCAAAGATCTATGTATTAAAGGTAAAAGGGTGCTAATATCGTTGCTTAAGTCTTTATATAACATTTGACAGTTAAATAAAACAGTATTTTTTAAAATGTTTGATAGAATATTTCTTGAAAGCTGTAGCTTGTATTAATATGCGTTTTTTCAGCATACTTTAGAGATATACTCTATGTTATGACAAATGACTATTTATGTACACATACTATGCTTTTGTGTAATATATATAAATGTATGTATCTATTTTGCATGGGCCAGAGGCTTTGTAGCGAATAATATTGTCCTTGTCATAGTCAATCGTATATTCAAAGTATTTTAATGATAAAATATTGACTATCTTTAATATCTATCAAACTAAGTTTTGCTGATAGACCCTTATGGCATCTTCAGACATGGAAACTGTATAGAACAACCATCTACAAAACACCAGCCCATAGAACAACCATCTATAAATGACCAGCCGATAGAACAACCATCTACAAATGACCAGCCAGTAGAACAACCATCTTCAATTGACCAGCCCGTAGAACAAACATCTTCAATAGACCTGCCGGTAGAGCAACCACCTATAAATGATCAGCTGGTAGAACAACCAGATACATTTGACCAGTCGGTAGAAAGGATCCGTCTGCTTAAACGAGAACAGGGCTGGAAACAGACTAAAACTAAACCACAGAAACATACACATGTTGCTGATAGTCCACATGGTACAGAAGCTCATTACATCTACAGCAAAGCAAGAAGGAAAATGCACTGAATAAAGTATTGAAAGGATGTGCTGAAAGTAGAAAGTAGAATTGAAACTCTCCTTAGCAGTAATGGGATAGAGAGACAACATGTAAAACCAGATGAAAATTGTTATTTTTCAATTCTGTTATTCACGAAATTGGTACAGAAATATCATCTACTGAATTGAGGCTCAAGCTGTGCAAACATCTTCGAGAAAATTTAAGGCATTATATCGGTTACTTTTCCAAATCGCATGCAAAAGATGAACTACATTGTAGAATGTACAATTGTCTGAAAATTATAGAAAAACGGTGGAGAGTTTGGGGAAAAATGGTATTTGGAATGCCGAAATGTCCGATGTCCTTTCATTAGCCACGGCAAATATGTTAAGAAAACACATAACGATATGTGTCATGGAATGCAATAATGGGGCTTGTGGCCAAAAATATTGTTTTTCATGTTATTACATTTTTGAAATCTATGTTATTCCTAAAATAAAAGCTGAAAATATGAGAGTCCAATCTTGAAAATTGACAAAAAAAAAGCCAGACTTTGTGTTGATAGTCATGAACAAACCTGTTACATCTAAATGTCGTTTTTTGACCCATTGTCTTCCATTCATGTAGGTAAAACAATACCTTATTCTGGATAGCAAATAGAACACAGAAACATATAATTGAGCACTTTTTACTGAATTGCATGCCATAAATCATTTTAAAGGTAACTTCTTACAAAACGAACATGTATGTAGGTCTGTTGCCTAGCAACTGTTGTATGGTCTTACCACCTAAAATGCCTAGCAATTGAAAAGATGATCACAAAACGTTTTGTTTCAAAATGGAAACCCTGTATGAAACAGTCTAGAATATTTCATGTAAATTGTCAGGTATTATGAGCTCAATGCTCCTAGAAAGAATACAAATTTTACCTACATGGCCTTAGAATTTCAGAAAAAGAATTATTTACTTATTTTAAAAGCTCTAAAAAAAAAACCCCCCCGCCCAAAAGAAAAAAAAAAAAACCCCTTAAAACCCCCCCCCCAAAAAATTTAAAAAAAAATTTTCTCCCCAACAAAAACCCACAAAACAGAATTTTGTTTTTGTGTCTCAAAAATCCGAAAACCCTGTACTAGGCAAAACAATGCAAAAACAGTCAAGGTGAATTACGTACAAGAATTCAATTTTAAACTTTGAATGCCGCTTCATAGAAATGATTCATCAACCAATTGAGAGCCATAACAGATGAGAAGCGTGTAGGAAGAACGTTTCAGCCGCTTTGAACGTTGCTTACACAGGACAACGTCACGAACGTCACCGAACTGCACCGGAATAGTAGGAATGTACATTTTCAACAATGCTTACCAATTTTTATATCAACGTGAAATTTGGTACATGCATTTAGAAGACTTTGAGTTGTATAAATACGGAAGCAATTAAATAGATAATAAAAACATTATGACCAAAATATACTGCCTGGTTGCACGAAGCGTTTAACTCTTACTTATATCATTGGTTCGAAGAATCCGATTACAGAATATTATCCCTGCCACGCAAACCTAATGAGGGTTTAAACTTTCACTGCTTCATATCTTTGCTATTGTTTTGACAAGAAATTCCTATACAGTCCGTTTGCAAGAAAAAGTTTTGTAATGGTTATGATTTTAGTTATGTCCGAGTTATCCAAAACTGGTAGGGACCAGGTTAATAAATCGGGTTAAACATTTAAATATGCAAATTGAAACGTATAATTGCAAAAGGGCCTGTACAAAAAGTTGAAAATACATGTACAGAAAAGATGTTTACAGATAGTTCCAATAAAATCTAAAAAGTCAGATTAAACAAGAGCGGTTAGCTATATATTAAAACGGGGAAACACTGCTGTATTTCATGTAGTTAAGTAGGGTTAAAGTTTGTTTGAATTTCATATGATTAATAGCAATACAACTCTGGTCCGTCGATTTGTACTTAAATATTATAACTATTATTTCCCAGCGTATCACAAATGATTTTTGTTCTAGACCACTCACAGGAAATAGCTATGGTAGTCTTTGTTGACAGGTGTTCTTCATTCTCAGGTATTGCAACAACGCAGAACAATACAAGATTCTCTCCCCGTTAGTCTTTACTCTTTATTCGAGGTCTCTAAATCTCGTTTAACTGTAGTTTATATACCATTAGCTGCACCAGACTTTACTGGTAATTTATGTAATTCAAATCCAAACACCTCCAGTATACATGGATACCGAAACATACCCTTTTTCAAAATTTGATTAAAACAAATACAAAGAATACACACATTCTGGAAAGAAAGTGTATTACTTTGATTCTTGTTGACTTCAATACGCTCATAAAATAAATTCAAAAATGTTTTCTATAGCTTCTATTGCAGTGTTGACTGAAGAAAGCCATCTGTAAAAGGTTCACCTTAAAGCACTGTGTGTACTGTAAAAATAATTGCATATATTAAAGTACAATATCTTAAAAGTTAACCTGAGCTTCTTTTGCATGAATTTATTTTCATTACAGAATATTTTCGTTATCTGCTTTTGTTAAATACTACTACGATATAGGTCTAGTATAAATAACACGCGACGTTCAAATGAAACCGCTAAGGCATGATGTGACAAAAGGTAAAGAAACAATGTTGCTACATTTAAATTTGCAAACAACGAGTCGACAACTTATAAAGTAAAGCAAACCTGATCTTAGTTGGTAGTACACAAATGAACTCTTTATTTACAAAAGGTCTCTTAAAGCGTGTAGTTTCATTGTTGGTCTTGATCAATTTTGCAGCGTAGTCTAAATTGTATGGTGCTTTTTACCACATGATTTGCTGCACTTTAGACAAAATATATACGTGGAATGAATATAATTTCAAAGGTTCGTTATGTTTTTTCTAAATTATACCTTCATCAAGGTACATGTATCATTCCTAAGGCTATTAAGTTGAACAGTACCGGACCTTAATTCAGGTTTGGTCTGGTTGCGGTCACCCAACTTGACCTCATTTCGTTTCCCAACCTGCCACTATTTTGACCATTGTTCTGTTTGTCAGAATCTGATCATTTTTACGTTGAAATCTGTTAGCATTATACTGTGATCTACTTCTGTTGAATCTATCACTGTCAAAATGATTTCTGAAATCAATTGTCTGTAATTATTATTGTACCTACTCCTGTAATTTGTACCCGTGTTTTGTCTGTTGTAACTAATGTGATTGTTTGAATTCGTATTCTGTGACTGTACATTTTGTGGTCTATCGTTATTCTGTATATAATCTATTTTGTCAACTTTCTGTGTCAATGTTTCAATTTTTCTAAGTAACTGATCCATGTTTGTACAGAACATTTTAACCTGTCTTCTTGTGACACAGCATTAGCTGACAAATTTGAACTATCCTGTTGTGATACACCATTAACTGATTTTAATTATGTCTGTCAGGTAATTTATGTGTTTCCAGCCTGACAGCTATCGTTTCAGCCTATGCTATTGTTTTAGGACAACATGCTGGTAACCGTAGTCTGATGTCTGATTCATCTATGCTGTTAATGAAGGAATATAATGCTAAAATTTATGTCAGGTCAGAGTTTGCATCTGGATAAGCATGCCTTGAAAGTTTTTTATTTGTTGAGCAAGATCTGTAATTGTTTGACCCTTTTGTCTTGTGACATATTTTAACTGTTATCTGAAAATTTCAGCTTTATTCCTAGTACCATATCGTGTTCTAAGAACATTGACCAAACTGTCAAAGTTTCTTTTCTGTATTTCGTACAAGTCGCTAAGCAGAGACCTAGCATTCCCACTCAAAGTTCTAACCAAACATAAAGCTTTCATCTGATAACTCCAGCCAATTATTTCTGAAACTATGTTAAACTGGTTTAAATATTCACCAATGTCTTATGTACCATCATACATCTGAGGTTTGAGTTTTAAATTATTTGTACGGATCAATCACCATTGTTTTGATTAGTATTCCATCTGCACTGTCATTTGACCTATTTGCACAAACAACCGAGTGTAGATGACTAGGATGAAAATACCTCATGTACTATATCAATTTCTTGCTCATCATATTTCAAAGGTATATAATTCCTGTCCATATCTGTCATTTTATATATAGCTTATCAATAAAATTCAACAAAATATTTGTACCTATTTATTTGCATAACAGATAACAAGACCTTCCTAAAAACTGGTGGTAGATTTTTCACTTTTCTTGTATAATTTTACTGAATAAAATCTCTTTCATACAAAACTAACTTAATTGTAAGTGTATTTTGTCTCCGAATCAAAATGAAATATGTGAAAATCTTTTATCCTTGCTATACAAGGTTCTCCTTGACTTTCCACAAATTTTGTTCTATGAATTTCTTTAAAAACATATATTTTTTATTATTTCAATTTCTTTATCTTTTCAAATACTTATTTATAAATATTGTAATAATTTACTCCTGGCACTACTTTGTAAGGACGGCCGATAAACTACATCTGTTAAAATTTCAAACTATTTATCTTCATAATTTCATTCAAGAAATCTGTACATAAACTTATTTGTACTTGCGTTATCATATGTTCCTATTTTCTATGCTGATCAGTATCTCTAATGATTTTTATTTTTCTCTTTTGCTGATCTTTTCACTTCATAAATGTTTATCTTTATCCATCTCTTTCCAACTCTGGAATATGAATACGCCGTTAAAACAAATGTCACGGGCTGTTATACCTATTTACATTCTATACATGACGTCAAAATGAAAGTAGGATTTTCCCGGAATAAATATCTGCCAATCAGATTTAACCAATATGGCGGCCATTGTAAATCGACAATACATGCAACATAAATTGGAATTAAAATTAAATAATGTTTACAAGTTATTTAAATGGGACATACACGGAACATGATATAAAAGGTAATATTAAATAGATATGAATTGTATTCAAATACAGGACTCTCATGCGTTTCGTTATTTTGCCGCAAAAGTTTGTTCTTCTAGTGTTCATGAATGGGTGGGGTGCTGAAACAGTCATAGCAGTACGTTTGTTTATAAAATAGATGCTGCGGTATCTGTGAAGCAGTATCGACATCACAAAAATATCAATCTGTTATACTGACGTCAACGTAGCAGACAACAATATTTCGCAAAATCTGTTATGGACAGCTATTAACGAGGGTTTTTTTAAATTTTAAAACGAAATTGTGTTCATTTATCAACACAACGTACTTCAAATGGTATACTGTTCCACACATGTGCTGCAAAGTATTGAAAAGTACCTTTGGAAAATTGTGACTGACAAAAGATTGAGCTATATCATTCTCAGATCATAATTTGTCTTATAAGCACATGTTGCTGAAATATCGGGAAAAATTATGAAGTGTTTTGTAAACCAGTATTATAGCAATATCGTATTTGTTTCTTATGGATAAAGGTAGCCATTTCAGTTCTTTAAACAATAGGGCGGATGGATAATGATAATTCTCAACGAGTATCATTATGAATATAGGTCTTTTATGCTACTGTTAGACCATAGTACGCTTCCATAATCAAATATTGGAAGAACATATGCATTCAAATAAAGGATTGACTTCTCTGGATTTTAAAGTCATATTGTTAAGTTAACACAATTTACTGACATTATCAACATCAGATTGTAGCTTGTTCTGTGTTGCCCTTAAAGGTATGTCGAAAGTCTGCGTATGTTTTGATCACCCCTCATACGCTTTATAAATTTAATTCCAGTTCAATATAACATATTTAAATCAGTCTTATCTTAAACCGACTCATTTCACGAATACTAGTTGATAAACAAAATGTTATTATATCATGTGCACACGTGTGTTTTCTTAGTTCCAAATGTTTCAGGTGAGAACCAGGCATGTAAAGACCCAATGTACGTGTAGCTTCCGTAAAAGTCAAATGTTAAAAATGTAATTGGTTGGGTATAGGTCTATACGAAGAAAAAAGTTACCAATAATTAGGCCTCAGTCATTTTGCAGACTGATACCTAAGTCCGCCTCCGTGGCCGAGAAGTTTCAGTCGCTGAATTGAAATCACTGAAATCTCTCATAGATTGAGGGTCAAGGATTTCAATACCCGTTTTGACGAAGAAAACTGTAACCTATTCATAAAGGACATAAATTTATAAAGTATACTAGACGCTTTAAGGATACATAAAAAAGATGTTATTGTCACTGTAAACTTATCAGATGTGCATCAGTCTGGAGGGTCAGGTGCGGGGTTACTGTCGAGTGGGGTGCTTGTTAGATCACGGTAGCCAGTCAAATATTTTCAACGTTTTGTTTTTTTTCAACTTGTTTGTATGATTTTTTCAATTAACTTTTGTAATTGTTTTAATCACTCGAATTTTCTAAAATTCAAATGATTTATTTCACAAATTTTTGTAAAGATGTCTAAGCGATACAGCTGTCTTGTCGTTTACTTAAAATCTGACGTCTTTTGGAGAGGGCCGTTTCTGATATTGTGATAACTCTTTGCACGATTTGTATAAAACTAAAAAAACGGTCAAGTGTTCAAGCCTTGCTAAAGACCATGCCTTTTTATGTGAGACAGTTAGCGGTGTCTTACTGGTTCTTCCCAGGAAAGAATAAAGGTAAACTGTCCACTTGATAAAATGATAAATTAAGGCTGGAGCAAGCGTGAAACTCCTACAACAACAACATACCGATATCTTATTTTTTCTAAGCAATTGATATCTAATTAAGGGATGAACCAAGTCCAAAATGTCTCGTTGTGTATTGGAGACAGTAATTGCTTATTAGAAACAAGTAACACAATATGAAATAAAGGCACTGTCCAATCTTGGAAACGATCATTCCATCCGTACCTGTCTCAATTGCACTTAACATATTAAAGTCGTCCTCGATAGCTCAGTGGTTCAGGTGTTCGCCCCTGGAACGGGAGTTCCCGGATTGGAATTCCAGCCCGAGCACTATGTGGTCCATTGGCAAAGACACTGATTCCACACGTGCCTCAGTCCACCCAGCTAGAAATGGGTAGCAGCGATGAAAAACTTGCTGTTTCTCTCTCTCTCTCTTGCATGATGACATCTTGGATGAGTATTCGAGACCGATTCAATAAGTTACGGAGCTTTCTACGTAATCGAAGTGAAATAAATTCATATAAACTAAAATTTTAGAAAGTATAATAGACTTGATCTCAAACTAAACATTCATGCTGCCACTGTAAACAATCTGCACATTTTCATAATTGTAAATCCTAGTATATCAAAGACAGTATTACAGAGCACGCTGCCTGTCGCTCTGCTGTTCAACAAAACATCAAATACAAATAGACAAATCCTGTAAATTTATACGTCCATAGTTCGCAACCTTCCCAAATGATGAAATGTAATATCGGTATCTATAATTAGTCTAACATCATACCAATAGGTGTATCATGCGTAATGAGGTTTGCGAAAATTACTTGCAAAAGCTATACTTATATTCGTGTAACCAAGTCATCTTACCCTTCTTTAATATGTAAAACAAGCAGCATAACATTCAAATAATGGGTACAACTAACTGATATCTCATGTTTAAATTAGGATCAAACTAACAACAAAGCGTCAAATATTCAAAGAAAATATTTTAATTCAAACAACACAAAATAGAAATATGTACTACTTAAAATGCAAGGAAGATGTAAAATTGTAAAAGATTTCAGACAGCTGAGTTAGATAAGCTTTTTTATCATTCTCAAATTTGAGACGCAGGTCTTTTATTCGAAGAAAGTAGGTATGCCTGACATACACATTTGCCGCAGCTCTACCATTCATCTGGCATGCAAAATTAAAATCGTTTGGAAATAAGGTGGATGGCACCTCCTACCAAACATCTCCTTTTAGCCGAAACACTCAAGATTAACAGCATTATTGGAGAAATGATTAGGTCGGCCGAAGACGCCAATTCAGATATAAAAGGCTCAGACCTTATAAACCCAGTAAAGTAAAACTTTACATACATCAATCTTTACAACAATTGTATTTCTAATGCAAAGGTGTCTGCAAAGTTTCTTATCGTTTGATATTGTCTTGTGATTGTTTAAAGGCGTGTCTACTTTGCTACTGTTAAATAAGTGATTTTGATTGTTTGATCAAGTTTTGTATCGACGTGCATATGTTCTTCTTTCAAGTTTTCTTTACTCTTTGATAACTACCTGCTTCGATGTTTGAATGTCAGTTTGGTGCGTGTCTGCTTTACCGTCATCATGACTGTTTTTGTTGGCGTTGGTACCAGTGTGATTGTTACTGTATGATCCGTGTTTATTTACAGTAACCACGACTTTTATCGACGTGCTCAGGATTGTTTTACAATAGTTACTTATATGAGTATTACGTGTAAGGTCCGGTTAATTATTGTAACACATATCGTGGGATTGTTGTTTTCATGAATAATTATATGTTTATCTGTCTTGAGGTACTCTTTGTAAATATCTAACAAAAACATGACACTATCTATATAAAATTAAAACACGTACATGTATATGTACATAAAAGTAAACCGATACAAAGCTAATATACTAGGCAGGATTTGCATATGTGCAAGTTTCTTGTATAAGACATTAATATAAGTACTATCTGTGACTTGTTTAAGAGTTATTCATATGTAAACACCTACAATTGAGCAACTATTGTCAAAAATTTATGTGACAAAATATGAGATAATTTTCTTGCACAAGAATAGAGCCTGTTCTATTTTTTCACAATTTCTTGGCTGTCACCTCAATGACAATAAGTGTTTTATGGGAAAAACAGCTGTGGGCGAAATATTTCAGGTATATTTTTTTATTTTGTACACATTGGCTTGGTCAAAGGGAAAAGTTGATCTTCTGATAGATTTATGCCAAAAACGGAACATCTTTATAATACAAGTGCAAAGGACTATCATTATTAACAAAAAAAGAGTTTTTAAGATGAAATTTCAATACAATTAAATTGGTCATTCAATGAACAGCTATAATAATGTAAAGAATTTTTCTCAATAAGAACACTTATTGCATTAATTTCCTTTAAAACATAATCCATAAATTTCATATTTTCTTAAAAATTCAGAAACTCCAATGCTAAAGACAGCATTGAGTGCTGATGACATCTTCCCACTATTTCATGATTAATTGTCCAAGCAATTCTTGCTAGATCTTGTGTAGAAAAAATTCTTGTACAATCCATAACTTTGACTTATCTTAATGTCTTGTAAAAGAAACTTGCACATAGGTAAACCCTGCCTGTTTGAGGTACACTTTGTAAATATCTAACAAAAACATGACACTATCTATAAAACACGTAAATGAAAGTTAACCGTTACAAAAGTCATACACTAATAAAGCAAATAGGGGAAAACATGTAAAAACAAGAGACAAAAGATGGGCTATATCGTTCATCTAGCTACAATTGGCTATAATACAACGACAGCAATCGCATCACAGGAAGGTTCAATATGGTCATTGGGTTCTATTATTTTATCATTTTTCGTAGAGGTCTACTACACAATGCTATATGCCAAATACCTAAGCTATGGGCCTTGTAATTTTAGACATGCTTATAATCTTGTTTCAAGTTTTCTTCACTCTTCGACAATTGCCTGTTTGGTGCGTGTCTGCTTTACCGTAACCATGCCTGTTTTGGTTGGTGTTGGTACCGGTGTGATCGTTACTGTATGATTCGTGTCTATTTTACAGTGAGCACAACGTGCTCAAAATTGTTGTACAACTAGTATAATATATATGGACCTGTTAATAGTTGTTATACATATAGTGAGACTGTTGTTTTCACAAAAAATATATGTTGTCTGTCTTAAGGTACACTTTGTAAATATCTAACAAGAACATGACACTATCTATATTTTTTAAACACGTACGTAAATGTTAACCGATATAAAACTAATTTACTAATGAAGCAAATTGAGGAAAACATATAAAAACAAGAGAGCCAAGATGGCTTATATCGCTCACCTTGCTACCATTGGCTATAATAGAACGTCTACAATCGCATCACAGCAAGGATCAATTTTGACCTGATATCATGATTTAACATTTTTGAAGAGGTCTACCACCCAATGCTATATGCCAAATACCTAAGCTGGGCCTTGTAGTTATAGACAAGAAGATTTTGAAGTTTTCTTCTTATAAGTCTGAGTGAAATTAAATGACCCCTCGGGCTGAGTCAATTTTGACCAGGTGGTCAACATTACAACAATCCTGGTAGAGGTGTACTAGGCAATGTTACATTCTAAATATCTAAGCTATATGCCTTGTGGTCTGAGAAGAAGATTTTTAAAGTTTTTCCTATTTGTTGCTAAAGCAAGCATAGTTCAGCATGGAATGGAATTCTCTGAACAGCTTAGATAGAACTTAATACAAGACACATCCCTGCTAATTTAATGGAAACGTTGGACGGACGACGGACGCCGGACGCCGGACAGTGAATAGTCCTAATGTGCCAAGTGAGCTAAAAAGACATCAAATGATTACATTGTCCTAATTTAAAATGTCAATATACTTCTTTGGAGTCCTTAGCAACGACTTTTATAAGCAAACAATTTATAAGTTTTCCAGTTGCTAGCGTATCGTTTGACAAGTCGGCTGACCTCTTTGATGTATGTGGCTCGCACTTTACTTTAAGTTCTCCAGTTATCTGAAGAAAAAAAAATTAAATCACTTGCAAGTCTTTCTGTTTGAAACATAACACACGAAACATGATCAACGAAATTGAATATAGCTTTTTTCAACTACTAAACCTTCATTTATATTCTCAGTAATACATTGGCGACAAGGCGTAATTAAACTGTCAAACGATATTTTGAGATTGACGATGATTTATTTCTATCGGCAAATCGGGATTAAAGTATATATGATAGGTATACGATATACAAATGTATATAGCTTTATCCAATTGGTATACTTGGCATCTTTTATCACAGAGCATATTTACGTGGCGTAATTAAACCGTTAAAGTATTTCTGGACGACGATTCCCTAGCCTAATTAATTTGGCCCTTTCATAGATCTGACATTTTATAACTGTCACACCTTTACGCCATATTTTAATGAGCTAACTAATAAGTGGAAAGTTTACTTTCAGTTTCTGATACAACCGGCTCATAAAACGCAATTTATTTCGTTCAAATCACAACTTCTTCACTCTAAAATGAAGATTTAGTTGTAATTTTACCTGATAACCTAAACATTTATTAAAAATCTCACATCTTAATAAAATCTAGATAAATAAAGTTAAACATGCAATTATTTTACATTGCCGTATGTCGGCAGGTACCTGGTTACTAAAACTGACCTTAATCGCCAGTTTCGAATATGAAGTCAATAACAATATTTTAATTTTTCATATTTCACAATTGATGCGGGTGTGTAGATAGGTAAATTGAACTTAAAAGTGTGCTAGCATTATTCTTAAATTGAATCCTATCGTGTTAAATCATAAATACATTTGAATACACTTAAATATTGGATTATCTAGCGTTCGTAAGTCGCCAAAAAATTATGTTGGGGATGTGTACACAGACACTCGCACATCAAAGTGAGACATACATTTTGTAGAAGGTGAACAACTCAAAAATGTCAAACCTGTATATTAAATTGGTTCGCCTTCGAATATGAAATAGTCGGTCTAACATTTCCATACGACAGAATTGGAGGAAAATATGTTTGACGCTTTCTGACAGCAAAACTGTTCTAAGTGCTTTTACATGTCAGTTTAGAGATCACCTCTCAAATTAAAGTTATATAAATATATTCTTCTGATGTAAACTATATTAAAACACCTTAAATACATGTTTCATACCTGGTTGTCAGACACTCTCAAATACACTGTATCTTTGCTAAGGTTTCCCATGACCAACGAACCTCTGTGAATAACGTCGAGAACCGTGGCTAACCTAGCAGATACTTAAAGAAGAGCTGGCACGGGAATAAGAATTTCATTTTCCAAAACGAAACCTACATTTTTGTACTTTGGTTTTGGTACAACCCAGGAGTAGATGTATTTGTTGACAATCTTTGAAATAGTTTTCAAATCAACCACTAACAAATTTTCGTTGTTTATTATATGATTCGTATTTTGGCTTTTAGGTCTAGAATTTTGCTGATCTAGAAGGCCAGCCGGTATGTTGCGGTTTGTGATTGTTCTGATTTGTAACCTTCACTTCTAATCATTACCTACATCACTGGTAGATTGCGGAACTAAATTATTTTCAATCTAGATTATCTTTTTTTCGGCGGTACCAAAATAAGCTTGATTTTGACCTACTCTTTGGACCAATCAAATTTTATGAGGAGTGATAGCCCGGTGAATGAAATCAATTATTTTGATTGGAGGTTTTCTCCTCGGGTGAGTTTTAACCTCTTCGGGTGAGTTTTCGATTTGTTCTTTGGAAGATATACAGGAGCAGGAACAGTTGAAGGTGGTTTCTTTTCAAAACGGTTTAATAGGACAAAGAGCAATTATATTTTGAAGAGCCGACAGAAGTATAGTCAATGTAGGTTTGGATAGTGAATATGATATGTGAACGTTTTCTGCTATGTTATCTTCAAAAAGTTCAATTAAATCACACATGATGGTGCATGTGTTTGTTGGCCGTATTCGATTAGTATATACTTTTATTTCACACTTGTGTGCTCGTATACTCTTTTAAAGTTCTTCGTTTTTCAATCCTTATGAAATAATTTTACAAATAAATATGTTTTTTTTCTTTCAGTTTCCGGGCCCCGAAGGTAACCCCATTTATTACCCCCGTCACATGACATTTGGCGGTCGTGGGACCATCCCCCAGTAGTCTAACACTTATGAAATTTATATAATGCTTTCATACTATCAAAATATATGTATTATTTATATAAAATCTATAATATCAAGTAGAGTTCTCTAGAAAAAAAGTCTGTTACAATTTTATCTTGATAGCATATAATCAAAAGTATACCGAAGGTATAACATGGGTTTAACCGGGTATTATGTAAGTAAGAGAAGAAACTAATAAAAAAATGTATAAAGAGAAGAGTAAGTAAGAGAGGTTGAAAGCCAGTAATGATTGACTGTAGTAGCCTTTGCCGGCTCAGGGTGTATTCAGGTATTATTGACCCATTGTCAAAAATGTAATCATTTGCAAATCAGGTGTACAGGACTGCAAACAAATATGTTAACACTACACGAATCTTATTATTAGGATCCGGAAGCATTTCTTGAAATACCGTTATTTTGTAACTTGTTAGTACATATATAACGTGATTATGAGAATTACTTAAAAATTGCTAGTTGTGATCGCTTCATTAGTAAATGTTGTAACTGCCGATCTAAAAATAGACTGTACATTCAAACGCCGTTATAGATAAGTCTTTTTCAATCGTAGATACGTTAAAGTGGAATTATGCGGCATTATTATCAGTTAAAACATTTAAATGCACAGCAACCGAAAATTGCTTTTATAACACTGTCACCAAAAAAAGACTATGTGCAGTAAGATGCGCATAATGTCACTTTAAAGATCGTTTACAAGCAAATGCTTTAATATCAATTTAATGACGATATAACAAGATAAATCTGCGATAATAATTCAGAATACTGCAGTAACAGAAGAGAAATTTTGGATTGCGTGTCATATTTCAAGTGTCGATAGATCAGCAATGTATTGCAAAAGTTTAGTTGAATAGCTCCCGCTTCGGGTGCGGGAGGTCGTGGGTTCACTCCCTGGTCGCGTCATACCAAAGACGTAAAAATGGTACTAGTAGCTCCTTTTGTTGGGGGCCGGCATTAAAAAAAAAACCCTTTTCTCCCCTCCCACCACGGCGATTGATACCATCAGAAATGAGGTGTCGCGAATGATTAATATAATTTAAATAACTTGTTTCACAATCGACCTAAAATAAATTAGTATAAACTAAAAGTAACTACAATGTATGTACCTTTCTATGAAAAGCCGTGAGCCGTTAAATTTTCTTAATTGTTGTAAAAACTCAGATTACAAAAACACATTTGCCTATTTAATTAAAAATCATTACTATCCGCCGCTATAGCATATGTATCACTAATTCAATATATTGACAAAGGCTATTTTTGGGACTTTCCGACGACTGCACTGTCAAATCGGAATACATGTACGACTGAATTATAGAATAATTTACTTAGCCAAACGTCTGTTCTTGTTCTACTTGTCTTTGTTGTTGTTAGCAATTGTTGAAGTCTCGTTCTCGATAAGTAAGTAAGTAAGTACAGGTAAGTAAGTATTCAATGTAAAATAAAAAAATAATTTAAAGGAGATTTTTATCATATATACCTTCGAAAAACTGAGTACGATTTTGTTCGTCAGTATCTGGATTAAATTTCTGAAAACGAAAAGAAAAGATAACAAACTGAAACTTGAATATAAAGAGACTAGGAATATTTATTACGATTCCAAGAAATTTCCAGCTGTTTTATTTGTCAATGACCCGTAAAAAGATATTGATATTAACTGACAATCCGGAAATATACAGTTGACATATCCCGTTATTGTACCCAACGCTAAACGTGAGCCTATTGGTGTACAGTACGTCAATGTATTAGTACGTGTTGATGCGTTACGTTATTAAGTGACGTCAAGAAGTGGCATTGGGGTATGATAAGGGTGTTTAAAAGTCTGCTTACGTTCAGCCTAACGGCTCGGGTAATATTAATCTAGGCGGGTAATATATCCCCATATACGATGTTAAAAAAACAAATAAAATTTCAATATAATTTTGTTATTTTCAACTTTTTATATGTTTTATTACTGATCCCTTTTTGTTTAAACATTGTCGTTTTAAAAATAATAGCATAAAGGTCACCAATTTGTCGATAGCCTCTACATTTTGCAAAATATTGCTGAGACTACTATCGCAATCAATCGTGCAATTAAAAACACTTGTGTTATAAGTCACATGTATAGTATTTATGAAGAAGCAACGTCACTTATGACAGTGTAAAGAAGCAACAGCACTAATTACAGTGTGTAAAGAGACAAACAAACTAATACAAACCGTTTTGCCAAGGATGGCAGTCACTGTGTATAAAACAAACAACAAAATAAAAAAAAAAAAAAAAAACCGCAGCCCAAGCAAAAAAATAAACAAAAACAAAAGGATTCAGAGCAGCAATTAAAATAGGCACTAAAAGTATAATACACTGCAGTTATAATACACCTTTCTCTTTTAATATTTGAATACACTCGAAATATTCAAATATTTCAAAATAGGAGATCTGTTTTTAGATGTATGCTAAGAGATACGTATTTAAATGTTTGTTAATGATTTTCAGGACAAAATTCTGTGCAGAGCCTGTACATTTTGTGTTCTAAAAAGACATAACACGGTAAACTTTGTAGTCGTATACAAGCAAATTAGCCTAATAAATTGTAAGGCTATTAATTTGCATTTCAAATACATGTATATATTGGTTTTTGATAATGCAACTGGACCTATTTTGTAACATAAAATGCATTAATATTTGATATTCTATTATTAGCACACAGACATAATTATATAGATATAAACATTTAGAGTCATGTCATGTTACTGCATCAGGATATACTATTCAGTTATAGACACACCTCGTACTTACCCATAACTCCAATAGGAAACCAACAAAAAAAGTCAGTTGCGACAATTAGTAATAAATTTCTTGCAACTGTCAACTCTCTCTTTCTTGCAGACTTCATTTTCTTTACACGACTGCTGGACTTCTTAACCTCCATAAAAATTGACCATTGTCCGAAAGAAATCACCAGAAACGATAAAAAGTTGAACCCAACAAATATGGTTACGGAATACATCCATCCAGGTGGGCGGTCTCTAGTCAATGGCAATACAATACAATCGCCATACCTTGAGTAGAAACTGTCCTGGAAGTAGCTTTCATAAACAACGGGTAAAACAGCCAAGACCAGTGAAACTCCACACTACACATGCCGAAAGATTGGCCGTCTTCGAGTCGAATCTGACTTTACCAAACGGGTATTTTATGACGAAAAGGCGATCAAGAGTAATTAGACAAAGAAACAGCACGCTGGCCTCAGACGACAACGTTGAAAGAACTCCAGCTAGGTTACACCAACCGCTGTTTCTCCAGTAGTCGTCATTGACAATGTACCTGTTTAAATCAAGATAGTTTAATTATTAACTCCAGGAGAATGTAAGTAGGTTTCAAATATAGATAAACAACTAAACTTCAGCATTCTGATCATTTTGGTCAATAATGTTCAGCAAAAGTTTAAATTTCCAGCTTATATTTGAAAAGCAAACTTAAATAAATATTGGCTCGTTTTCTGTTTTGCACAAACTCATGGTTTAGTTCGACATTTATAAAGCTTGCAAACTAACAGTGTGAGCCGTTTGAGATCTTTATTGTGTATTGTTTCAATGGATTACTTAATGGATTATGTGACTCTTACTTTAGTTTAACCACTATTGCTTCAGTATACTGGTTACCTCACCTTTTTCTGCACACTGCATCTGCCACAGCGATTACCATGAGGTAAACACCCATCAGTAAATCAGACACAGCTAAATGAGTGACAAATATTCCGAACCCTAGCTTTAGTCTCTCCGTGTTGTATTTTAACCTGTATACAAGTGAAAGAATGTTTCCGAAAAATGCTGAAAGTCCGACCAACCAAAGCATGGTTTGCAATGCAGATAGGCGCATCAAATCTTCACAGGAGGAGAATTCATCTTTCGATGGGTAGCAGTCCTTTTCTTGAAGATAATTCGGCCGAATGCAACAGAATTTAAATGCAGGAGTCCGTAATATTTTGAGATCTCTTACGCCAGTGAATATGTTTTCGCTGAATATTGAAATTCTATTAAATTCTATGTTTATCGTCTTAACGGATAACTCGTTGAAAGTTAAATCTTCGATGACTTCTATGCAGTTGTGTGACATATATAAGAATTCTAGAGTCAGGCTAGAAAATGTGCCAGAGGAAATATGTTGAATCTAAGATCTAATGTTCTTAAGTTATTAATTGTACGAAAAACATTATTCGAAATAGTGTCTATATTGCAATGTGATAAATTAAGTCTCACGAGGGATTTCAGATCAAGGTATGAATTTTGTAAAACTGTCTTCAAAGCGGTGTTCATACTCAGATCTAGTTGTCGAATATTTACAGATAATCGATAAACTCTGTCCATGCTAAATTCTGTGTTATGACAGTTAACCGAATAATCTGCGCATATACAAAGATCAGGGCACTTGAAATTACACAGGCGTTCATCATCACCATGGATACGGTTTATAACTCCGTCACACAAGTTGTCAAAAGAAATACACATTTTACTTGAGGCAATTTTATACATTCCCGGGCAATGATCCTTGGACGAAACTGAAAAAAATTAACATTATGACTTCTTATTTCAGATAAGTAGTTTGCGTAATATTTTAGTGTATATACTTTTAGATAAAAATGCACCTGTATTTCTTTTTATCTATCATCTATCACTAGCCACTTCTCATGATCTTGCGGCAAAAACTGCCTTGTCTAATTTTAGAGTTCCTCCATTAGTACAAACTACGTCTCTGCTAACTTGTAACATAGTCCGAAAGTATGATCGCTGGAAAACGGAAAATCTAAGGGCATATTTTGGCGTAACCGTAGTCTATAGTGACAAATTAGCTCAGTAATAGATCAGTAACAGCGAAGTAGATTGTAAAAGAATACCACATATTACCAAAGGAAAACTGTCCCATGCCAATGTGTGCATTAAGTCAAGTGATAGTAAAACACAGACAGTAAGTACAATGGGAAAAACAAGAAAATAATAATTAAAATACAGGCGAAAAGAAGTTGAAAGGTGTAAATCACAGTAGAAATAGAATATACATCAATGTTCGGCGAAGACTACGTGAGAACAGATAGCCAACGAATAGGTTGGGCGGAGGTTGCAGAGAGAGGAAGGGGAAGTGAGACGGTGGGGAAAAGATATAAGACAGACCAAAACAAATGCACCTGTATTTATAGTATGCCCAAATCGTTTGATGAATGAATGAAGATATTGTTTATTTATCATATGTACTAATATCAATACAATCTATATGCTCCTAAATGAACTTTTGCTACGTACCTCTACACAGCTTCGGGAAGAATTCCGCTCCAATTTCTGTCAATGTTTTCCATCTAGGTATATAAATATCTGTCACGAACTGATACTTGTTGGATCGTTGTAACTTTCCAAATGGATCTTCTATTAACCTATATAGATGTATACCTGACTGGAACGACTTAAGCTTAGTGCTGCTATTGCCGAACAAAGAATCAGCTACAAGGTTTGGAATGTGTATCAGTCTGTAGAAAGATGACTGCTTTAACTTCTTTGTCCGTAAATTTAAAATGGTCAAGAAATTTATCAGCCAATATTTTATACGTGCATTTATTATTTATATAGCCTTCAACCGTTATATAGTCCAACACGATATTTTCTATGTGAAGCCTAGGGATTTCGATTTTGAAACTCTGTAAAGGTTAATCGATCTCATAGTTCAAAATCCTTAAAGTACTTCTGTTGCTAGCAAATTGTACTGCAAATCTTTCAAGAGATACATCACCTTCGTTGAGAAATGTGTAGTCAACCAGAATAATTATCTCACTATCACTGACTTTGCAACCTAGTGTAAAGAAAAAGGGTATTTTTATAAACAACGATGAAAGTATAAAGAAGTTCTAAATCGTAAATGACTGCTGCATACAATATTCTTGCAAATTATATATCTGTCGAGTTTGGATCAAAAAATAAATATTGGCAATAATTATTATTGAATTATTTTATATGTCTTACATGACTTGTATCTTTGATAAGTTAAGCACATGTTACAATCATAAACTATCACACGAAAGAACTTTGAATTATCTACTATTTTTCAAATTTTATGTTTGAGTCTTACATTTAAACCATTCTTCGACAAGAACTGATGGGGTTTGTAAGATAACTTTACTCTTTTATAGAAACATAGAATTTACCACAATTCATTTCGTCCTCCCCTCCTGGGCACTGAATGTCTCCATCGCAAACAAATCTTATAGGAATGCAATAGCTTCTAGGGCATTTCACTAGTCCTTCAGCACATTTAAACGACTCTATTTAAATGGAAAAATAAACAAGAAGATTCAACATAACACATTATGTCTACTGACTCTATTCAATAAACTTTAGCTTTGCATTAACTGTTCCAAGTATGAATTTGGGTGTTATTGTCATGAAATACTGAACAGTCTATAGAACGTTTCTTCGTATTAGAATGGTTAATTTGGTCTCAACAATACAACGTATTTCACCTTTATAACTTGATAAACGAGACAGTAACACTTTATTCAAGGAATATTCACTATTAATTATTTATTTCAACATACTAACCACATCTTTGTAAATGGCTTTAGGATCTACATCCAAGAACAAAACCATAGGCATCGACATCGTAGAAACATTTTAAAGCACTGTCAATTAATTTGACATCACCTTCACATGCCAGATCGTCGTTACGTGGAGTATAATCTTCAACACATAAATGAAAGTGATAAAGTACTGTTACTTGGATTACCATTTGAAGTGTTAAAAGTCCCAAAGATATGTAAATATCAGCTATATGTTGCAAGGATTAATTTTGGACAGTTTGGTGATTATGTTATGCCTAAGCAATCCTGTTAAAACGGATACGTCCTAGGAGCGTATAACCGATGTGATGATAGATAACAGTATAACCGATGGGATGAAAGATAACCAGATATTAGTACAAAATATATGACTGATGGGAAGATAGATAACTGTATAAGCCATGGGATGATAGTTAAAAGTACATTTCGGAGAGCGTGTTTAAGATAATTTTTGTCTAGAAAACAACCTCATTACCATTGACAACAACTTTCCTTGAGCCTGCATAAGATTTCGTCAGTTGTTTGGAAAGTGTCTCGTATCGGTTTTGACAAGGAGTTCATGATATGATAAGAAACTAGTATTCATGGTGAGATTTCTATACAATTCTATGATCTTTGTTTTGATATTTAAAGGTATCTGTTAAAAAGGTTAATATCTTAAATAATAAATTATCACTTCGGTTGTTATTTTCAACTCAGAGTTTTATGAAATGAATTTCAACATGTTACAAAAATGTACATGTAGTGCATTAACGAAAGACAAATCAGTCAAGCGAAACAAAGGTGAAATTTACTTTGGATAGCAATAAATCGGGAAATATGTTTGAAATATTATCATTATTTTGTTTGTCCAATTAACATAATATTCAAAAATGTAATAAATGTGTAAAACAAGATAATGCTGTTGCTTTACCAAACCAACGTTCATAGGAAGGACCAGTATTACATCCCTGTCCTTCGCAAGAAACTGCCAACTATCTCACAGAAAGAGTCAGGGTCGGTAGCAGGGCTAGAACACACAACTCCGATCAATGAGAGGTTACAGTGATTTCAAGTCAGCGACTTTAACCAATCGACCACGGCTGCGGACTTAAACAAGATTAAATTAAATTGAATCAAACAATATATTCATGATACTAAGAAACTGGTATTGCTAAAATGAATTACAACATCCATTTCAACACACAGAGCTAGCACTAACCTGTTGTGCATTCGAAAGGACTCATGTTAATCTGAATAGCTTGCCAATATTTGTTGCCTTCAAATAAAGCACTCATCCAAGACGTCCAAATAAAGTCTAAATCGGAATAGTGAAGATACCTTCCACCACAAGTTATCATACTCGTGTAGGGATTATTGCATCGCTGTTGCCTGTAATTTCGAATATGACGTATTCATTACATTTGTAATTAGTAATTACGTTTCTTTTGTTCTTTGATTAATTTATAACTTACTTCCTTACTTTTGTCAAATGTTGAAGTTTTATACTTTTAAACAATGATTTTAACGCGGATTTCCGTTAAAAATGAGGAAAAACAAGTACAAAGAAAATCAATTTATACATGTAGCTGATCGTGTCAACGAAAATTCAGCTACCGTTTTTGGAGCCACAGAAGTATTGTACCGGTTATCAACCTAATAATAAGATATTACCCCTCGGGCGATCTTCGGGGAGTATCTTTACTTACTTGCAGGAAAAATAAAACTTGTTATACTCGATGTATTCTGTATAACATGAACAAATATTAAATGTTTGGCTATAGTATGACACATCGAAATCTAGTACTGCTGCATGAAGCGATGTACATGTCTCTGTGAACTAAAAAGAAAAAGAAAATAGCGATGAACTAGCTATATACTCAAGCTGTAGCATGCTTAAACGCTTAAACTGGTAAACGTATTCCCCGTTACAAGAGATGTCAGCAGAACAGCGCACTCGACCTTTTTCAGTGCTAGCCAATAAAACAAAACTAGAATCTGTATAAACAAATGCCACAAGTAGTAAGATATTAAGTCGTCAAGAGTTATCAAACTTAATTGTTTGATAACCCTGAATACTACAGCAAAGTTTTAAATTAATACCTCAAGTGGTTAATGATATATGTGCATGACAGTGCCAGTTGCACACAAGACTTTAACTAGGAATTTCTAAGTACAAATCAAGAAACATTTTCACAGGGTTATCTTCGCTTGCTTATAGATTGGTGTCAAAATGGTACAAAAGTAAACTTTCAAAGTAATATCTTAAACGGAAAAGTCAACAAGTGGACAAGAATGAGTTTATAAGTCGAAAAGGGCCATAATTCAAATGAAATCCTTGACAGAGTTACCTTCTCCTGCCTATGTTTGGGAATCATGATGGTAAACAAGTGTTCCAACTTTCAAAGTAATATCTCAAACAATTTGTCAAAATGTGGACAGGTACGAAAAACTTAACCAAAGATTTTAAGTCGATAAAGGGCCTTAATTTAAAAACAAAATCATTGACAGAGTTTTTGTCTCTTGCCTAAAGATGAGGTAATGATGCAAACAAGTATTCCAAGTTTCAAAGGAATATCTCAAAGGGTTTAGTCATTAAGTGGATTTTGCCAATATTCAATGTATGTTCTAAATAAAAAGGGGCATAATTCTGACAAACATCTTCACAGACTTATGTACTCTTGTCTGTAGATGAAGCTGGTGATGGTTAATAAGTATGGTAAGGTTCGAAGCAATATATGTAATGGCTTTTGAAATAAAGTGGGGTGGTGCGAAAAACTTAACTAAGCTCAATACACTTTCTAAGTCGGAAAGGGCAACAATTCTGCCAAAAACCTTGACAGAGTTATGTACTCTTGTTTGTTGTTGGAAGTTATGATAGTAAACAATATTAGCCAATATCTGCAGTAAGCAAGGGTGGTATAAGCCAATATATGAAGTAAGCAAGGGTAGTATTAGCCAATATCTGCAGTAAGCAAGGTTAGTTTTAGCCAATATCTGCAGTTAGCAAGGGTAGTATTAGCCAACCTCTGCAGTTAGATAGGGTTGTATTAGCCAATATCTGCAGTTAACAAGGGTAGATTTAGCCAAAATCTGTAGGTAGCAAGGGTAGTATTAGCCAATGACTGCAGTTAGCAAGGGTAGTATTAGCCAATATCTGCAGTTAGCAAGGGTAGTATTAGCCAATACCTGCATTTAGCAAGGAAGGAAAAGGCTAAGAAAAAAGAGACATCTTTCCTCAATACATCTGAACCAATATTTATTGCCAATAAGATATGTCGCGACTTTGTGTGTTTATATTATCTACAATAAATTTACCATACAATAATTTTAAATGAAGCTTGAACTATCTGTGTGTATCGTGTAACTGTAATTAAGATAAGTACTACGATTGTCTTTAAGATTGATTAAAGAATAGTGTTGTGTTATGACTTCAACACCTGCTTCCCTTCTTTTCAATAGTGTCCAAAGTTAATTAATGAGAAAATAATTACCAAAACGTTTATTATGTTGTCAACTTCACAATAAAAAATCTCAGTTTCACAGTAATATATTGTAATATTAATGTCTTTCTCATCAGCTTTATTGGCAAAAAGAAATATAAGGTTCTCGATAAATATATTTTTCTCCACATGATTGTAGCAAACAATCTTTATGGCTTTATTATAGTTAAAATGAGAAAAATGTTTGTCGTAAAGCATGAGATTTTGACTGTCGGGAGTATTTTCAAGTTGTATCTGACCTTTCCCTTACCTACGCCGTATCAAAATTAATGTCGAATGACTGAATGGTATAAGTTTCCTTTATCTTATAAACTTGAAGTCAATGTTTATAAGGTTTGTGTACATTTAGTTTTCAAAACCATATTACTATTCACACTGTTCTTAGACTTATACCAGATATCATGCTGAATAGGTGTATATTTTATTAAACTTAACAAACATTGGCGTAGGGATACAAAACAGTATTAAATAAAGTGTAATATGTCAATAATACGGACAAGTTTTGAATGGCAAACTTTGCAGCTACTAGTATGCAGACAATATCGGCTTCTAGTATAGAAATTATGTATTCGGAAGGAATAAGAACTCGGCTACGTTAACTTACACCTATTACATACTATATGTTTAGTGATATAACACAATGTTATTATACAAGGGTACTTTCTGCTGAAACTCGCTCTCTGATAAGCCTCACAGTTCACAGCGTTAGTCCAGTCAATTGATGACCCTGTCAAATTGAGAGCAATAAATTATGGTTCTACTGACGATGTGGTTTCCCCAATCTCACGTCCTTATTAAGAAGAATTAAATCAATTGGTCCAAGCATATGTTCCATTCAGTCGAAAGAAGATCAAGTGAGAACTTTCAATATAAAAAGACAATTAGAAAACTTTAAAGATGGAATTTAAGACGTATAATAGAAACCCTGTTCTTGCATATCGGATCGGCATTTCCGGTGATTAACCCATGCATGAAGGATGCCAGACGACTCTCGTGAATTACTTGTGACGTAACGTTATAAACATTGTGACGTCACTTTTCCAAACACGACGTCCGAATTTCGTTTGTTTTATATGATAATGCACCATTTTGATAAGTTTGCATTTAGAAATCTACTTTTAAGTGCAAGACAAGTTTCTATCATGAGACAGTTGGTGTAGATGGAGATATTGAGCCTCGTTCCCGCCAAAACAGTAACACTCGGTGACGGCTATTTTGATCTGAACCGCATGCTCAATGCAGAAATAGTAATTATTTTAGTAACTCATCTGTGCTAAAATACTGTTTCCAATTTTCGGAAAGTTCAAAAGCGTGTGAATACATCACAACATTAGTCAAACAAGAAATATCAGAAGTATCAAGTGAAACTTTGAACTTTTTAAATTAATGTTGAATTCGTCTTTGAAAAAGTAAAGTTTAAGGAATACAAAATAGTAACATCAATCAAGGAACACATGGATCACTTCACAGGAAAGGAATGGAAGAAAATTTGCCTGTTCTAAAACAACTTCTCTAAGTCGTTAGACTATTACACTTTTGAAAGTTTCAACATAATTTTAATTTAAAAGAATGCAGTGACAAATGGATGATACTATCAAAGTCATTAATAAAGTAAGCCGTATTAAGCTCGTTGTTGACCGGACGTTGGTAGCTTTACAACCGCAAATGAAATGACAAGTAACATGTGTAACATTTTTGAATTGAGAAATTTGCTCTGTAAGGCACTTTTTATTTAGGCAAGTAAACAAATTGCTACGAAATCAGCAAAAATACACGGCATAAAACGGAGAGGATGTCTGCCTCTAAGTAGTGTGTGTGTGGGGGGGGGGCGGGGGTGGCAATGTTGTATCTAGGTTGTAGCAAATACCTAAAAACCTGTTATTATTTTGTCGGGTTTCCAAAGGTCATCATGCTGAAATAACCCTAACCCAGAAACAAAAAGTATCATGAGTTACTATCAGTCAAATACATAATTTTTACTTATCTAGTATTTGTTAGATCGTACTAAAAAGTCTAAACATATAAATGTTGGTCCGTTTAAAATTAATTAAATTGAAGCATTGATATGCCTTTAATATCCAATTTGTTTTTTCATTATTTCGAATCCTGTCGCTTGCAAAACCTTCTAATCCAGAAAATGAAAGTCATATTCTCTGCTCATACATAAAAACGGTCAGCAATCCAGAGTTTATACCATATCGGAGTACATGAGCGCTCTTCATAACATTTCTGATCATGCATAAACACCCTATTGTTATTGTTTGAGTCAAAGTGTTGCGTAAATGGCATTAATATATAAATCTATATAAATGGCTCATTGGGACCTATGGTGATAGTATACAGCTAGCCGTAGGCTTTTTAAATGTAATTTATTTATCACGATTGCCTAAAACTTTCTAGACCAATCTAAATCTATAATGTGGCAAACATTTGTTTAAACAATCTACTTTAATACATGGGGTGATTAATACTTATCTTGTTTCAACTTGCAAGGTCATAATGTACAACTGTATAGCGCTTACTCTGTCAAATGGCGCAAATTAAATCACGTGATCACAATAACGTTCATATATTTATTTTTCAATTTCAACGAGAAACCTCTAGCTCCATGGAATCAGCTCATATAAGCACTAAAAGCTGCTTGCTCCCAGATTTTGGCAAACAAACGAGTTCTTGAAACTGTATGTAAATAACGTATCTTAGAACATGTAGTCATATAAAAAAGCTTCAGTATAAATTCCTGTCACGTATATCTCTAAATTTCAAATAATACGCTACCAAATTCCAATATAAACATATAGTGTAGCGGTGCCGTGTAACCGACATTTTCAATCAATTTCTGCAAATTCCTACCTAGATTTTTGCTTGAATTTTGAATCTAGCATTTAGTTTTATAGTTATGTTTAAGTATGTCAAGTTTAAAAAAAATTTATCCGTAACTGAGAGCGAGCAGCTTTAAACTCAATTCCTTATAAATAATTATTGAACATCTAAAATCAACGTATCGGCACCAAGCAGAGCAGCGGAACCTGCTTATTGCAGCTCTATGACCCACGGGTAGTATACGAATACAATAATCTTCTATTAAGTGTCAGATATAAGCAACATAGCCTGAGGTATGCATGTGTCATGAGCTTGTTTATTGATATAAACCATTTATCACCTATATATGTGTACTTGTACCCCAACATTGGGCGAGAAACAAAGGTTCCGCTTCCGTGAAGATTGGTTCCACTTGCGACGAAACAAATTGTAGAAAACTGTATTAAACATGATGTTACGTTCTTTTCAGTCGCAAACAATATAAGCAACCGTATGAGAAAGGTCAATAAAATACTCTTGCGTTTTAAGTCTGCCTTCAAGTTAATTGATTTTATAATTTTACAATGTAGTACGTAAATAATTCATAATGCAATTTCTTAAGATTTCTTCCTCAAACTTTCAAATTGCATTGCTTATGACAAAAGGGTCGTGATTCCGCCAATTTCTTTTAAGTCAAGGTCATATTTCACAGAGTTATGCCATTTTTTTGTCACGAAAAGTTAACGTTGGCTATTACTATGCCAAACCTTAAATGCCATTTCTTAAAATTTCTTCATCAAACATTCAAATTACATTGTTTATGACAAAAGGGTCATGAAGCCTCCAAATTTTGTAGGTCAAGGTCTTATTTGAGAGAGTAATGCCCCTTTTTGTACTTAAATTTTGTCGTGAAATCATTAGTTATTCTGACACAGTGTGAGAGGGCGACACAGGGGTTCAACTGAACCCCATTAAGTTTATAATTCATTATAGCCAAGGTTTTTAGATAGAACCAAGGAATAGCAAATAGAATGGTGTTTTGTCTTATTTTCAAAATAACACTTGCAAGTTCGACAAACGACCTGTCAAATCCCTTGTTACATTGTTAAGTATTATAATTACTACTTATGACTTACTGTGCAAAGATTATTCAAGTTTGTTATGTGGAGGTTCTTGCAAACTGGAAGAGTAAAGGGATACTTCATGGCATAAAGACCAAGTAACATTTTCCAGAGTAATAAGTATAAGATGGTGAACATTTTAATCATTGTGTTTTACAACATGTCAGAGTTTTTCTACCTAAAGTAATGGAGAAAAAAGCAAGTAATGTGTCAAAGGAATGTGTCCAAAGGAAACAGATGCTCCTGCTTTGTGCTATTCCGTAACATGCAAGTGTGAAAATGCATATTGTATAGCGGTTATCTGTAGTGAGCATAGGCTATATTCAATGCTATCGGTACTGTCTATGTGTCAATTTTCCTGAACGTCATAATGGGAAGAAACAGTCGAAATGGCGAACAATAATCTTTCAATATGATACATTTTATTTCTGGGCGGAGGAGGGGGATAAATCCTGACCAACCCAGACGACACCACACCACAGAAAGGGTCGACTGTAGCTTACGAAACTTACTGGGAATTTCCGCCACAGCTTTACCCTATATTGGCATACAAAAACTACATCGTGTGTAGAAATAGGAGGATGACATCTCCTACAAAAATTATCCCTTTAGACATAAAAAAACTCTGCTTTTAAAGCATTATGGGAGAAATGCTGGGGTCGGTTGATTATTAAAAAGTGACTCTTGGGCCTCAACATATAAACCTGAGGAGCAAAACTGGGTAACACATTAGTTACGGTGAACCGAATACCTATATACACATATGTAGATGTGTGCGGTGAACTTACATTTTAGTTTCTATTACAAATTAAATTATTTTTCGATACTGCTCTTAGTGCTCAATATTATAACTTTAGCAATGAAAAAATCTAGCTTGTTGAAACATGTCCTCAATCCAGATATTTATAATCGCGAATTAATAAAGGCATTGTTTGTAAGTCATATAGGCGAAAATGTCCAGTACGTTCGGCGGTCTGCTCTAGTAAGATATTTACCCCAACATAATTATTTACCAAAAGTGAGCTGTTATTTACCAAAAGAAACAAAATAAAATATCGTTTAATATAAAACACGATTATTTAACATTTTTATCATTAAAACAACTGTGCCTTTGTAGACAGTTTAGATTTCTACACTGTTTATCAGTAGAGTTTCGAACAACAATATCAGTTACTTCACCAAAGCAGTATCGTAAACGAAAATTTACTCACTGCTACCGATACCGTGATAAATTGGTAATTGCCATCTCATCAGTGACTTCCAGTTACGTAAACACAAACATGCTTTGCTCTGATGCGCATCGCACAGCTCAATAACAATGCAATAAATGTAAAGAATATAAAGGTTTTTCCTTCTTTTGTCTTTTCACATTTATTTACAGATTCATGTGAACTTTTTGTTGCAAATGATCTCTCCTTTTAACTTACATGATTTCACATGCATGTAGTCTATATATAATAATTTTTATATTGATATGATTCGGATTGCATAATAACTGTTTCCTAATTTATAAAACCTTTTGCACAGATTTTATGTTACCATATGAATTTCTTACATTGTTCCTGATTTACATCATTGACGAAAACACAATCAGGTTGTGATTTGTATATAAAATTCCTGCCAAAGTGCATAATAGGTCCATGTGTTTTCACAAGTGTAAGAAATTTGTTTCACAGACTGTCTTCAAATGTATGGAAGTATGTTGTCATACATTTGTGTCTTTGCCGTATTAAGGCATACAAAATTACCTGGATTATCAGAGCTTATGCCTTGGTAGTTTGTCCGTCGTTCGTCAGTCTGTAAGCTTTAATCTTCATCAAACTTGCTGAGAAGGATTCCTGCAATTGGTCAATCTTCCCTATTGTTTTTGGGGTTATTGGGTCAAAGGTCAAGGTCAAAGAGACCTCCTTTAGATTTTCCTTGATAACGATATGCAGGTCAGAGTTCTCATTCAAGTTTCATCAAACTTGATCAAAACGTTTCGTGCAGCATGAAGATGAACCCAATCGAATTTTGGGTTAGTGGATCAAAGATCAAGGTCACTGTGACTTGAACTTTGAAAATCTTTTCCACTTAATATATTTTGATCAATTTGACCCACAGTCGTTAAACTTCATAGGATGATTAGTCTTACTGAGTAGATGATCCCTCTCGTTTTTGGGGTCAGTGCTTTGAAGGTCAAGGTCACAATGACCCGAACTTTGAACATCTTTTTCACTGATAATCTTTATATCTACATCACCCACAGTATTCAAACTTACTCCGAAATGTCAAATCAGACGAATAGAGCGATTTTGGGGCCACAAGTTAGTCTATTATAGTCTATTATATACTTGCGCCACATAAAACTGGTTTTAACCAGTTATTTATCAGATCAAGATTTATTTCTTTTATAATTGTCATTTTCCTTTAATCGTTTTGTTTTCTGTATTATTATGTGGCATAGCATATTTTTTGTTAGATAGGATGCATTAATGTATCTCATATGTTTAAAAACGTACAATTTTCAAAACAAAAAATAAACATATACAATGTAGGTCACGTGTATTGCCATTAATTCAGAATCATTTCTGAATATTTATTCCTAGCACATTCTGTCCAGGTGAGTGCTAATAGTGTATAGTAAGCCAGAGATAAAGTGTTCCATATTGGAATAATCTATTTTGTTAGAATGAAAGAAGAAAAAAAGGATATAAAAGAGAGTCAATATGTAAGACAGAAGTGTATGATTTTGCCACATGTTTTACACGTTTAAAATAAAACTGTAAAACACGGGAAATTAATACCACTTTGTGTATCATTAAATACTGGTCAAAAAAGGATTCAAAGTTCAACAGTCCAACATTACTTAATTATTGGCGGTCGTTTATAACTGCTGTGATTTATATTAACGGTGTTTAGATTTGGCGCAATCAATGGTGACCGCCAATACAGCCAAATTAAAAACCCCGCCAAAAATAGTACTTTTACAGTACATACTAAACGAAACTTCTAACACACCATTCTTTATTTAATTATCAACCCTTCCAATATCTACCAGCTTAGTTTTAGCTATCGATGCACGACAGTTATCATGTCTTGCATTTATGAAGACACTGGATAAATAAGTACGTTACGTGAATAACAAAATGATCGAATGATGCAAATAATATGGCAGATAAATATTAATTTTACGTTTAAACCTCCGTAGACTTAACATGGGTTGTTGCCTAACGGAAGTATCTACACAATGTCTTCATAAATGTAAGACCCACATATAGCTAACAGTAAGCTAGCATATATTGCAAGTGTTGATAATTAATGTCCCAGGATCACTTTGAATTTACCGATATAGTACCATGAATTAATTGATAGGATAATGATAGAACCATTTTCTATTCACTTCAAAAACAATGTTGACAATGCTTTTCGTATTCAAGTTGTTTATTCAAGAAAAAGATTTGCCAGAAAGCGTTTCTCATTTTGCGATATTATTGAAAAAATAGTGCGCTATGTTTCTAATAGGTACTTATCCTCTTAAAAAGCAAAATTAGAAACGTTTTCTGTAGTAATAAATGTCATTTTCGTCTGTAAGACATCTTTTTTTATAAATTGAGAGATACTTGTAAATGTGATCCGGGGACTTTAAATAAAGAAGGAAAAGGCAGGAGGTGAGTTAAAAATTTCGTTTAGTATATATTGCACAAACAAATCGTGACTATTGACAATACAATTCCGTTTCTGTTTCGTATAAACGAAAACGTAACATTTCATACTTGAAATAAGGTGCTAACTGTTTGTATTTCCGAAATAATATTTCGTTTATGTAAATACAATTTTAATCTGAATACTTTTAGAGTTCCATATGGTTACAGCGACTGAATGAAATATGTACCAAGACTGGCTCGGTAAATAAACCGAAAGACCAAGGATTATCAGTTGGTAACTAGAAGCGGGTACATTTCATTCATGCTTGCCACCGCACAAATAGTTTATACTAATTTATTTATTCTCCATTGCGAAACAAGTTCTTGCAACTTATATTAATCGCTCTTGAGATTCATTCCAGATGGGATCAACCTCGAAAAAAGAGAGGCAATGTGGAATAAGTTGTGTCTTGCCTAAGGTCACTACCGACATGGCGATTGTAGGGATACCGCACAAATAATGACATATTTTGCTTATTTTCAATCTAAATAATTACTAACATAAAAAGGTTTTGAATATATACAGTCTTAATAATTACTTACATAAATAAATCAACAGGTCAACATACCTATAAGAAACAGAATAACGGGTGACAGTCCCATCATGCTGAAGCTACTTCCATTTGTTTACCATCAGCTCCTGACACTTCGTTTGAATGTGGACCAGAGCATGTTTTAAACTGGCGCTAGGACGGCTCGTTCGTCATAGGGCGTGGCAATATTTGAATATCGATGTCTGCCTGCTTTATGTTACTGCTATACATCTTTAACATTCAATTGGTTAATAACCAACGTTAATTTTTGTGACTGACGGACGGACAGACCAACGGACAAAGCGATCCATATGTGTTGATTTTTCTCCAAAAGGGCGAAAAGGGCGACATAAACATTATTGTAATTTACTGAAACTAACACAAGTCAATTGAATGTAAAAGATGCATTGTAGTAACATAAAGCAGGCAGACATCGATATTCAAATATTGCCACGCCCTATGACGAACGAGCCCTCCTAGCGCCACTTAAAACAGGCTCTGGTCTACATCCAAACGAAGTTTCACACAAGCTGTCAGGAGCTGATGACATACAAATGGAAGTAGCTTTTGCATGATGGGACTGTTTCCCATTGTTCTGTTTCTCATAGGTATGTTGACCTGTTGATTTATTTTATGTAAGTAATTATTAAGACTGTATATATTCAAAACATGTCATTATTTGTGCGGTGACAAGCATGAATGGAATCTACCTGTTACTAGTTTGCCGCTGATAATCCTTGGTCTTCTAATGTAGTATGATAATAAATTAACGAATAATTTGGTCAATGTCCCATAACATGTAATAATAGAATAGGCTACAATTGTAAAAAAAGACAGTAAAATAAATAGCACTGTATGTGAAAAAATACCGCTTTTTTCAAAGCAAGTTTTTCGTTTAATTTCGGCACTATTTGATCAATAATTGTAGGCCACTGAGCCACTGAGTACATGTATATAGAACCCTTTGAATATAGATTTTCGGCAGGAATGTACAGCCCATCTGGGACTTCCATATTGGTAAATTATAATCTGTAACAGAGAGGCTGTGTACAGAGTATGGTTTCTTAAATGTGCAATGTAACATTTGATATAAGAAATTAGCCATGTTCTTTTAGTACATGTATATCATGTGTACTCCATGTGTGTTGCAGAACGTCTAAATCTAGTACTGTAAACTACTGTAATATCGTGAGTACTGTACTGAAGACATTCCTTCCACCGCTTCATGGGGAAAAAATAAAGATTTTTCTACTTATAAAAACAGTGGCGCTAGCATATATTGTACTCGAACCAAATCCGGTATTGTGAGAAATGTTTTCTTGTTTTGGCTGAATCTGAGTTTTTTTTAAATGCCCTAGAGCAATTCAGTTGTAAAATTACTTGTAGCATTTATGTTACCAAGAAAGATTCCTTACGGTCAAAACTGACCGTTATTTGTTCGAAATCATGCCCAAAATTACTTTTTAAATGTACATTACTGTTTAAACAGGCCAACATTTATTTTAAAATGATATTGCCTAATAATGAAAAACTTTCTGACAACGATCTTTCGTGAAAATGGGACAAAAACAAGCCTGAGATGAATACGTTTACATGGTTATAGACTAAATAGAAAACAGTTCTATCATTATCCATAACGCAAATTAATTATTATGTACACGAGTATCTAAAGTGCTAATTGGACTTTAACGTATTGCTTAAGGTTTTTAAGTTATTTGAACGTCTACAGTTTTTTAGTGTAACTTTTTAAAGAAGTTTAACAAACTTTTATTAGTTATAATGCA
>JAFMSR010000064.1:0-124828 GCA_022818135.1 Saxidomus purpurata
GTAATAAATGTATATAATGTATTTCTAACAAAATAGAAGAATTTACATATTAAGAAGCATAGAATAAAACTGGAAAATTAACTATTTAATGCAGGGTAAAACTTCTGCACATTCACAGTCACTATATTGATATAAATGGTATGGACATCGATCAGTTTTAGATACGATTTCTTTTGGGAAAATTCCTTTTCAACCACTCTTATTAAATAAGCTGCTTTTAAATGTCATTTGGTAATTAATGTCCGTCAAAATTATCAAATTCATTACACTGCTATATATATTTTTGTTGTACACCAAAGTGTAAATACGATATCACCTCTCTATTTAATGTGTAGCTGGTGTAGTCAACAGAAATGGTGAACGAGTATCGACTGCAGTTCCTGCCGGGATGAAACCAGCCTGTTTTGACTGCCTAAGGGGCCACTCTATGCTTTAAGTCGGCGATGAACTCTACTTAACTTATAGTCTTGGCTTTGGTCTGCGGCTGGTCGAAATATCATTTGTGTAGGGACCTAACTATCTCAGAGAACCGTACAGTCTGGCATTGGACTGCAGAGTGTCCAATTTACAATGTAGTTCAGTACATTCATTGTTTGCCTTGTTTGGCCCTTGTGTTGGCAGTCATTTTGCGTGAGTTGATTTAATCACTTCGGTCATTCTATTTCAAACCCTTGTATTGTGACATATATTTGGTGAAACTTCTATGGTATGAATTTCTACTTACGGGGATTAGATAAGATATAGCATTTTCATTCAAATCAAATAAACCTGTCAGTGGAAAGAATGCAGAAATATATACTTTATATTATCTCTTACTTGTTGTATTTGATTTTGCTGATTACGACTACGTTTGCGTTTTGTCAGGTCAGTCTTTTAAGTAGACCAAGGTTTTGAAAAACTGCTTACGTGGCATTCTTGTTTCACATTTTTTTATCACACGTCGATGTTCTTCCGGTTGTCCTTGTTGTCAAAATGTGCCACTTGATTGAATTTCAGTATACCATTATGTAGATCTGGGTTAACCGTTTTATTACAACAATCATCCGTACTGTTTTGCTACCTTTTCAAAGTTCTTAGATAAAGGAAGCACACTTTTCTTGTCTTATTTAAAGTTGGTTGTTTCCTAACTTACATCAGGTGTATTGTTTAAGTCTGTCCTTACATATATCGACTGATTTTATTCGTACATGCAACATTGACTATTTGCTTTATTTGTATGTTAATTTTGTTTCATATTACAACACTTTTGACAGCGATACTGGACTTGAAGTTTTCTTGGTTACTTTGCCTGCAGTTTTTAATGGATTTTACCAACAACGATGAGTACAGTGTTTATGTTGTTGTTGACTCTTTTTCGAAAAGACAAAAGCAAAATTGGATTCAACACGCTATCAATTGTCTTTACACATGGACCGATTACTTCCCAGCGATTTGCAGACCCTTTCGTGTTTAGAATTTAGTTTTCGAACGATGGCTTCTATTTTCTTTCATGTATATCACATACCAAGTTCAATATTTCTGACGTGTGTCCCCTTACCTTATGTTCCGAACTCCAACGTGGCGCAGTGGTAGGGTGTTCGCCTCAGGATCGAAGGGCCCCGGGTTCGATCCCTACCATAAACATGTTGGTAGTGTCCTTAGGCAAGACACAAATAATTCCACATTGCCTCTCTCTTCGAGGTTGACTCCATCTGGAATGAGTCTCCAGAGCGATTAATCTAAGTTGTAAGAACTTGTTTCGCAATCGAGAATAAATAGATTAGTATATATATAAACTCTGAGGCCAACTTTCCTCATTCTTTGAAACTTCTCTCGTATATAACCTCTTTTTGTTATGTATACTTGCATGATATGAGTGAAATAAAGGTTTTTGACTTTGACTTTGACTTACTTCCTAAACCATGCAAGACATAACATACTTATCGCCTCTTTATCAGCTTTGCCCCTTTGTATAAGCGAAATAATCAATTGACATCGTCAAACAACTCACATTGCTGGAGAAAAACACACTTGATCAACCTGCAAACTCGAAGAGTCGTGTACTTCATGTCTTTCAAAAATTATAAAATAACATTTTGGCAAAAATTTTTGTGTATATTTGTTTTAGTATCTTATTGATCCAAAATAGTTTCACGGTATCTTACTGTCTATTATGAACGAAACATCAGAGGAAACAATAATTAATGAAGCGGCAACCTTATAAGATAACGTGAATAAACGTACGAACATTTTAAAGCTATCTTTACGGTGTATATACTCTGATGAAGATAATTCCTTCCCTTAAGGCAGAAAAATGAAAATAAAAACTCTTATCAACTTAATGTAGCATTTAAGGTATCTGATGGAAAGATAGAACAATAACAAAATGTAAATTTGTGGAAAATTGTATATTGTTCATCGAAGTAGAATTCGACTTTTTATCGGACTCTATAGCCTCCGCTAATAACTTTAGCAACGCTTATTTCAAGCGGTGACGTTATGGTCAGACAAGTAATTAATATATTATAAACAATATGATCCTGATATTTTTCTTCAAAACCTTCTTATGATTTAAAAAGTGCAAGCTTTTACTATTCCCTTATTAGCCAATGCCATGATTGATGCTATCATAGGTGTTTATTTGGTGACTTTTCAAAATATTTGAACACAGTTTATCATTATTATTAATATTGTTACAGCCATTATGCTATCCTAGGATTTTACTCGGTGGCGAAACAATGTCTGCCACTATTATTGATATTTTAAAGAATTATTTCATTGAGCACACTAAAGATTAATTAATCATATCGAGAAAATATATTAAAACATTTAGAACAAATAGGACAGACTACAAAATAAGATGCATTTGTAGACAGCTTTCCTGGTATCTGACGAGCTTTATATAATACAAAGACACACCAATAAGTATTTGAAGAACATTGATGTTAAGGCAGTATAATTGTACATTTTTGTACCATATTCGGACCGCGTGTGGTGTATTTTAAATTTATATTATAATCAAAAGTGAAGATTAAAACAAAGTAGATGTTTTAAAATCATCTACAAAGTGAATTGTACTGAGTGATTTTTCTTACTGACAGATATAAATGGAAAAACTCACAACAAAAGGGTTAGGTACAAAAGTTGATTTTTGACTACTATAGTTACAAAGATTTTTTTCCCTCTATATACAAACGAAATTCAACTTTTACACAGTTGCATATATTTTGAATATATCTATGGAAATGTTTATTATTACAGGAGTATAAGTCAGTGATAGAAGTCTTTCTTCAAGTTAAGATGGTCACTTTGAACGGTTATATCACTTCAACAAATTAAGAATTAGAAACTCATGTATTGACTTTTCATTTAAATAGAATAAAAAACACTAGATTCGAAGCAAGGTTACATGCATATCAAACATACTGAACAATCTTTGTTTATTCATTTGCGTCATCTTGCAACGCTTTGGTAAGAAACAGATATTTACTGTTAAAAAAAATCAAAAAAGCTTTTACACTGAAAGGGCTATTAATTTTTGTCGTTATTTGTTTTGACGTAGTACTCCGTATCACAGCTCTATCATTTTACACTTGTTTTGCACAATCGAATAATCATAAGAGATACAATGCAAAAAGGAACGGTCACTACAACGATAAGAAGTATGGCCCTGACATCCCTTGTTATAAGCAAGTATAGAACTTGACATAAATAGTTCTTATACATTAAGTTCCTGCGATTTAAGTGTTATATGTTAGTGCTTGTAGTTTCTATATGTTCAAATTAGATGGTATCATCCTAACTAGTGAGAGTTTCGTTATCACACAAAGTTTTCTTAACTGGCTACATGACAAAACTGTATGGATGCAAAGGCTAGCTCCGCTCCACATTAACCAAAAGCTTGAAATATTTGTATGTAAACTAGGTGTTATAACTAGGAAAAAATAACGTTGGAAAGTGCCGAAATGCTTGTTATAACTAATAGGATAAATTCACAATTTATTACATGTTATCAATTTAATCAAATTAGTATGTACCTATTGAGGTATAGCCCATTAACATGACTAATATTGAAAAGTTATAGTTGTTAAACAATCCGGGTGCTAGTCGGAGACACTTGCCGCAGTACCACTTTGGTACATCATACACAGCGATAAAGTTTCCTACACCGAGACATATATGAGATTGTATAGTCTACCAACCTTCTCTAACTATACTGACATCGATCGTGATCATTAAAAATGTCTGTGGTTTGTTTTTAAATTGTTAATACGTGATTTTGCGGAAGTTAGTAACGAAAATTTGTCACATTTATTGATTGATAATTATTTAGGAGTGAAGCTTGTGATATCACGATCAAAGTTCAATATCATGATCGATTTAACATTCATTCATGCTGACTATTACATTTCATTGAATTAAAGTCTGACTTATATATATAAATACTATAAAATGTCAGGACCTTACAGTTTAGTTAATCCGCAAAAGTTTGTCATGCATATCATATGACAGTGTTAACAAACTCCATTTTGAATTGTGTATACATTTGTATTTTTATTTGTATTTAAAACAGTTAGGAATGCGTTCATAAAGAGTTACGAACCTGAAAACAGTAAACTAAACATGGTGCTCTTTTTATACTTTATTTAATGAATATGAGATATTTCTAAATGTTATGAGCATAACACAAACATTATTGTATTCTTTCCAAATTTATTTATTATATAACGTTAAATGAGATAACATTTTCAAGGCTTCATTAACTTCAGACCTTAATTCTTCATCATTCAACATGTAACAATGGGCAATACTGTAAATAAATAGACAAAATTAAAGAATGAAGATTTTCTTTATCAGACACTATTTATCTGATGAGATTCATAGAAATTTTAATAAAAAAACAATGCACTGTATTTATAGAGAATGTATCAGTCTGGTCACCGTCTGTTTAACTACGCATAGAAAATTTGTGGAAAAAATATCAAATAAAGCTATTGTCCAATCCATTCCTGCCGCTCCGAAGGTCGATTCTAAAAGGAGCTTTATTTTTGTAAACATCGCCTTGTTATTTTTCTATCAAAATAACCTGCTTAAACGTCGCAGAGGTGTTTACATAGAAAAAACAATTTGTTCCCAATGAACAAACATAAATGCTGAAAATTACAAATTATACACAGTTTCTTAAGTTTTTGTGATGATTTTCAGTGGCCTGTACTTAAGCTGTCGAGCAAGAAACAGTGTTAAAATTTTCAATAAATAGAATTTGATCTGGAGCAGTTTAGAAAGCTTTAATTGACGGAAATGTAGCTGGGTGTTCGGCTTCGGATCTTTGTCCAGAATTCATCAAATTTTGCCGTACGATTAAACTCTCGCACAAAGAATATTTTTGAATGACATGAGTTTATCGAAAACAATATAATCAAATGACAGGGATGTAAAATGATTCTCGAGTTGAAACAGCCCACGGCTTAAAGGACATCCCTGCCTCACCCCAGTTGACCTTTAAAACACTATTGAAGTAGTGAATGAGCGAGATGAATAGAGCTGCATGGATTATGGAGTGCCGCACAAGGTTATCAGTATCACTCTTGAGACGAACACAAGCAAATTAATAAAACCTACAAAATGTAGGCAAATATTCAACATTCCAACTTTAGAAATGAGATTATAATACAACAATTACAGCGTTTTTACATTTGTGTATAGATACTTGACTCGACGTTTAAATGGTCAGAGCTCTTGCATTACAAGACAAAACTGTGTATCATAGGAACACTGTCAGTCTTGTGAGTCTATTTCTCATGATATGTGATTCTGATTAAACAACTGAATCATGTTTGTTTGCATTAAATGTAATGATGCAATGATTACATTTAAGTTTGTTTGTTTTGCAACAAGTTTTGTTTTTTCCGAATCGGTACATCAACGTATTTACGATCAAGCGATAGAGTTCTTATATTTATGCATCATCATCATCTGCAACAGCAGAAACAGCAGCAGCTGTAGCACTTGCATCAACAGCAGAATCAGTAGCAACTGCAACAGCAGCAGCAACTGCAGCAGTAGTAGTATAATTTCTTTTTTCTTTTTATTTGTATTAGTATAAGAGAGGTTAAGAATAAGTATAACTTCATCAAAAGATACTGGTTATATGCAAACTTTACCAATCCTTTGACCAAAACTTCCAAACGCAATTACAATGTACTTGCCGCACAGTAATTGGTCAAAGGCATGACATATATCAAATAAACTACTTTCTGTGAAGTTGTAACTTTTGAATAACTGTTTTTTTAAACTTCTTCTTTCTTTTCTGCCTGTTGATTGAAAAGCGTTTTTTTAACTCCCCGGTATGTATTAGTCATACTTCTCATTTACTTGTTTTTGTGGGGTTTTTTGTTGTAGTTATTGGTATTTCCAGATTTGAAAATATGTGAACTATTTGACTTAAATGCACGAGTATAAAAAATAAAGATTTCATGTTCACCCAACATGATAACAAAGCGAGAAAATGTTTCTAACAAATAACCATTGTCTGGCAATTTTTCCCTAAGCCACATAACATTATAGCATTACATTCTCATAGTTGCTCGCCATCTTTTTAATTTCCCCTTCAAGTAAAATGGAAATTACCTGATTAATGGCATTACACGAATAAAATTGATATCAAAGTATTGTACCTTGGGCGTATTTTACGGTCGCATTTCTAGAAATGTTATCTAAAATGGAATAAAACGTGAGAAATATTGTAGCTGCGTTACCAAATGGGGGAATCACGTCCGAGCTTATTGCACGATAATCTTTATATCCCAGACAAGCACCTGCAGGAACAATGTAATTGACGTGACCACGCCCTTTTAATTACGCAAAGCAAACGGACAATACGGACTTTACCACCGTTAGTCTGGTAATATTATTTAAATCTAAGTGAGGTCATTTATTATTCAATTGTGTCTGTCGTTTTCATGAAAGCTTGGACTCTAATTTTGTCATTTTGATGATAGTCCGCTAAAGTTCAGGAAATTTGCGGAAATTTGGCCGCGCAAGAGGCAATTATCGAGACAACATTCAGAATGACAATCTGCTTCGATTCCATAATCGAGAAATATATGAGCAAGGAATTTTTCAATCACTCTGTCTGAGATGATTCAAATCTGTTAGCACTAAAGCAATATTAGGGAATCGAAAAAATAGCCGCCGGTAATCGCCTGCCTTTTGACGGTAAAATTGTTCATATTAAAGTAAATTGGATTGGTTTTCCAGCTAGCTTCTAAGACGGGATGCATAAGCCTGAGACTGGTGTCGTACTCTAGAGTAATTTAGCTAATCGCTCCATTGATATATAAATTGTGGTCACCCAGGGGCATTCTCTGCTATTATGGCAGATGAAGATTACAGCGATCTTGTCGTTTGATTCGTGTTTTATGAAATACATTTTCATTTTCTATATGTTATATTGAATTATGATATAATATGCTGATAACAATTACTTTATTTAGTATTATCTATGGTTTGTTTGTTGTTTGAAACTTAATATTTCGAAGACACCTTAGAAATTTTTAACAAAATACTTAAGCAGTCATCACTGTCTCCTCAACAATTGTAATGATGTAAGTCCTAATGATATATGATCCTTGTTTTCCCTCGTTTAATTCACACATTTTTAACTGGTCTATTTAACAGCTTCAGAACGTATTTTTCATGTAAACATACGACTTGTTTTAATTGTTAAGTAGTTGATCTTTTAAAACGAGTGCAATAGTTCATGATAATGCATTAACGATCGTTTTGTTATAACTTAACTTCCTACAATGCTTTTATCTTTCATCTTTCATAAACTCTGACCTAATTATTTGCATAGAAAAATCCAAAATGTACCTCATATTTGCTAAATTATCAACTTTTGGTAGCCAATTAAAGAGATCTTAAAACCATTTAGTTTTGTTCGTATTTTAAAGAATACAATATGAGGGGGGAAGCCAGATTTGTAACATAGGAATACTTCCTTTGATGTTTCTGTTTATATTTATAATCGTTCGTGGTTTTATTTGAAGTTATATGACTGAAAGGAGGACCTCAGAAAAACTACATTCTTCAGTTATTGTTCAGGATAGACGACAAATCGAGAAACTCAAAGGAGATACTACTACGAATGTACACCGATCGAAAGACTTCTGTCGTATTTGTTCTCTACAGTTGTGCTTGTATTGTTGACACGAACTTATAATTGTTAGCCGCCACGTCCAGAGGAACCATCTTGCAAAAAGATATCGAATAAACTTTTATTTATATTTCATATCTAATTGTTTTCAATAATGTAACTTAAATCGGTTAAACCGTTGCCAAATTGTTATTTATTACCATTTAAATTTTACAAACTTTGCCCAATTTATTTGCACAAATGCAAGTGAGTCTTAAAATATCTAATTCTGATAAATTGTGATAAAAAAGTCGGGTTGCTGTGGAGTTTAATGTGTGTTAGTAATTGTATTCTTTTACAATAGACAGTTTCGTAGTATTTAGTCCAGAAGGTATCATTTTTAATGACAGCTGTCGTTTTTATAACAGTTTTCATTAAGTGTTACATATTGTCAGGACTTCTTTTTTTAATTTAGATTTTTTATAGTCCCAGCCGACTCGGGTGAACTTGCCAAGACCCCAGTATGGTACATAATAAAATTTGTAAAGTTAGGGTTGTTGTTTTACCTGACTGCATTATCAAGTTAGTTTTGTCCAAATATAATGTTGACAGGACTTCAGCTAATTCGGAATTGCTTAAAAGTATTAAATATGTAACTAGACAAAAGACAACGAAATGCAATTATCCTACATCATTTAACAATGACATCGAATATGAGGTTTTGTTTCAATAAAACACTTACAGGAATTAAAGAAATCGGCTCTTGATTCAACTTTTCACAATGTATGTCACCACCCGATATCAAACTAAAGACACTATTTTTATATAACCAGCTGTATCAAAACAATGCCATCGATATTTCTCTTTTAAAACTGCCTTCATAGATTATTTCTTACATGCAGTCTTTTTTTACAGTGTTATTATTAAGGGAAACAATCCGATTTTGGAAACTAGCAGGTAATCAAGGAAAATACCTGAACAAAACTAGCTATATGAAATCTGGTAGTGATTTTGATTGAGTTGCGTCTATTTTTATTTTTGTGTTTCATTCGTTTCAGAAATTTCTACAGGCGCCCTGCTATGGTCATCGAAGTAGCGATTTTTCGTGTTGAAGAATAAAATCCGATGGATAAGCGGTAGGATCATATCTAGGAAAACAGTAGAAATCTCAAACATGGCGACATATCTTTTGATTTGTATCAAGTAATTAGCATTTTTTATCACAATGCGATAGTGGCCAATGATGACGTTGTGAAAATGCGAAAATGTGTTTTGTGCGATTGCAGTAATTGTCAGAGATAGAAAATTGCAGTATGCTTGTAATTTGCTGTTCTCTGTATTGTTACATATCTCATACTGATGTCACATGTTTCTTAGTTAACTCATAAATATGTCATAAAAATGATTTTAAAAGTTCAAATAGTTAACCTTTGATTTATACAGAAAATTTGCGTTGTTAATTGTTAATAAATTATTCTTGGGAAACTTTAGTTGGTAGATCAGAGTTATTTTTGATCACATAAATTAATTTGGAATCTTCTATTTTTTTGATATATACGATCCTTTTATCATACTATTTACGGTTCTGGAAGAAATATGGGGTTCTGATGGAAATTAAAGTAAAAATTGTACTTTTTCAAGATATTATATACCATAATGACAAAAAATTATAATAACAATGGTCATGTCAAAGAGAGCGTTCTAAAGTAGTACACTCAAAACATCTGAGAAAATCTCTTGATTTATATTTATTGTAAAACCTTTATTTAAATTGGGATTTTTTTATAGAAATAAATGAGATGGAAGAAACCATGACAGAAATTTTTTTCCGGTAAGTTGTATGCATGGAGTCACCGTAGTGCAGTGGTAGCGATTTTGATCCCAACCAGAGCCATGGCGGAAGTGTCGTAGGCAAGAAACAATTAATTCCACATTGCCTCTCTCTTCCTCACTATTTTTCTTCGCGGTTGATTCAATCGGTTGATCTAATTTGTAAGAACTTGTATCGAAATCGAAATTAATAAATTAGTATAAAAAGTTTTGGTTCAATATTTTTAATGTATTGTTTGGTTTATGTTTTATAATGTCTTTTGCCATCATTCTTTGTGTTTCATGAACGTAATGTATACAATGACAATTGATATTACTGTTATATTATGAGTGCTCAATACCAAATGCGCTAGAGGCTTTTTCTATGAAAATTTCATCTGCATGTTCTTCTTGACATAATTTTGTGATTATGGCGTTTTAATCTAAGAAAAAATTGCAATGTAAAATGTTACATCAATTTTTTGATGTACTTCAATCAAAGTTTTGATCTTTTATCTTTACGCAATCTATGACATTTAATTTCATATAGAGTGTTAAAGATATAAATAAATGATTCACATTGGAGCACTTCAACATATCGACGTTAGCCATTACAAAAAGGTCAAACACTGGATGTATTACTCCTGTGCAGTCTTTAGCATCAAGCCTGTACATTCTATAGGCAATAACCCAGTTTCTTCTGCGGTTTGATTTTGAGGATAAGTTTCAAAATATGTAACTTTTATTCAACATTACATTTTGCAATGGACAATGGAAAAAGACGGATCATCACCACTGAATGGAATTTTGAGTAAATTTCTTCAGGTAGATATTCTAGTATTAAGCTGTTATCAGCAGAAAACTTGTAAGTAAACTCCTTAACGATGACAATACCATATAAAATTTCCTTTTTGAGTTAATATTAAGGTTTTTATATACCTTATTCCTTTATATCGCTTCCATAATTTAGTTTTAATTTTGTATAAGCTACGATCGGAAACTGCTTTCTCGGGTTCCAGACATTGCTCACGCCGGCTGCGGGAATTATGGAGTAGGGGACGTAGAAACCAACGATATTACAATGACATTAGACGGGTCTCATGGATTGAAATTTAAAAAGAATAGACCATCAAAGTTTAAACGTTGCGTGAAAAAAGATGACTTCTTTGTTTATTGTCGTTTGCGGTCTCGTATATGTTACATGTAGAACAGCTTTACAGTGATATTACCGTTCAAAATTTAAATAAAACAATAATCAGTGATATATACTCTAGAGTAAAAAAATTGCCATAATTATAACCCAAAAACAACGATCTTTATAACAGTTTCATTCACATTGAACATAGAAGAAATCTGCATAAATCTTTTTTGATTATCCTAGTCAAAAATAAAAATTCACCCATTCGGTTATATTTTTCTCAATTTGTATAATGTCAATAACAGAATCAGCTTGGTAAACTTATTTCTGATATGTTTTTTAAAGCATCTACTGTGTTTTAGCATCATCCCTAACTATAAACCAATGTGACCATTTTGAAGGGTAATATACCGTTATATTTGAAGGGTCAATTAGCCACATTAATTCGTTTTTATTTGCCTGAAGGTTATTTTACATAATATTTCAATATACAGCATTTCATCATCGAAAAGTAATAATCATATTTTTATGTATATATTGTTATTTTGTATTTGCATCAGAACAAATAATTAAACATCACATAAAATGCTTTTAATTATCGTTTTCCAAATTTTCAGATTTTTGTCCAGTGAAAATTGTGATAAAAAAGATAAATTTTTACTTTTGATCCACTTGAATTATATATTATTGAACGGTGATGAATATGACAAGAATACAGGATAATACGTTTATATGTTTTTTTCTAGCCTCCCCTTTTTTCTTTTCAGTTGCAAAACGGGTGCATTGTCATAACATACGCCTATCCGCTCCATTAAAACAAGATTTAATGACGGAAACACATGACGCAAGTGTGTGACTCGGATAAAAATCAGAGGCATTTTATAATTACATGTATAATACTTTGGCAGACGCAAAGCAGGGGCAGATTTCTGTGATTTTAATGTTTTAAAATGCTTGCGTGTTCAACGGCTTACATGGAGGAGTATAAAATATCAAAAACACGGCATTGTTGCCGTTACAAATTTCATAGTCAGGTTGACGATATTTTAAATTTCCAAGTATCATTGTTTAATATGAGTATCAAAAAGCTTTTGTTTTTAATTTCTTGTACAGCGTTAGAACTATTTTCACTAACTACAATTACACAAAGATGCAGAGGAATAAATTCTATTTTTGTAAAGTGAGCATCTTTCTGTAAAGCTGCGAAGTAAACTTGCTCTTAGTACTTTGTTTGAATATTTCTATATTCATTATGCACAATTTGAACAATAAAAATTGCTGTTACATGACAGCTAAGTTTGCTTGATTTTGTTATATTTTTATACATTTTGCATCAGCCTGATTATATGAAAATGCAATTATTTGTCAACATGCTTTAAAAATTTCCATTTTTTGCCACTGAAATTCCTTTGCTTTTTTTCACAATGAGAATATCCGGTTTCGGTGGTACTTTTGCATTCCAAAACTGTATGCGCTTTAATGCAAGGCGAATCCTTCATCACAAATATTTTGTAAAAAGAATTATTTTGCAATATTGTTCCTTTCATTGCAGGGGAACATCTATGTCTTTCTTACATCAACATATTTGCATAATGTTCTAAAAATAATACATTGTTTCTATGTTTCTTACCATTTCTAACCGTATGTAACAACATGATGTTACATTAATTCTTAAAAGATCAACGCTGATAACGTCAAAACAATAATATTGTTTTAATTAGATTTTATTCGCTAAAAATATGTACATTTTAAAAGATATATTTGTCGAAATCGAGTTTCTTTCGTCTTATTTTTTTGTAATTATAAGATACGCAGATTTTATCTAAAGTGTTGATTATTTATAGAACAATTATCGTCGCTCCATTTGTTATATCCTCTTTTCAAACACAATCAAAGTTTGTTAATAGCATTTCCTTTTTTTGGCCGTTTTGTTTCTACGAAACGTTATGTACATCTTGTCTCCCGAGATCGGTCGTATTCGAATACAATGTATTACTTCATAATGCAAATGAACACATTTTCTTCTTGTATATCTTATCCTCTGTACATGAGATAGAACTTTTGTAAAATGAGGTAATAAGAACAACTCACATATTTATAATTCCAGAAAATGATGGATGGATGATAACAAATATCCATACAGAACACACTTCAACATCATATAGGAGACTCCAGATTAAAAGAAAACGTCAGACAATTTATAAATGCACACGGAGAAAATCCCCAACACAACACACACAGAATTAAAAAAAATAAAACTCGTTAGCTATTACATTTGTACAGACACAAACGTTTATGTTCGAGGCTAAATAGAAAATGAAGTAAGAAGAAGGGAATTAGTTGTTTATCAGGAAATGCTTGCTCCCTGGAGGTGCATTTTGCACGAAGTTCGGTTTATATCATACGATGCTCCAGGTCCCCTTTTAGACGTATGGTGGCCCTTCGGCAGATGTGTAACAACACTACACATACAGTAGATAATGTTTACAAATATTCTAAACTTTACCCCCGGCAGAACAGCTGACCGAAAGACTTGTGTTTGAAGGATAGCAATTAATTTTATATTAGTTTTCAAAGGTTTGCTCCAAGGAATTGTTTAATATGTTGAAGCTCTTCTCAACCGATCATTAAATCGCCACAAATTGAAATTCTGTTACAATAAATTTGAGATTGCATTAGGCGGAGGTTTAATAGAGAAGTTAATTTGATAGTAAATGTACACTAATGGAAAAGCAGACATCAAGTGAAGACCTTTAGTTTGACATATCCTCAGTTATGACCTTTAAATTTCATCCAAATTTATTGACAGATTTATCATAAAATCATTATGAAATTATGATAAATAAACATAAGTTGTATTGATTTGAAAACAGAACTTAAGTCTGATTTATCACAAAACAAACAATAGCATAATTATTTAATACCCTTATTGAAAAGGATAATAGTGATAATTCTGATTACAGTCTTTTGCTATTTTTGGTATTTTGATCAAACAAAAATGTTAAAATGGATACACCATACGCCTTGAAAAAGACACCTGTCAAATGTCAAATTCACTGTCAGGTTTATTTACAAGTGTTCATTTACAAGAAATCCGTTTCTCCTTTAATCAAATAAAAACCTTTTTCAAGTTGATTTCATATTCATGAATGTGTCCCCCTTGTTCCCAATATCTAAAATTTCATGGTACATCTCAAAGCTGTGAAGACAGCCGTCAAGGCGAGGTAATCGTACACCGAAAAGAAGATAATCTTTCTTCACTTCAAAACATACAAATTAAGCTTTTTAAAACTCTAATTCCAATACAATTTGCAAAGTAATCGCACGAGGTTGTATGATCTTTCGCAATGTTATAAAATTGTACAATATAAACATCAGTGAAAAGAGAACGATCTGTCCGTAAAATTGGTCTTTTGAAAAATTCAAACAGCACAGAAACATTACCAGTGAAGTGTTTGGCCTTTAAAATACTTCTGTGTATAAATTTTATTAATTTTCTAGCCCACAATCATTTCATTAATGTCTATTTCACATACAATCAGTTTCTGATTTACTCACATAGGAATTGATAAAATTTGTCTTGCAATTAATTGATCCTAAAGTGTACACGTTCTCTCTTAATGAAATATATTTCATTCTAAAACAATTTTATCTTAAGATATTAATTGTTCCGACTAATTTAATTGTGTGTGCATAATGATATTAAAAAGATTCTTCACCCGACACTTTGAAAAATTAAACGAAGAAACGTTATTAAAGGCAAGTCCATTAATTTTCCTCTTATAAACCACCGTTTTTTTCTGACGGATGTATATTTCATTACAAACGAGATGAACGAAACCACCTAGATTATCATCTATTTGTTTACGTTCTAATGAAATATTATAAGGTTATAGCTACGAGTGTTAAAGTCAACAGTTACCATAATGTATATTATGACAGCAAAGAGTGTAAACCGCCCCCAGCTCTGCGCGCGTTTCATGTTCGCATCTAAGCGCCTCCCAGTTATTACAAGTTTGTGGTCACATCCAATAGCAGCGTTTCTAACGCAATAACAAAAAAGTAAATTTGAATCAAAATCACATTCAATTACTGAAAGATAACTAAGTTCGCATATATGCTTTAGGATTACTAAAACAATAGCCCTGTAGGATAGAGATGCTACTCGAAGGAGAGAGACGGAAAAACTATATCTGTGTTTGACAATTTGAGCAGCTTTGGTAAGAGATCGCACCGATTGTACGGTCGGCAATATTTATCAGGGAAAAGTTTCACTGCAATATCTGATAGGAATACTTGAAGAACGTCCTTAGGATAAAAACCTCTTTTCTACTACTGGAGATCACCTAAATCAGTAAAAGTGGCTTACAGGTTCGCAGAGGGTGGATTCTCCCATGACAAGATGTCTTTCCTGGCGTTGGATGCCGCTAATTCTTGGCAGGTGGGTTCATTTCTAAACATTTCGGACCCTTTGGCTAACTAAAATCGGTGCGCCGTGCGTTAGACAGATCTTGTACTTGAGGGCACTATCGGTAAATTAACGGTTTTCTTGTTTTTGGAATCGAGGGCATAAATATTTCGATTTTTCTTGAAGGTATTACAGCTATTCAAAGATTATTTATTTTACCATGTGTACGACCCTTAGGGTTCTTCCGTAATATATGATGAAACACTTATGGTGGATTACTCTCCTTTATTCATTGCACGAATACCTTTAAGATATTCAATTTTACCAGTAGATGGGAAGTTTGCAATTAATTGAAAGGACAGATAAAATAATTGAACAGTTAACCGGGCAATTTTCATTAAAGGAACATAGTAAAGACTTATTAAAATTGTAAATACTTCATTAACGGAATTGTACAGCGGATCATATAAAAAGGTAGCTTAACCTAATACATTTTATTATTCACTTGATTCTGTGCTTAATATAACAAAATGAGTTAAAATAACATACAGGGTAACTAAGGTGATCAAAGTTGAAGGTGAAAAAAACAAAACATTCTGAGTTAGCATAATAATCTTAAGTGTATCCGTGGAGTAAATTATCCACTCCTTTAATACATGCTTACACATACCTCATCAAATGCTGTTACGATTTTTAATCGTTTTGTTTTTAATGGTAACAATAATTAAATAATAAACTAGTTATGAAATAACGGTCATGATAAACTATGTAATATAAGAAAACATAGACAGATATCCAGACTGTCCCTAATTCTTACTGCATCAAAGATGCTTGATCTAATGTTATCTTACTGTCAAAATTATGCATTTAATAAAATATCATTGTTCTCCTGGATATAACACCGCTGAACTGGACTGACCTGTTTGTCTGTCTGTCTGTTTCCTTGTATGTCTTTCTGCTTCCATGTAAAACCACCACTACTATTTTTGTTAGGAGTTAAATACAATAACAAATAACAGATAAATCATTTAGACTTTTTTACACTGTGGCAACTACTGAAGCAACTAATGTATACAATTATTAATCAACAGTGTTTACTCGGTGACATGTTTAAAACTTTATAATGCTGAAATAATGCCGGCAGAATTATTAAGTGTTCTATAGGAAACGAGTGTTCTAATCATGCCATTACATCAATCAAACTATTCAAACAAAACTGAAACTGAAGTGAACGATGTTTCTATTATACCCAAAGGGAATATATTAATTTTCTGTACACAACCTATATTTACACTCCCATTACTAATCAGTATTGCGTTTCCCATAAATCCAGTTTTCATTGCTTCATTTTTCCCGCAATGATGCTTATGCGGCACTTTTTTTCTGTCTTAGTAATTAAGTGCAAGTTCTGCTTCTATGTGAGGATTTTTTTTCGCCGTGGCATTCGCGCTTTTTTCAGGTTAAATTTTCGGTTGTGACTGAATCACAGTGTCCCCAAACCGAACACATATTTAATGCTTCATTCTATTCTGAAAAAGATACTTATATATGATATATTAAACTATTTTATACCTAGTTTATTATCATACGTTTTCATTAGTTATTCTGATGATAACTTTATGAGGATTTATACTCTTGAATAGTGCATCCGTCTTAGTGTAAACAAAACATTCTTGAAATTGTTCCACAAATTTTGACAGACTGAAAGCATTTTATTGATACACATTTAGGTTCACCTTGTTTTGAATCCCATTGTTCATTTAACTAATGTTAATAGTGTTGAAAAAGTAGAAATGCGGAACTTCTACAATCTAGAATCTGAAACCTATGCTTCCGAGTTGTCCAAAATAACAAAGATATCATTTCAAAACATATGTAAATTTTGTATTTTGTTATTGTCCTGTTCAAACATAGACTAAATGTGCAATATCATTATATTCTAGACTAAGTTTATGGTAGGAAGATAGATGTCACTGTTCATGAACTATATACTGTGTTGTACCAGTAATCACGTATTGTTTAGATAAGATGATTTTCTTTAGATTATAAGTATATAATGTCAACCATACTTTGTGCTAAATTTTGTGTAAATTTGCTTTTGAATTATTCCATCACTTACTATAGGAAAACTTGTATTCATTGGAAAGGTTTTGCACAAATCTTAAGGAAGCATCAGTTGAAAAGTCTCATAATTCAGAACTAAGGTGGTCAAATTTGTAGGTGAAGCATCAAATGATCTAAGTGTACATTTGGGATGAACTGTACATTCCACTAACACATCGTAAACATGCTACAAAAGGATAATTTCTCTTGGTTCACTGAATTAGGGTTGAAATACAGTATCGTGTACATTGCAAGTTGTCTATCCATATGAATGATTTTGTACAGTTGTGAATGAACAAGTAGTTGGGTGTCTGAAATATATCATAATAAGTTACTTAGGTGGTCGAAGTTTAAGGTGAAAACAGTTTTGGTTCGGCATCACATTATTCAAAGTGTCTCTCATTTATCCATAAGAATAGTTTTAAACAAATAAAATTGAATAAATAGGACATAGTTCATGTAATTTACGCTTTGAATAAGTATGCTAATTTTATATATTATTTAAACTGCCATAATTATTAGATATGTCCGACAGTCAATTCTTTTCAACATTTTGTCTTCTTTTACGAAAATCCACCAGGTTTCATCAGGCACTATTGGTCAAATAAGTCACTTTCATTTTTATCTAAATGTATGAACAAAATTTGCGTAACTTTATTATGGGAAATAACCTTTCGTAATGCATTTATTTTACTGACCCAGAACTAACCAGAATATCTTAACAATTTAATAACATTTTTTCACACCAATCTCGGAGACATTAATTAAACTAGACAAACCCCTGTAACAGGAATGGTAATAATAACAACGTTATTGAAGTATATATTATATACCTGTTTGTAACAGAAATGAAGTAATAAAATCATCCCAAATGAAATACAGCATTTATATAAATTATAATGTTAAATTACAATTCCAGCATTACTAAGCAGTGTAAAGTTAAGAGCTCCGGCGTGTATATTCATACCCAATATGACATACCCGCCAAGTTGCATTCACTGCAAACACAATCACTTTCCTTACAAGCGATTCATGCTGTTTTACAAAAATACATAGTCTATAAATATTAAAATATCGTCTGTGTATTTCAAAGTAACATGGCAACAGTTTGTCGACATTCATAATAGGACACAGAAAATGTTTCATATTCAGTCGTCACGACACACACTGCATACATACTTCGTTGCAAAAAATTACAGACAGAAAATATCCAGACTTCTAAAATATATGCCTGGTGACTAAGCATTTTCTTTTTCTGAATACTTCTGTATCATTACGAGGGACGGATTCAGCATCGGTTAATGAAGTTGTTCGGGCGATCTTGATTTCGCTCCCGGGGGCCACACCTGAAATATAATAAACTTTTATATATGACTATTCTTTTAGATATTTCAAAATTCTCTTTTAATCAGTTTTTAGCTTTCTATTTCCCCGTACGTATCAATCTGTAATAATGAAATCATACGCTTAAAATCTGTATTTTGCGGTATAATGCAAGCTCATTCTGACGCAGTAACTTCTATCTCCCCTCTGTTGGGAATACCGACAACGACGGTTTCGATACTGTCATTTCTAAAGGCAAGCAATTAAATATCGCCTCGGTACTTTCGTTGGCAGTTACACAAGTATCGAACTTGTTTGCCATGTTAAAATTTGCATAAACCAATGTTAAACTGCCTAGCAAAAAGGACATAGGTACAAAAGGGTATAATGTGATGTATTCATCTGAAACTGAAAACTGAAGCATCTACTGTTTAAACCGCGGAAAGAATGTAACAAAAGAAATTGTGTTTTTAAACTCTTAAAGTAAAATTTGGAAGAAAAACCTGTTATAAACTTTTTTTCAGTATGCATATTTATAAAGAATTTTAACATAAATAGCAAAATCTCTGGGCAGGTAACACATTCATATCGGGGTATTTTCTGATATAGGTAAAAATCTTTGATGATTTCGACAGTCATATCAACATGGGTGTCATTGCAATAATGATGTTCTCGTCACTCGTTTTAACATTGAAGATAGTAACCAAATGCACATTTTGATAATAAATTTTCTATGTCTGTATGCCGTTTAATTGGTTATATTTGTAGATTTATTCCTCTTTTTCTTGCGATAACATGAATATATCATTTTTATAAGTATCTAATAAAACCCATCGTTCGTTATTTCTTTAAATACATTGTTAAATCTTGAATTTATGAGATGGTAAAAACTATGACTATTTGTAGACAAATCTAACGGTTCAAAACAAACAAAAAATGTGGAGACGTTAGGCTTTGGATTTTTTCCTAGGAAAACAAGTTAAAACATACTGCAATGTCAGCATGTCGACACACAAATGCATTACCATAGAAACGATTAAAAATAACATAATTTTGAGCAAGCATATGTTACACGTTCTTGTTTCAAGACAGACTTGTGATATAAAGACTTAACAAAAAAATAAGGTGTTCAATACAGTGTTTCTGAGTAGGCAATGCATTGTCACCTTCAACACGTAACGTTGGGGGTTATTTTTCAAGATACTTATCATGTCGTTAGCTTTCAATACTAGTTTCTAATTCGACCATTTAGGCAAAGTCATCTGTGAAGAATTCAGTAACGACCGAAGCTAGAGCAGAACAATTAAATAGTAATTCTGCGAAATGGAAATTTTGAAGTGCCTCTCTTAAGTTTACGTAGAATTTAGAAAATCTGTTTCATGACCTCCAATGTCGTTCTATGCCGCTATTGGTGGAGTGTGGCGCATGCAGTTGCAAAGGTGATCTCATGGGTGATAGAAACTTTTGAATTATTTAGTGCGATCATTTTATCAGTTGACCGATTCTGCGATAAGAGTGTGTATGCATTTCACCGAACGTGTGATGTCTGCGATGCTGGGATTCGATAGTGTAATTGCTGAAGATTTTTCTAATTAATGATATGATCTGTTTATATTTCATTTATGCATTAACGGATTATAAGTGATCGTGATTAGCGTAAAATTATTGCCTTTGCTTGACACCGCTGGTAATATATACCATTCCGTCGCATCACATACCGGCTGCGCCAGGTTTTATCGCCTTTCCGAACCGCCCGGAGCCGTACCAGAAATAACGATCCAAACTTCAAACTACTGCTGTTAAGTTGTTTTAAATGAATAAAACAAATTTTGCTACAAATATTTTAAATTTAAAAACGTTTATCTACAGGTTGCATATGAAAAATCAGACTTTGTTAAATGATTTCTATAATTAAATGAAAACCCAACTCAACACATGTCACAGCGGAATGGCACGACCAGTTTGCGGGGCGGCGGTTCCCTTTGCACGTAATGCTTTATATAATGTCTGATCCTGTTTAGATAAAGGTAATTAAAAGTAGTATAATTAAAAGATTCAAAATGTATACAATATAACAAACTATTTCAAACAGATTTTACTGCTTTTAAGTACATAAATTGAAAACGGTCTTAAATGCTTAACTTAAATGTTAAAATAAAGCCAAAAATCTGTCACAATGAGAGAGTTATGGTGTGTTAATTTGCTTGTTTTGAAGACATATATTTAGAAAAATAACAGTCTTTATCGTTTAAAAGTCACATGAAAAATTAAGCATTTAACAGACCATATGGTCTTACCTTGTAGTTACACTTTGATCATTTTGTTCGTGAATAAACGACATGGAAATGAAAGCAACAACAACGTTGTTTATGTATAAATTAAACACAGTTTTATTCTTTCAATAAACTCAGAAATTCTGATTCGAGTAAATTCGCAGTGATGATGGGAGTTTAAAGTCATTTATCAAAGAGAAACAGATACCAAACTTTACAACGTTACCTTTTGTAAAGAGACGAGCGTTCAGCTATTTGAATTCTCAAGGTATATGTGTTAACACCGACTTGTCAATATTTGACGCCCATACCCGCTTGGCTTAGGCATAACGTTTACCGGTCATCATTTCATAAGTTTACCAGTCGTCGCCAGTCAATGTAGAAATAGTGTTTGACACGCTGCTTGTCACCGGTCCTCCTCTATGATAAAAGTACTGCTCTTTTATTCAAATATGACGAATATCACCATTGAAATAAATATGAAACTGTGTACAACAGTAACAAATATGGCCGTTTCTCAAACTATACACGTGGATCACGCGAAAATGGTACTACATGCTCACTTGTGGAAGATTATTCTCAGCGTGTAGGGATTTTATATTGTCTTTAACAATGTCAATACACTATTGTTCAATTCATCGTTCAGCTTTATTGCGAAATTATCGTCTAGAGAAATGCATTAATACTGCCTTAGAGAAGTTACAAAACTTTCTTTAAGTGGTTCATTTACTGTTTCACATAACATCTTTATTCCCTTGATACAATTCAGCGTTATTTTCACATGGTCCATATTTGTGGTATGTGAAGAAATTAACGGCATCCGTTTAATTTCACATAATTGAATATATGAATCATTCATATCGCCCTTGCCTTTGGTTACTTTAGGGGAGCTTCGACAATAAGCAGCCTTTCTGCAGTTTTCTTTGCAGTAGCAATACCTTTCTGTCTTTCTGTTGGATGCTCGGCAAACTCATGGAATAATTCAAGCTGTTTTAGGGCTACAACTACTTTGTACTACTAACGGGTAGTGGTTATAGCTCTGTCTTGTCAACTGTTTGAGATTGTATCTAGCACTGCTTCTACAAAACATCTAGTTAAGTTTTGTAAGAGCTTTAGTGACATGGTTTCTGTACATAGTGTATTTCGAAGAATCTCAAATGTACTCGGGAAAGCGGTTATGCTCATATTAGGGCTTCATAGAGCCTCTGTGAATCATTAAGCAGTGATATTTCTTTGCCCTGTGTACTGTTCTGAGAAATGTTTACATTGCTTCTTTTTAATGTATCCTCTATGGACTACTCCAAAACGAGGTTGTAAAGTTTGAGCGTTTTGTTGTCACCTGTGTGAAATGCATTTTGCAAGGGGAGAAATTGCAAAGCTTGATTTGCCTGTTTAAAAATGTATTTCGCAAAGCACATACAACATTTCCAAAGCCTTGGCGTTCTATTGTCAGATATTTGGACAAATGTCGGAAAATCCCTACAACGTGTTCATCTGAGGAGTCACAAAACACTTTAGCGCTATATTATCATCTATGTGCAATGTCGTTTGTAAAGTACTCAAAACTATTCAGCCATACTAATAAGCATCACATTGGCACCAATGTAAAAAGTATGTCGAAATATCCAGCTTACGGCAGATGAAGGGGCTTTAAATGGGCTTTAAAAGTTATAACTATTTCCCGAAACCCAAACAAATTGTTAACTCGAAGGGCTGCAAATTTGAGTGCTATATGCTATTTGTGTACAGAGTTTCACAAAACTCCTGCAAATATTCAGAAAAGTAGCAATAAATTTGCCACATGCACACAATCTTGTTCATAAACCTCCTGCATAATATTAAGTAGAATGACGGTAGACCTTCACAACTAAATACAATTGTTCCAGAAAGCTCCTACAAATTTTGTAGAATTTTTCATTAGTCTGATAACATATCCTTCAGAGTTTCAATGGAGATAATGACCTTTCATACCTGTTTTGCGGTTTATTGGCAAGCTTCTATGACATTCAACCGACAATAGTCTGCTATCGGAGTATACATTTTCTGTCTTGATAGTTTAAGTTACCCTGCTGGTAACAAATGAGTTCTTATTCGCGACTGATGTCTCTACAAATTGCAGTCTGGTCGTGTTCCGCGTTGGTTGCTATTCAGTCACTAATCTTTCGCAGAACATCCTTTTTAACAATTAATGGTACTAGCCAACTTTTAAGACGGACACGTTGTTTACATTTAATTGGCTAAAGATTAACGTCAAAATTTCTGAAACAATTGTAGTACCTTTGTTAATGTTGTGCTGTGTTACATTACGCAAATCATTTGCAAAACGTCTAAACTAATAGCCGTCTGAAAGCCGAAGACAAAATAATATAAAGTTAATAATATATCGTGATGTCTGTAGGCACTATGATTCCAATATTTGACTTGTAATCTAAACATAATCGTTCATTTATTATCCGTGTTTATATTATTAATACTATTAGCGGATGTTTAGTGTAATAATATCATATTTCCAAATTGCAAGTTCGAACGGTGGCTGTGTCCTGAGGCACGTGCAGTGTGTAAACAATGAAATCTAACCTAGACAGTCGACTCTACAGTTTACATTAAAAGTCAGGCTTCTGATCTAAAGACATTACTGAAATGAAAGAGAACGCGCAAGAATTGTATATTCATATCTAATACAAGCCTCAAATTAAATAATAAATATTAAAAATACATAATGCTCAGCTACACTATTTTATAACTAGGATTATAAATTACACCATTGAACTGAAAATACGAAAATTTTGCAGTCCTCTTAGTAAGTAAAATGTTGCTTTTTGGCCTGTAAGTAGAGCATATAGTATGGTCTTTAACTCATGCATATCTGTACAATGCATACTTTACAGATATCATTAATTAGCCCGGAAGAAACTGTCATTTTAAAGATCACAATTTATATACACTTCAAGAAGAACAGTGTGAAACAGTACATAAAATTGATACACTTTTGAAAAACTGTCAAAATCTAGTTGCACAGACTATTGCAGTTCTTGAAATTGTTGTCATTGAGCTTTCTTCTAAAAACATTTCCGAAATTCTAACGACATCATCGTCCACGTTTGTGTATACTGTCTTAACTTTGCCCATGTCTGAATAGAACCTGTGCTTTTGCAAAATAAGTGTTGACCACGAAGCTAACAATCCAACTTCAACTGTCATATCATTAAAACACAAAAGCAAACTAGCGTACATATGCAAAAAAGAAACACTGACATATCTAAAAATAGTAACGCTAACACATCTAAAAAAAGTAAAATTAACCCCGAAACTATCTGCACCAAACATAGTACATGCTAAAGTAAAACAGCCATGCACACAAGCCTTTAGACTTATAAAAGTATGTTGTGATTGAGAGACTCTATCAAAAATATGTCTCAGTCAAAGCTCATCTCAACACTTAGCGTCAAAGGAAGAAGAAATTGTGAACAGGTTATAAAATGTCAAGAAAAGACTGGAGGTGATGACTCTAACGACTGATTCCAGTTTAACAAGCCTTCTAAAATGATGTCACACCGACATATTTTAAAATGTAGACATATAACCTGTAAATATCACCAGAGTATAAAGTAAGTATGTCTTGCAAGAAAGTAAGCACAAAGCAATTCTAAAATAAGTAACATTGACATATCAAATAACACACACCAAAGAAATAAGTATTATAAAAATGCAAATAATTTATGTCTGTAAATAAAGCACTAAATAGAACACGCAATTAAGCAGGCATACAACAAAAAGCAACACTGGCACATTCACACAGCAACACTACACAGTGGTATTTAAATGCTACGCATATAAAGATACACAATGCATAAGGGTGTAAAATTTGTGTATGTGTGTTTTCTATACAATGCACAAATTCTATACACACAATACACAATTTCGATTTTTACACATTCTATACACACACCTGCACATATTCTACACATTCACAGAGTTCATGGGACAAATATATTCACAGTACAACATACCTTGATGTATGGTTAAATGGTGAAATTGAAAACAAATTACCTAGTATGTATTGTTTTGTATGTATAAAATGCCATGGGGCACTGTATCATATTTACCAGCATAAAGTACAAACTGTACCAACAATATACAACTTATCTGAAAAATTCCGTTCAATACTCCCGCAACAGCCCGCATACATGTACAATATTTATGTGATGACAACATGTTCATCAAAGAACAAATGTCAAAAAAGCTTCTAATATAAGATATTGTCTGCGATGAAAAAGATATTAATAAACTTTCTCTGAGTTAGCGATATGCATTTTGACTCATCGTTAATGTTGCATACTTTTTACCTTGAAATGGTAAGTCAAAATGCAAATAGATTGTATAGATATCTATCTGCTTCCTATTCTATATTAACTTCGACCATCTAAGATGCAATTGATAACCTGGCAACCGTCTCTGTCTCTGCCGATAACATCCGTAACAGATAAATAGCCAAAGGGTAACATTAATTTTGTAATTTACATAATTATCGCTACCGTTAAATACACAGGTCGATGCAAGGGAAAGTCTGCACTTGTCAGGATCATAGACCTAAATCTGCTACATTTCTTGGTAATTAAATATATGATAACTGGTAAACTAAAAAAAGAAAAACATGTTCATTTTCTGTCATGTATAGCAACACACTGTCACAATCAATATAACATCGCGAAGATGTAATTTCTGATTTCTGATAAATTCATTTCAAGTTTAGCTGTGAATTGATACGTAAAATTTAAGTGTGGGCAACATATTCAATGAAACAAAGAAGCGGTGACATTTTGCAAACAATATTAGCAGATATGTTTTAGAAGATAAAAGGGTAACAAAAACAAATTGTGCCATTTCATTCACTGCACTGTTAAATAAACATAAAGTTATTAAAGTCATTTAAGGTGTTTTAAAAAATTCTAAAAAAAACGTCAGAACTCATGTAGACCTGTACATCTTACATCTTTAAAGTTACAATGCAGTCGCAACACTTCTTTCAACTTTTAACACTGTTGAAAATAAGAAGAAATGCCGTAGAAAGATGATTTTTGAAAGACTAACATAGCTTTCAATTCTATAGCCAATGCGATTACTTCATGTCAATGTTCCGTGACAAAACTCTTGTTGCGACCAGACCCACTGTCAAGAGATAACATCTCCCAAACAAAAGTTGATTAATTACAAAAAACAAATATCCTTACAAAACTCTGGAAAAAATAATCAAATTTAGTCACGATATTCCATCGTTTTTAACTGAATACCATGTCGCTGGTGTTAGTATATTATCGTGTTATCGGTTAGAAACCTTTCACTGCAACAAACATCTCCAGGACCCTTGTTACGTTTGCACGTGTATGATCTCTCTTGTGACTTTATATAACATTTTTACAAATTGTAGATTTTTTCCAATCTTTCATAGGGTTTTTATTTCTATTATTGCACTCAGACACTTTGAACTAATAATAAACGAGGCAATACGTAGAACAAGAACTATTACTTTTGATAAAGACATGTTTGACACCGAGCTAATACATGAGGTCCTTGCGATACCCAAGCTCACTTGCAATGTCTAAAAGATCATGCATGTACAATTCATACCCACAATGTCATGTTGACAGTCTTTCTGTTCTCTCTGCTAGATTAGTCAACTAAGGACCATCATCTCTTGCCAAAGCATCAGTAAATCCTGCATACTGAGACCCCTATCTTCTTGGATACATTTTACTCAATACACCTGTCAGGCACCAAGCTGGTAGACCATCGGTAGGCATGTTTTTTAAGTATTGGCTTTTCCTCGTTGGCACACGCATATCGGTGGGATTGTCAGTTTCTACCCTCTCTTCCCTCTCGGTGGCATTGCTTGCAATCGGGCTGAGGGAAAACGACTTCAAAAGTATTCAACTTCTCATTGATTCTTTTGTCACCATGTTATGTGTAAGAGATCTACTATTCAGACAATACTGACATGAATAAACAGCTAACTGCTGTTAAACAAATACGATGGTACGCAGTTCTTTCGTATATGCACCAAATTACCGAAACGTCCGTCCTTGAAAAGCATAGGGGACGGATAAAATTACTCCTAAACTGATACAAGAAGTCCCTTAAATCAACCACAAAGACACTTGACTCATTCTTTAAATGCTTTTTTATTGAAATGGATTGAATGCAATAACTTACGCAGTCTTCAAATAAATAAAATCGAAATCTTAAAAAGAAAAAGAAGATCTAGTCATATCAAAAGCTCGGATAATGTTTCATTAATAAGGACAACTGTGGTAAAATTCCTAACAGAGGTGACACATAATTTTGTTATTCACGTACATCAATTTTACCTTGTTGGAAAATCAAGTATATTTGAAAAATAATGAAGTGTGTCATTTATGCGTATGAAGACAAGAAAAGACGTCGGAGGGTTATGGCTCGCCGTTTGTCTTCGAGGCTGACATTTACCATCAGCCAAGGCGAGAGTAATCATGGATACAGACGAGGGTTATTTGTGTTTTTCGAGATGACTCACCGTATTATTTCAGGTGTTAACTAAATGGAAGTGAATGTTAATAAATTGTACAGTTATACCTAATTTTGACAGTTGCAAGATGAGTTTATGGGGCAAAACTGATTCAAGTTAACAATGGTGTGATCATTTTTAATTAGTCGGTTTAACAAGTAGTTACTAAGGATTGGTGGTGGGGAAGGGGCAGCGCTATGTTTCATTAAGACCTGGACCTAAATAGGGGTTATCACCCACGTACCTTGTTTAAAGGATGAGTGATGACAATGTTCATGGCCCACATCTGTACGGTTTATATTGTTATATAGTAAACTATGGGCTACTTGGTACTTGTAGAAACTAGTTTATTTATCAAGAATGACGTCTTAAATATTTTGTCGTCATTTGAAGGACTGTATTTTAATGTCATCGAGTAAATGAACAATATTATGAAATGAATCATATTATAAAAGACAAATATCTAGACAAAGGTGAACTAGATCTGGTACTGTCATAAGTACCTGGTATCCACTGTTTTTATTTTCAATTTAGATCTATCATTTATTTGCATGCAGTGTTTTTAAGATTGTGTTGCGTTTTTATTTACTGTTGACATGCGTACTGTATACCTTTGCTTTTGTTATTTTCTCATAGTAAAAAAGAACGCAGAATGATTTAGTTTAATTTTATTTCAGAACATACCTCCAAATGTTCACGACAAGTATATGAATCCGAATGACATTGACAATAATCAGGTAACACTGCTCGCTTCATCTGGTCACGTGACTATTTTGCACGGGTGGTGGTTGATAACAAAAAAAGCTTTGAAAAAATCATTTAATAACAAATGGGTGTCGGGTGGCATGGCTAGATACATATCAGAATGTAAATACAAATGTATTCAGAAGTTTTTCTATATATCATGTAAGTTTACTTCACGTTCTTTGACATTTCATAAAGCATTTAAACATATTGTATTGCTACTACAGATGTATATATACAATTAGCAGGAATATATATATTCAACGAAACAACAGCCAATGGGTCGGGCCACACTTTTTTTCAACATTAGTAATTGGCACTCTCTGTGTATTCAATGCATTTTATGTACACTTTTGCCAAAAGATGAAGGACTTGAAAATCTATCTATAGTGACGACTTCCTGAACTAAAAATGAAGATATTTATGCACTAGATCTATAAGAAAAAATATTAAAAACTTATTTAGAAAAATTAAGTTTTCACTTTTCAAAAATCAAGCGATCAGATATTCACCACGTGAAATTCGTTCAGCGAGTCACCATGTACGCACGGCAAGAGCAAATTCTTCAAAGACAATGGCACCTGCACAACCAGCTATAGTCTTGCTCGAGGCACTCATACGATCTAGCAAAATGCAGAAATAATTATGCAACCAGCTCGCCGCGGAGTCTCTATTTGTAAATTAGAAAAAAAAGTCTAAGCACATGGCCCCCTGATATCGGTTTAGTCTTCAGTGGGAAAACATTTCGGGTCGCAGCCAATTTGTAATTGAACATTGTATATACAACGTCAATATTTCTGAAGATTTTCATAATGCCAAGCGTTCGTGCCATTTTGCTCTTTGAACCCGGCAGTACTAATTAATTGGTAATAATATGGACTCGTGTCATGAACTAGAAACAATAAAATAACTGTTTAATATCGACGGCAAAACTTTTATCTGATGGCGAAACAATTACTAAGCCTGTGTTAGCCATTTGATATTGTCACATTTTATTTTTCGCAAGAGATGCGTTGTTCCCACAGTATTTTCAGGTTTTACGTGTCGTTAAATGGAATTGTGTTATTTTAAATTCTTTTGTAAACATTTTATTTTAATTACACAATGTTTTTGCTAGGTTTCGTGTAAAGTTTTGCTGCGAAGCGTTATTTATTCAAATTACTTTCTAATTTTCAAGTCTAGTAGATTTGTCTTTGAAATATAAACTTAGTTACGTAAAGCGAACGAATAAAAAAATGTAGATTAAAATCCCTGCGTAACGACTTCAAGTACTGTAATGTTTGTTAAAGTGTCTAAATTCTCATTGTATGTACCTGGTTCTGTAGAATGCGACATATCGTCAAAAACCACTCAAAAAGTTTTGTGTTTTGCAGATTGGTTTTTATCTTTTTAAACTGATTTATAAATTTCTGTAACATAGAATTTCACTGACTACAAAAACATATTATAAATAAATAGGTGTCTACTAAAAATACTACATTTACAAACGCGTGTGTGTACGTACTAAGAAACCGACATCTCTAATTGAAGAGATTTTTATTTTTCCGTCATTTAATGACATGTATTATGTTGCCCATTTGATTTTTGTAGATAAAGCTCGTGTCATATAAAGTTTTAATTGCTTTATTGGTTTTCATAATATTGCTGTTCAATTGAAACTTACAGCCGAAATGACTGAATCGACAGATAAATTCCTATCTGGTGACACATTTGCTCATTAATATAATATGTCTGCAGTCTTAATATTAATTGATTTAATTTAATTGCTACAGTAAGCCAATATTGAAGCACGTTTTTTTTTAAATTTCAGACCAATAACGTCTTTTTCTTGTGGTCGAGCCGTTAAAGTTGCGATGTTTCTGTTAAATTTGGTGTAATCAATGTATACAACCCTTACAAATTTATGTTGAAATGTCCATGTGTGTTCATGATTAATTTAGGCTCCGTATAACAGCAATGTACATAACGGTATTAGTAAAAAATAGATCATCATGTTTACATTAATGTTTATTTCAACAACATTCCCAGAAGCGCAATCATGAAAATACACAATCGTGTTAAACAGCTATTCCTATTCAATTGTAGAACTGTTATGCAAATCAGAGCCCTATGAGAATATCAGGTGTTCTCACGTTGTGGTTTACACCACACTGCTGCCGTACCAGAAACTATCACCAAATGCAGAAGAAGACAATAGCAACGCAATGATCTGCGGCGGATCATTTATAAATAGTCGTATCCAAGTCGCCAAAGAAAATCACGCGAATAACGTGTTCTAAATGGCCACAAATGCATGATATTCTTCTCAAAACTTACGGTTTTCTTGCACTTAAAACTTCGTTAACAAATCGAAATGCCATACAGCGTTTGTCGGACAGTGCCTTATGGACTTTGTAACAATGGAAACTCGGTTTATTGTAGCGTTAAATCGGTAGCCCGGGGCCATCAGAATGGTACTTCAAAGTCTCAGACGTTTGCACTGTTTTTTCTCTAATGAAGCACGTCTCCAGTGATGCATTTTCCATTGTTTTCAACAGGCTTTAACCTCATTTTTGTTTCTCTTCGTTTTTACTGGTGTTAATTACGCATTAGACCCAATTTCTCAGATTCACTGAAATCTATCTACGAGATGAGCTGTATTCACATGGTAACATTTCCCTCTAAAAGTACTTCAGATTTGTGCAACTTATCATTTTTCTATGATCATTTTTCTTTTCGAAAATGAGGCGTAAAAGATATTTCTTATTTGTCGACGTTTTTTCAATGTATCACTTGAGTAAGTGATTATTCAAATGTAACGGAAGTTTGTGACGGTTATTAACTAGTATAAAAGCCGTCCTTCAATTTGTAGCTGTCCAGTTAAAGTGTCCGCCTGGTCATTAGTTATGTCACTGCGACAAGTGAAGATTTTATCAAATGTTGATGGATCGTCCGCCGTGTTGTTGACCATTGTGGTCACTGATTTGATGACACTGCCCACCCTGTCTTCATTACTGAAATAAATTAACATCATTTTAATCATTACCTAGTTTGCATAAATTAAAACTGAAAGTCATTTTCCATAAAGATTGATACACAAACGGTAGTGGATATGTACATATATATGTAGTTTTGAAAATAGTCAATCTTAAAACTGTTTCAATTCTCCAGATATCGGTATTGTTAACTGAAGGTCGTTTGAAAATGAAAATTTCGACCGTAAGCATTCCTTTTCGTTCTCTTCTTGCAATTTTATATTGCAGCCCCGTGGTCCAAATTTGTTCACGTAACAGCTCCAATGCCAACACTGTACCAATAAAGACCTTACCTAGCGTTATTGTTACCGAACAGCAGTTAGTGCATCGTATCCGCAAAGCTTATTGGAATACAACAATATGCTGCTGCTGTTTGACATATACGTGCCGGTATAACCGTAAACTAGATAGCGAAAACAGGCAGCTTGGTTTGTCATTTGAAAACAAAAGACTTGGTTTGTTGTCCTTTATAGGTCTTTAAGGCATATGCATGCTGTTTTCTGTCTATCTCAAATTGATTTAGATAACATATGTGACAATGCAAATATATCTAAAAAGGCAATTTAAGCTCATCAAGTCTTTGAAGTTGTAGCTTGAGATATCTAAAATGGTACTTCAATAAGCATCTTCAACGTTGTTTAACACATTGATCATATTTTCTGCTCAAATCCATATTGTGTCTTACTTTATCAAAAGCCACAAGTAGAATCTATAAGTATTGTGTTTACATGATATCATTTATACAGCTTTTGGTTACTTAAATGTTTTCAGATTTTACCGGTATCAAATGATAGTTACGTTAAGTTGTCTGAAGGAACGTTTTGGCGCAGTACTCAGTTAAGTCTACATCGGTCTCATGTTCGTTTTCAAATTCGGTCCCATGTACCGAGAAGCAAATCAAAATATTCTCTTTTGGGTTACCTGCGACCATTGTCTTGATACATGTTTTCAATCAGTTTGATTATTTGAGATGCAATTTATGATAATTGCAAAGGCTGTCTCCATCGGTTTATCTTAAACACTGTCCACAGCTGCCAAGTCATTGATCCCTGATATAACACAACTACAGTTTAATCGCAACTGCGTTCTATATCATCTCTATCTGTTTAAAAGCATGTGTCCAACAAATGGCGTTCTGTATCATCTATCTGCTTAAAAGCATGTGTCCAACAAATGGGATTTTTAAACTGTTTAAATAAGTTTCGTTCAGTCGTTACCCGGCACCTTGTAATGAAAGAAATCTTATCTTGGGTTTAGTGTACTTTTAAGTCTAATCTGATGACAGGGCTATTCGTTTGCTTTTAGCTTGATACACTGTATTCCAATATGTTCGATCTCGTATCAATAGTTTCTTTATATTTTACACTAATGTTACTTTGTCCGGCTTATGTTACATTGTCCGGCTTATGTTACCATGTCCGGCTCATGAAATGATGCAGCAACTGTGTTCTGTCCTCGTTATGAAAACAGATAAAGTCTGTAATAACATCAGGAGGCTAAACTAAAAAAAACCTATGTAACAATATGGGAATATAACATTAAAATTATAAAGCTTTTTATTAAGGCGACAACACCTTTCAGATTCAAAACTTACATTTTAAAGTCAACGTCAGAGGACGTAGAAAAATAGTTTGTTGGCATATGATAAAACAACGTTTAATGTTCTCCTACGACAAGATTCGGGATTAAATAAGTTTTAAAAAATGTTTTGCGCTCTTTACTACAAGTATTCATTACTATTTGCATAAAAAAATTGAATCAATTTCAAAAACAAGTGACATAGGTATTATGACGTCAAAGTGTAGGGTGTGCAATTGCGTAATAGTGCGGAAAATGACCACAGACATATGTACTAATTACATTCAAAGCGCAGTCGTTTTTTTCTTTAATTAGCTTAGAGTCACATAAAATGCAATATTTAATATCCATTCTCTAAGATTGTTGTCTCCTGAAACATACGGGTTCTGGTTTAATATGTGGCAACATTGTCTCTAGCAAGCACAAGAGATGAAGCGCCTAATAGATCGGGAGACATTAAAATCAATTCATCCGGCGTCTTTCCTCACTGGCCCCTATCCCCCTGTCTCCTCAAAGTGTCACATGTTTTCAGATGTTTCAAATGTTCTCGCGTAAATGCCAGTTTCAAACATTTATATACTGTTTGTTTGGTCTATAATTAATTGCAAGAAGCATCCCGATCGTCAGAATTAGTTGTTCCTGTTGGTTAACCAGAGTGGCTCTGTCATATTGCGAATGAAAACAAGTACAGGCACAGGTTAATTAATTAAACCCGCACTTCTGCTCGTGAATATTTAGAAGTCTAACTTCATTTAACGGCATTATATTAATATAAGCATTCTTGAATACGCATTCTAGGAACAATAACTAGTATTGGTATATTTGGCGCGCAAGGAGTATACGTCTGCTGCTGTTAGTGATTTGCACTAAATTCACTTGCACCGTTGTCTATTCGAGTGCAATGCACCGGTGCGGTAGACTGAATTTGTTGATTCGATTGTAGTGGTAAATATTTATCATATACCTATGTGTCGTCTGCTTCTAAATTATTATTTTTTGTTTCTTTTGGCAAATAATTTAATTTCCCATGCACGCACAAGATGTAAAATGTTGTTCCAAGTGTCCTCTCTTTTCGACCCTTTTTGGTATAATGCTGTTTTTAATGAGTAAATGAAGACGTTGTTTGACAAAACATTGAGAAACTTTACAATACCGTGCACCCCAAATACAATTCTTGCCAAAGATCCATAAAAGCCTCAAGAAGATGTTAAGTACAATGAAGGGTCACAGCATTTAAATATCCTTAACATACGTGAGGGCCGATCTGAATTAATGTATTACTTATTTAATCAGACAGTTTGTTACGTAAAGGCATCTTTATTTAATTGCCATTGACTTTAGTGGTCACTTGTACCAAAAGCGAGCTTCTTACAAAAGATGTAACTGCCATGCAAAACGTTGTATAGTGTAGTTACCCCACGTGCTGTATTATCTCATCTCTGTTAGTTCAAATTGTAATTTTGGCTAAATCTTTTACATCTTATCTATTTACAGTTATAATCAAAACTATAACTTGGCACAAATTCTGCACTTAACCACTTTCTTACAGAAGTAACGGAATTTTTAAGTTATCTTGATGTATTGTATTCGTTTAATTATATAAATTTAAATGAAAATCACCTGATATTTTACTTTCTGGTGTTTATATATTAAATCTTTAGAGATATGAGCTGTTCTGAGTTTTACCTTTGCTTTATTATTTACGTTGATGATGTATAGATATCGATCACTGTAAGTGTTAAAATATTCATGGACTTTCAATTTTCGCGATAGTCGCGGCGATCGTCAGTCCGCGATTTCCTGTTTAACGCACATTTAGACATTTATTGATTTTTTTTTGTATCTCCGCGAAATCAAAATTGCGCTAATTAGTCTACGGCTAAAAAAATAAACGATTCCGCGAAAGTTGGACTCCGCTCATTCAACTTCACATACAGTACAATACCACATCGCGTACTCGTACTTGGCTTAATTTTTCTTTCTATACAAATTAAAATTTTATAGGTAAATAAAATCTTTCTTACGTTTTGAGGAGGTTTGTGTGTCTCTCTTTGAGATTGTTTTGCAACATAATTTTTATTATGTAGGTTGATTTCTCGCTGAATTTCTTGGATCTGTGTGTGGCAACTCAACAGTGATCTAAAAAGATTAATTCTATCCTTTGTGGCAGTACTGTCTCATTCGTGTATTTCCGAGAGTCGTCATTGCTACTCTGGACATGCATACGTTGAAGTCCGTGCATTTTCTGTTGAAACAGTTTTGAAAGTGTGTAACAGTTTTAAAAAATACACAATCGGAACGCAATATATCGCTGCCAAGTTTTGAAAGGATTCCAAATGGTCAAAAAACTGAATAGTTTAAGGCATTTTTTGTTGTTTTCTATTTTTTTTATTTTTTTTTTGGTCTTTATTTTTTTCTGTTGTTTCTTTTTTTGCAGTTTCCCTAGCTGTCTTCACTGCATTGAAGATTTCACTACTACAAAAAAAAAAAGAAATACATCCTTAAGTGTGTTTCTTTCTTTTTTCAGTTGTCTTTTACACTTATCCTTTGTTGACCTTTCCGGTGTTTCGTGGGTGGTAATGGCAAAGTGGCTGTGATTTCTAATTAATTCTGTTACGTTTTTTTGTACACGAACAGACACCTACTAGTAGTCGGTGCCCATTGATGTGCTTTTACCTACATCAGTCATAAACACCCTCCTGTGGCGAGCCGCAAACGAGCTCCATGTATCAAGTTAACTTCTCATTAAAGCACACAGTACTCAACGTCACATCACAGGCTAACAGTATTAAGGTCAGATCTTACAAAAGTGGAAAATATTCCAGCTCTATTCAACACATTGTGAGTCACGGGAGGTTTTTTTCTAGTGGAAACATCCCATTACTATCTTTTACATTAATTCTTTGTTAGCAGAAAAATGTGTTTCAGTGTTCAGCCTATTAATATGCATTACGGAACAAAACCAGTTGTCCGTAAAAGTATTCGTTTGACTCACTACTTTTTAAGTGGACGGGTCTAATGATACGATACGGACGCACGTCTTTTTATTTATAGATGTTTGTGTTATAAGTCTCTGAGCCAAATTTTATCCTCATACACTAACATGCTTATTATATTCATGGTTATTGTATTTGGTCACACATAATACTGAAGCATGTTTCCCTAGGGCTTTGCTTGCCTACTGTTAGACCTCTATCCGAAAACCACAGGGCCGATCTAGATGCAACGATTGTCTAGAATATGACATTAACAGCAGGTAGTTTGCATCTAAACCTCATTTCTTCAAAGAAATTTAGCATGGCCTTCGGTGAAATAATAATCGTAAATTGCTCGCAAGTTGTGCAGGGAATTTGTGTGAGAATGTTAAAGGGAAACGATTGTCATCTTACTGAACGCCTTTCATTTTCGATAGCCTCCCTTGAAACAGTGCGTCTCGGTAGGCGTGTCTCTGCTCATGTAATGAATATTGATTAAAGTGCAAGGCGGGTTGTATGCAAATGAGGCGAGACTGGAGTCTGACAAGTGTAAAGAAAATTGTTGCTGATACAAATGCTGAAGTGCTTTCTGGCGAAGACAGGTTTTATAAATGTGTGGATGTGTTGATAAATGGATGGATGGATTGGCAAATGGATGGATGGTAAGCCAGTTAATGAGTGTAAGCATACTTAAAAGGGATATTTTCATGCTGGGGGTTTTATATAAATTTTATAAATTAAGGTCTAGAGAGTTCAGCGTATCTTAATTCGCCGCGTCTTTGAATTTTTGACCGATTCTTACGGTCTGTGCGTGCGTTTTTCTGCTCAATTTACTACCGCACGATTTTTGTATATAAAAGAAAGTATTAAGTTACAACTGTGATTTACTTGTGATATATTACGTCAGAATAAGTTTGTTCAAAGATATAAACATTACGTCGTATGTCAAGGTATCACGAATGATAAAATACGTAGATCCCCCGAATAGTAATTCCATTTAATAATTGTTGCAATATTTTTATGCATGCTTGACTTATTTATGCTTATGCCAGTTGCATTTTTACAGCAAGCTCAGTAGTTTTCAATATTTTGTTTTCAATTCCCTTTCAATATAATATTAAATTATTTGGGATACAAAATATATTTTTGCTTTCCGGGCAATTGAGGTACATTGATGTTTACATTGTATATGCATGTAATAGCAAGTGAAAAATTAAAATCTGTATTTTGTAGCCATACTCATTTAAAGCTGTATGTATCAAATTGTAATTCCGTAGCAACCAATAAAAAACATGCATAAAACGAAATCAAAGAATTCTGTCAAGACAATTTAACAAATCTTGTTTTTGAAAATGAAAATTTCCTTTCTAAAATACAAGCATTTCCGTTAAACAAAGCAAACTCTATGAATTTCAATCGTATTTTACAAATGTAACCTTTGTTTGTAAATGGTGACACACCCTAGGGCAGTTTTAGTTACTATAATAGGTCCGGCAGGTGACATTTTGGTGTATCCAAAACCCCGCCTACAAAAATTGTCCGTTCTCACGCTAATGTATACGGTGAACTGTATGAATGGAGACATTTGTCCAAAGGCACAATCATGATTTGATATGACCCAGTTAAATTTTAAAGATTATTAAGTTTACGTGAATGGTGTTGTGTGGCGCATATAGTTGTGAAGTTTGGACGTACTGTAGTACATGCTCAAAGTACCAGAACAAGCAAAGACCGCTGCAAACGTGAACACAGTTTGTCCTAATTAGTGTCCTGGCTATTAAAATGGCCCGGGAATCGACATCCATTGAATTGACAGCTAGCTAGTTTGTCGTATTCTTGTTTCATTTCGGAAACCGTGTGGTGAATGCATATCAGCTTGATTAATTCACATTTATCCTATATCGATGATGAGAGAGCTCTGAACTACCCAAACTACACATTTCCCTCTGTTGCTCGCAAAGCGGTACCTCAGCGGCATTCGGACCCAAATCCTCCGGTCTTAGCGGCCAGCACGTAACCCGATGTCTATAATTTTTTGTACTTATATATATATAGTGTGGTGTTAAGAAATGTTCCATATAACAGAGTATTTAGTAGTCGTAGAGTGTGACATAGATATGATAAAAAAAATATACCAATGCAACCCGAATGCAATGGTGAAATATATATATGTACGTATCTCGGAATGTTTTCATGTTTTTGCGGCGTCTAAGAATCTAAAAACAGGCACGACCTGCACGAAAATAGCGGTTATCAAATATTAAAGAAATTGTACCGTATTATATCCTTTTTATATTTCTTCTTTCATGTGGTTGGAAAGGGCTGTCAAATTTATTTCTGAAGAGAATAAAAGAAAATGGCTTTGTGATTTGCTATGACGAACGAGTTATGAGATGTTACATATTTGAACAGCTTTATTCTTACTAAAGTGACCTTAATAAAAATGGCGCACTTTATTGATTTTCGTACCTTTTAGCCGCTTCTGTCTTCAAGCTGTTATGACATTCTATTGATTTCTTAATTTTCTCTGCATTTTAATAACCATATCTTTCCTTTAGATGTACTAACAAATGTGAAACTTTGCAGTGTACAGCATTCTATAAATGTATTTCGACATCTTAATTATCTAAGAGAAAATACATTTTTGTTTTAAACTGCACAAATGTACTTTAGTCATGGCTTAGTAACGTAAACTAGTAATGAGAGTCCGTCCCATTTTTCTTAGTCACTGCAGTGTTTGTTTAGTTGATTCAGCCAGCATCAATTACCTTTCGCGTCGGTATTTTTTGCTTGCGTCATTATGTAAGCAAACAGTCTGAGGTGATAGCTTCTGAATCTTTCACTTTCTGTACAAACTGGGCGTCCAAAGGTCGTTGTTTACATTCAACGTCGAACGCTTGATCAATGTAAATAACCAAGCGTCTGGACATGTTGCAAGGGCGGGTAACTAATACTGCACGAATGTCCATTTGTTTAGTGTCAGCTGCCTGGACTAAATTACTAAATCACGGGTGAAGCTGCTATTCATAAAAGTGACAAGTTTATTCTACCGCCCTGTAAAAACTGATATGAATTTACTCTCCACCGGGGATAAATTCATTTCACTAAAGTGGAAATTTTGTTTATGGTGGTTCTTCGAAATAAAAATAAATAATATTTTTGAAGGTGCAGTTTATTTGTGCTGACGGTCCAAATTAAACTTAGTGAAGAATATCACATTAGTTTTATAACCATTTTTATTTACATTTTCTTTTTTTTTTCAGTACCATTTCGTATCATTTAACTTGTGTTTTCTAGCGGATTTGATTGATTATTTAGAATAAAAAGACGCATAGAGACCAGTAAAGTACATAAATGATTGATTTTGTTGATATTAGTAACTATAGGTATGGACTAAACTTTTCTATTATTATAAAATATAACGGACTCGTATCAGCTCCTGTATGAGTGTTGTTATCATACATTTACGGGTCTTGTAGTAAGTTCATATACTCTTGAAATAGAATTAGATCCATGATATGGTATCAATAGAGAAAATTCGTTTATGTAAATGTTGCAATCACTATAAGACGGAATCCGAATACCATTTCCTCGCGTGCTGTATTCGTCGCAAATATCTTAGGCCAGTGTCCTGCTCTAATATGCATAAGTTTGTATAATTTAATTTCTCACTTAGTGAACATTCTGGATGTCTGACCGAAACTTTTATTTAAACGCCCTGTTTACCCCTAGAACACAAAGTTATCCACAATATGTCGTGTGTGGTGTGATATATGTTTTATATTACATGACTTGTCACCATTCTCTGTGATGTTTGTTATAATTGTTCTATAATAAAATACCACTATAAATAATTTCTCGTTGAGCCAAATGTTAAAACTACAATAATATCGTAGGGATACAAATAAGGTTGCTCGGCTGTCCGGCTAACGTCAAAGCATATGACGTAATTATCGTTAAGGACCGTCTATAGCTATAATGAGAATAGATGGTGTTTTTCCATGATTCGTACAGATGTTTAGATTTATTTTGATGTAAAAAAATACACAGACATTTGACACAACATTTATATAAGAAAACCGTATATTTAACATGACTAAGTCCAAACCACATGTAAACCTCATTTGCTTTATAGTCAGTGATTTATGAAAATGGACACCAACTTTACACGACACCTGTTACACAACAAAAAACAGCTTGTTTATTAATGGTGAGTTCAGAACTTACATCATTTGTCAATGCCCAACGAGAGTTTTTAAAGGGAGGAAATCTTGGACAAAAATATTTTTTCTGCTGTGTAATAAATGTAATAATATTACAGATAAATTTATTAGGTGGAATTGTCCTTTTCATTAATTTTGCCGCTTTTCATTAATTTTGACGCTTTGGGTTCGTGTTTGGTTATCATTTCCTGTTTGTTAAAATGAATTTCTTTCATAGACCTACAGGGTCTGGTTATTTTCGCAAAAAATAATTATTTTCTTTTGGACGTTGTGCAACGTTGGCAACTAACAAAATGATACATTTCACTTTTTTATCTTATTTATTAATTAGAACTGAACATTGAAAATTACTGCATATTATTTGACAGTTGATTTAATCTTACTTATATAAGTTTACGTATAACCGTAAATTATGATGCAGATACGAAAGTTTTTTGATGTCACGGAAGCAAATTAAAATTCAAGTGATGCATATGTTTTCCTTAAACAACTGATAGTCTCGATTGCTAGACAATCTGATATACAGACAGCATTATATATACAGGAGAAATGTGGTGAAAATTTTAAGGAAAAATAATCTTTATCAAACACTGAATAAAATCATTTACATTGACCAAAAAAATGTTTACGTAAAAAATAAGTTCGATCTTTCAGATAATTTGCGCATGCGTTGTCGACAATAAAAAATATTTAGTAGACCTAGGACACAGTGCTGATAATTTAAAATCCATCCGAAATGAGCTAAGAATTCAAACTTCTAGTTAATCTTAATGTAATTTAAACAACTTCCGTATTGAGAAGAATGGATCCTGGTTAATTCATTAACAACGGTGATATTGAAACATTACACCAAGTATATAGATGTTTAAGTATATATAAACATAAGTCCATCCAGAGGCATTGGTCTGTAGGTTTTCAGTACCATTAAACTTAGATAGTTTTGAAAAGAAATCGACATTCATTACATCGTATTACTGTTGTACAAACATTATGAAATACAGTGACGAAAATAATGTTTAAACTGTTATGTGATTGATAAAGAAGATGAATTTCATTTCCAATATGCATTTTTGATATGATGAACGGCGAAGAAAGTGCGTTTTTGTATTGAAAAAAACAACAACAACATTTGTTGATCATTTTGACAATATTTCAAACATTCAAAACAATAATAACCCGAAGTGTTCCTAAAATTTATCAATCTAAATATAAGGCAAAAGAACAACAGGGTGCATAAAACCGGTTTTTATTATTTTCTGTAGGATTAGGTAAACGCTAAAAGAATCTTTTCAAATGAGGCCCACAATGCGTCTGATTTCATGCGCTTTAATGTTAAGCCACAGTTTTCTGTAAAAAATTATTTATATATATCACGTATATATATATATCACTTGATAAACAAAACACATCTAGATCAAATGTATATGTATTTCTCTGCTGCTTAACCTGGTTCTGTTATGTGAACTCCTGGTGGAGCCAAACTCCAATAAAAGCATTATGGCTCTAATACAAATGTGTGACTGAAGTGAAGTGATAGACTTCATTTAGCTTACTTAGGCAGGTGAGAGCCCACAATAATTGTATACAGGTTTACGGTTTGGCTGAATTTAAAACTGCATAACCACAAAATTTACGTGCAAATTAATTAGAAAGAAGATGCCGCGCCCTGCAAAATTAATTTTATTTCTATATCGTAATTTCCTTTAAATTTAAGGATAAGGTTTATTTTTTAAATCATTTTCTCATGGTCCGTAAAACCAAACGTTTTCAGATACAGATATATCCGAGCTCTACGCTCTAAACCTTACATAAAGATTTTTCACCTGCAGTTTCATCAGCCAAGATTCTTCTCTTTAGCATTACGGATATCCAAAAGAAAAACATGAACGTTGGATATAATATCATGGGAATTGATTTCACAGAAAAGCACCATCAAGTACAAGTTTTCTTTTGTATACATTATTTCTATGTCGAAGAAAATCGTGTTGTATCATATGAAGTTAATTAAGTCGTAATGAATTAATAGAAATTGCGTGATTACGCACAGGTACTCCCTGGGTATAAGGTGCATCTTAGAAGCAGAGACCAATTTCGGTATACAGTAAAATGCGTATATAATGAGAACAGTTCGACAAATTAGATTTGTTCCCTATCCGAAGTATGCCATTTCCATATAGCATTTTCACACTTACTAAAGAAGGAAAAATTTAGGCCAACAATACTGTTCCGTATATCCATATTTTCGCTGTATCCGGAATCATTGTATACGGTGTTTACTGTAGTTTTTGCTCATGTTAGACTTCAGTACACAAATAATGGAACATTTTTCATAGTTTTTCCCCATACAATGTACGAGTATGGTACAACATTATAGTTATCAAAGTTCATAATAAACGGATATGGTGGAATTACTTAAACATGTTACAGTGCAGCTTGAACTTATTTTGTATAAGTTTGTATTTTTCTAAGAGATATTTGATACAGCTGATATTCGCGTATCATTCATGTTAAAAACTGCAAGTCGTCTTTATAAATTTTGAATTTATCAATACTTATATTCTTGTGGGTTGTTTCTTTTGCAATTTGAGAGTAATACGTTTTTAGTTTTATGTTATATTGCCAAGAACTGCATTTTGTGTTAAAAATACTTCCTATTTGTCGTGCAGAGCTCTTTTCTGCTTATAGTTAAGTTGATAGAATTCCTGTTCTCTTTTTTATGAAAATATGGACACTTTTGGTTTGTTTTTTGAACACCATAATTATGGCTTGATTACTTGAACGTCTATGATTGAATTCTTTTAATAGTATTTTGGGGGTCGTTACGAGCAACAAAACCCATGTTAGTGTGTGAAGGCGTCTACATACAGTAACAATTAAGACAGACGTATACCTAGAGCAAATAAAGGGCAAAATTAATTGGAGCAGTTTTATTGCACAATTCTGGGAAGTTCAAAGCAGAGGTTAGCATTTTAGTGATTGGGTATTATTTTTAGAAATATGGATAGCAAAATATGTCTTATACGGAATTCATGTTCATCTTCTTTCGCTTTTGTTCTTTAAACCCATGTGACGAACTAATATTTTGCATAAAGATGATTGTGGAACTTTTAGCGATGTCAGACTGTTCTTCGAAATATTTATTTACCAGTGAAGCGGAAATATACTGAACGTAAAAATAAATTGGTTTACAGCATTAAAAAATGACAATTGTTTTATTATTACACAAGGCTGTATCGGTCATTCGCGTGACTCTCTAAATATGTTAGATTTGGAAATGCAAGAAAGACAAAAAGGTCTTTGACACCAGATCGGAACATCAGAGTTTTCGTCAAGGATATTGGTGTCCTCTAGATAATTATTATGATTAAAATAAAAATATCCTGCCGACTACCCATTCGAAGATAATTCTCTTGACTAATTCCGAGAACTAATTCCCTTCTCAAGCATGACAAAATGTCTGACCAAATAGGAACAGAACAGAACAGAACAGAACAGAACATAAATTTTATTGGATTTAAACAAAAAAGTTTTTCATCCATGACATGTGTATAAATCAGTATTATACATACATATACATGCACATATACAAATTACAAATCAAAATACAACAAAATAATGTTATTTACGGAGAGTAAATTTACCACTCAGTTCACAATATTTCTATTAGTCAAGACATTATCTCTAATTTTCAGGGCACATCGCTAAATAGGGATACGCTAAAAACTCGGACTGCCGTCCTTCAGTGTACAGGACTTATTCCCCCCTTTAACCCGTCAAAGCTGGAAGCGCTTAAACAATATCAAAATTGATAGATCCGACTTACATTTTACTGAGAGTATAGATTTTGTACATAGTATCCGCAGAAATAAAAGATAACACGAATCAGTAAATGAAAAGCAACAGTGTCATAGTTATACGTAAATTGCGCATGTGCGAAATCTAACTTCCGGCTTAATGCATTTACAAAACTTTAGTGCGTTCATTTCAAACCACACACCATTGCCTTTATAAATTTACACAATTTTTATATAACTTTCCAATGGCATGCATTTCTTAATTATCATGTCATGTGAGTAGTATTTTTGTATTGCTTTTGAATTGTATGCTCATAGGTGTTACTTGTAACATATTGCATTAATAAAAAGATGTTCTGTTCTGTTCTGTTCTGTTCTGTTCTGTTCTGTTCTGTTCTGTTCTGTTCTGTTCTGTTCTATAAACTTCCCGTGACATGCAAAGCAGCAAAATCATCAAAGCAACGCATAAACACAGGCTAATTAGAAAACATAGTAAACGAAACCAGAGTGGCAATTTTTTTTACGGCAACAAGATATGAGTACGGTGACTAGTATGCTTTTTTCTCAGAAATAGATAGAGCGCCTGATGAATCTATAGCCTGAATATCTTTATTTACAACGAATGTAATAATGTCTTCAATTACATAGTATTTATTGTTTGTGTTCAGCGCTTCGTTTGGTCTATGTTCTAGACTATCATTTTTATTATGTTTTTTTTTACAACATTCGTTGTACACTATGTCGGTCCTTCCATATATATCATATTTCTACTTCCAAGAAATAAGCAACAACTCTTTGTCTATATAACTTTGCAATGCTTAGTACATAGTTAGTGAAGTTGGCAACCACTTGTTTTATATTTGTCATTTAACAATAATTATGTTACCAAAATTCTGTCAAAATCCTGTCAGTAACTAAATTGTCATTGACCATGCTAAAAATATGATTATCGGTTATTTTTAAATATTGTGAATAAAAGAAATATCCACAGGAAATAAAAATATCGTTATCAGAATTCATAAAGAATTTGTTGGAATAGTCTCCCTTGTTTATCTGTAATCTGTGCGTAATCTGATTGTCTCCCTTATACAAGAAGAGCAATATCGGATAAAAAGTCAATAGTGGTCGATATTTGGTCAGTGAAGTTATGGATGAATCAAATACATGTATTTCTACTACCACCATGTGTACAATACATAAAATTGCTTAGGACAGAGCGGTTTAGATAAAAAATTTAACCCAAAAAGACGCATAGATGATGTAAACATATTTTTAGTAGAAAATTATTAGAGGTATTATAATCAATTAATTTATAGAATATAATAACAATAACTTTAAATTATCACAAACGAATCAAAATCATCAAAATTTATGCTTGCATTTTGAAATGTATATATACATGTAAGTTTTATCTTATTTTCTGAATAGTTGAAAGAGTTGGTCATAATATGATATTTGATACAGAAAAATATTTCCGGATTTCTAATCAAACACTTGTGACGTTGTTGTTAAATATTTGCAAATTCCTTGGAAACGATGTGATTGAAAATCAGTTAATTTAGGACCAAATAGGAATCTTGGAATTAACTTTTTTCTATTCAACATCACAGAATTCAGTGCAGTTACACTTTAAGTCAAATGTTGTTATTTTTATATGTTTTGATGGAATTAAAGTATCTATTTGGCATCAATATCAATATGGAAATCCACGCGTTACACCAAAATGCGATTTATTTTTCCTGATTGCCTAGCAACCCATGGTTTTTACATAAACACTTCTCAAAGACATTCTAAGAACACACTCTTATAGTCGAATACCACCAACCTCAACTCGAGGCTTGATCGTGTCATCCCTGTTCTTCTTGATACAAACATGCAGACGTGAACTATCGTTAATTTTAGTTTATCTCTCAAAGATGTGCATTAAGGAGAAACTATAGGTTTTATTTACTTGAAACCTTTTTCGCTTACATCATGGACTGAGATATTTTCTTTGCGTCGGGCAACAGTTGTCATATATGTCAGAACCATTGTGTGTAGAATCTGATAACAAACAAAAGAACATAAAAAGTCATTCCATGAAACGTCTGAACTTTGATGATCACATTTTTTAGATGTGACATAGTTTAAATTTTGAAATCACTATATAAGTAAATCTTCCATTAGATCTGTAACAGATGTAGTCTTTTGACTTCCAGCAATAAAAGAATACATTTCACGAATGAAATTAAACATGAAAGAAACTTGATCATTGTTAGAACTGAAGCTATCATTCTACAAAGTGAAAATAATTCAGGCAGGAATAACAACGACAAAAAACATTCATTCCAAAGGGAACGACATATGTCGTCTGCTGTCAGACGTTTCTTATACATTGTTCTTGTTTTCATGACATTTCATTTATACTGATCGAGATCATACCACTAACCACACCGACAAATAAAATTATGAAAAAAGAGACTATTCAAATCATCGGTCGTAAGGAACAGGGTTATGGTTCTTGTATATTCCAATTTCATTGTCACGTTTCGTCCGATTAATTTCATTGGTAGTTGTAACATTAGTTGAGAAATGAAGTACAAAGGGGAAAGACTAAAACGGTCAAGTTTCTTGGGGCATGTGTTTTTCTCTTTTGCTACCTTAAAGTGGTCCAAGTCTGGCGCCAATTCGCTTTGGGATCGGAGGGTCCCGAGCTCGATCCTTACCAATGCTATGGTGGTCGTATAAAAAAAACTTGTTCAGACCAAACGGTATTGATTTAGTCGGAATGCAAAAGATAAGAGATTAGACGATGTGTTCTCAGGGTATTGTATGAACAAAAGCTTGTTCACTGTATTAATCTTTTGTTGTTCATACTGTTGTTTTTGTATGTTTCAGCCCAATATGCTACACTGTCTTTGTGATTGGGATTTTATGATCATTGTAGAAAAACATTTGTACTTGCTTGTGAATTTCATATGTCTCTTTTGGCGCCCAGTGATTTAATGTATCTCGCCAATGGCATACAACTCCGCATGAGGGTCATCTTTACCAATTGAGCAAAGACTTACTTGTACATTTGTCCTCGAACTAGATATAAATACATGTACCACCAAAGTTTTGCGATTGCTATAACGAAGTCATAGATTTCATTGAAAAACACATATGTTTCCGCAGCATCTGTTTCCTCATATTATCGATGATCAATGAGCTCCATGTAGTCCATCTTGTCCTGGTTATTGTTTGTGGTCGGGGCGTAGCAAAATCCGGCGAGTTCGAGGCTCAAATTAACGGCGAGGACGGGGGATTGGGGTAGGGTGTTGTAAGCCTTTTCTTTTGGTGTAATATTTTGACTTAAGCACTAATACTCATGCAATAAGTGTTCTTGAATAGGCCATAACGGAAGAGTAATCGCGGAAACTATTGACCTGGCAGTTAGAAAAATACGTCTCGTAATTATACATATTGTTTACCATTGAATCAAAATGTAGTAATTAGTTCTCAAAATAAACAAATAGTGATCTGAATGGCCGGAGTAGAAATCTATTTTAGCAATAGTTGCCATCCGTCATCTTTATAAATGTTATCAATTCGTATTGTCATTTTAATCAATCCAATTTATTTTATAATGAAAACTGTTATTTCAACCTAAAGAGGTTTTCTCGCGTGTTATAATCTCTGTTACTACAGGTCAAAGATTGACTCAAGATTACCACTGACCGGCCATATTGTATCATTACGCTAATGTCGCCAACCAGTCTGTTACTGTAATAGAATACGCAATCCACTAAACCAACAAAATAGTCCGAAAAGAGCCACCTATAACCCGCGTGATGGAGACTTCTCCCTTTAAATAATTGATACTTATTCTAAACAATGTCCCTGTTGGTTTACGAAATAGAATTAAGCGGTCATACAATAGGCCGTAAGAAGCTTAAAAACCCCCAATCTCATTTACAAACAAAAAGACAATCTTCGTTTACTTTTCTTTTCTGTATTTTGTTGTGGTAATCAGTTTCTGAGAGATGTGTTTTAAATAAAAAGTTGGTTGATGTTTTTTCTGTCATGTGGATTCTTCATATTTAGAATTGAAAGTTTAAAGGATCGGTCCATTATAGTGGCCGTCTTAAACAGTTATAGACCTTGACCGCCCATCCGTCAAGTCACGAGTTCGAACCCATAGTTAGTCAAAGATAGCACTTCTTTGAAATGCACAATGACTGCTTTTCCCTGTGAATCCCCTACGCCAATCCCACTTTACGACTCGGTAAGATGCACTCGATATAAAATTAAACCAGAACAAAACTATTAATGAAATTGTCTACTGGCATCGCATGTTGTCTATCGTGTCTTTACTGCATTTTGAAATTCGTGTTTTTACATTAAATGTAATGATATCATTGAAATTTGTTTCCGATTCTGTTTTGATATTAGGTAATCTAGAATAGAACAGCAGATTTAATTAGATAATCATTACAGACCATACACAGCCTGGAAATAATGGTCATACCCCCATCTCCGATTACGGCAATTGTCATATAATGGAAAACAATTTCGCCGACGAGATTGTCATTTATCTGACAGTCATTCATGAAGTTTATGTACATAAATTTCGCCGTCATGTGCTTCAATAAATGGAAACTTTTAATAAAAAATGAGACTTACTAGCTTCGGGAAGCATTTGGCACACACAGATCTCTCTCCCCCGCCCCCGCCCCCCCCCCCCCCTTTCAATCAGGCCCTGCGTGTGGTTCTAAAACATTTCTCCAGTTCAGCAGATTTTCCATTTATAGAATACTTCTACATTTTATAATTTCTTTATAATGTGTCAATTAAGGTTTTAATAAATACGTAGAATGGCTTTTAAACTATAGCTCTTTCGTCTCTTATAGTGTACCATGCTAGAAGTTAAAATTGTTAGGTGCTCAAACTCAGCTGAGCACGAACAAATGTCATTAAGTACATGGGCTGGTAAGGTCATCTGAGGTCACACGAGCTTTGCATGCATAATGGTGCACCTTCTTTTAATTTCCAGACTTTAACATTGGTGTCCTGTAATGTATGTCTTTTCCCCCCGGGATTGCACAGTCATCAAAAAAAGCCACGTCATATATAAATTCCGTAAGAAATTAATACCACTCAAAGCCGCCAATTTACTCTTAAATACCTACTTTAGCTGCTAATTACCTCTCATGTATAAAACTGATGTTCAAAGCGGTAGGCAAGGGCTGCGGTGCGATTTGTGTAACCTTAGATCATAGCGTAAGAGATTTTTCTCACTGATGAATGTCTTGAAAAAATGGAGAATTTCTCCACGGTTTCTCAACATGACTGCAGAGAACGCCGCGAAGTTCACGGCATGAAACGGTTTAGCTGAATACGAGGTGTTAACGGGCGTTTAATAAGTGTTCCAGATCTCCGGACAAAACAGTTATTCATAATATTACATCTAAGGCACATACTCTTATTAGAATCGTTTAACATCGTAACCTGCTGTCATTGCAATGATAAACATTTCACTATTTGGTAAATATAGATATATATAATATAGATGCTCTATATAGGAAACATTGGACATCCATGTGTACGGATTAGGTACGTAACGGAATCTTGGACTGACGGGGACGGGTCGTACCGATGATAGCCTCTTTAGAGGATGGTGGACCCAATAAGCACAATTACAAAACAAAACAAAAAAAGGACTGACGGGGCATGTTTTATGAATTCTTAAGCTAATATGGTAAATGACTGGTTGGAACTTGCGAGCTTTGGAACAAAATATTTAGGGCTTGTTTAAAAAAGTAATGCCATATACTTATCAACATAAGAAATATCACTGTAATATTGAGGAATATAACAAAATAACGAATACCAGACATACCAAACATACACATGTTTCTTTGGGGTTTTTTTTATCTGAGAAACATGTTCACATTTTGGCTTTCTTCCATTTGCGATCAATTGATAGGTATTTTATGACAAAACTGTCTGATTTCCTAAGAAAAACGTGGGTTTTCTGATACCGGAATGTAGTTCAGAAGCCGAGAACAAGCATCAAAATAGCTGTATTATCGGCACGATTCAACCGGCGTGGCAATGATTTTCGTGCATATATAGTATCTGAAAAAGTGCACACATTAAAAACATTATTCCAGCATTTTTAGTTAAAACTAGAAACGACAGACTGTGTATAAAACACTGGTGAATTTTAGTAATTATTTAAATTCTGACTATTATTATGTAAGTGCGCTTGTAGTCGCTTCCAAGAAAATTGAAAACTGAAAATACTTAGTTTGTCAAAAGCTATATTGACTGTTTTTTAAATGCGGCCATAGCTGCTTTTGCCCTTTTTATTTACTGTACACGCTTTGGTATAGATGTACAAGCAAGTGAAACTGTATCAAGAAGGTCGAGATTCGTTGAGGCTCGTGCGCGGTTTGCATGGAACGCGTGTCCGGTTTGCATGAAATACTGTGCAGAAATGTAAAATTACAAAAGGTCTAACATCAAAATCTTGAAAATACTGGTACAGAGTTTATGCAATATATTCACTGGTCCGTCGTTTTGATGCATATTTGGATAAATATCAGTTCCGTCCATGGAATACTTGAGCAAAACTAGGGTCGTACTCACAGATCTCATTGGTCACCGCGATCGACCTACTTTTTTGGCAACCAATCAAATTCACTCTTTGGCTGAAACTGACTGGAAATTGCAGTCAAGTAAATTTCTCCTTTTTTGGACTCAGAAAAATCATATTTTGTTAGGTGCAGGCATGGTAGGAGACATGCCGAGGTCTAATCCAAGAATACAAGCTAATATAAATGCTCTCATGGACGGACCTTTATAAAATTTGCTTCAAATCAAATCAAAAGAAATACTTAAGCTCTGCTCTGAATGAGATCTGGTTTACGCTGTCATTGAATATGGGATTACAATTCCATCGACTGTGAGATATTGCTGTTATCTAATATTTTAATACAATGACGATCTTATCTAATATTTTACCCAACATTCTGTATGGCGACGTGCAGAAGTACTGGGAACGCTCTGTCGTATTAACGTCTGCTAGATTTAGAGTTTTAATTTCTCATCTTGATATGTTTCACTTAGGGACTATACAGACTGAGTGGAATTTCTTCAGTGATTTAAAGTAACATTTTGAAAATAGATGCAAGAAAGTAATATGTTTCATGTATTTTATGGCAAATATCTGTTTTGTAATGGTATTGAAATATATTGTCCATATTCCATTTTTTTTTATAGAATCTATTATTGAGACTTTGAGGAACTAGGCTCAGTAAAAGGGAAATTGTTGGAGAGTATTTGTTGTTTATTTTCTTTTCAAACCTGTTAACGAGCAAATGTTATATCACACATGGTATGATAAAAGAACGGAAGCGTAGATTTAATTTGCTTAAGGATTAAAGCTTTTTTCTTATTAAGCCTGTCTTTATGTAATGTAAAACAACATTTGCGCTTACGCTATTGTTATGATGATGTACACAAAGAATGCAGATTAATTCAATCTATTTGTCTTTACCACAAAGTAAGAACTACTTATATAGCTATGCACCAGTAACACCATTTTTAGAATGCCTTGACACTTCGACTATAAGTCTCCTTTCAACAAATTATCACCTGTATGTTAGATATATACCGGCGCCCACTTTAACAATATTTCAATAAGCTCGTAGAAAATTGTCTTCCGAGCGAAAGTGACACATTTCTTAAATTTTCGAGACTTTTTTATCTTTCATTATTTTAATCTATTTAAATACAATGCCACTTTCGAAATAAATTAATTAAGACGAAAGTCACGTAAATTGAAATCGAAAAAAAAATATGTTCTGTTCTCACTTGTATTCTACTGAGATTTGTTGCACTGTTTCAGTTTGAACATCGCTTTGTTTTGGCTTTAAATTGCACATGCTCCTAAGGGCAAAGTAGCAGATGACAATTTTTTTTCTAAAAAAATTGGACCCTAAAGCTACAACTACACAGTATATATTGTTTTTTACGCTTAATTTAAACGATTGTGCTTTGATTTTTGGCTGAATTAGATTTATTTCCCAGGAAAATTGATTATGCGGTCATTTCTTTTCTCTGAGAGAAAACTTTTTTGTTGTTTAAATTATTTGTATTTTTTATCGATTCTGTATTTTTTTGCTATAATTAACTTTCGCTCAATATCGGGCGTATTTTGACTTGTTTTGGTTGGTTAATAAATGAAAATTAAGACCGAAAATAAAATTCGTTCGATATGCTCATTAATTTTTATACAAAAAAGAACCAAACGCTTAAATTGTGAAGAATGGAATTAGAACAAGTATGACAGCAATGCGGTTTGCATGTAAATCACCTGGTATTTTTTTCAAAATTGATGTAACCCTGCAATTTGATTTTCTAATCATTTCCCATTATATATTAACAATATGTAAGGTGATGTCAACCTTAAACTTTAGTTCAATCAGTAGATTTCAACAATTCGGCTTTAAGTCTATCAATATGCAAACGTTGCACGCTTTCCTCTACGTTGAACGTAACGTGACGTCACTTTAAAGTGATTATTACTGTTTTAAGTTACCATCATAACTTTGAGAAAGATATTAATCACTGATCTATACTGGTATCCTACATGTTAACCGGACGTTCAATCATCCGGACAATTTCGATTTGCACGTAATTAAACAGTTATCCTTTGATCAAACGTGTAATGAAGATACCCAGATCTTGCAGACGCTTTCCGTGTCTGTGACAGTGTAGTCAACTTATCACTTAGGTGAACAGCATTAATGAATTTGATATATATGTACCGCCTTGCCTTTATATTTTGATTGCAGACGGCCATGGTCACGTGGGGGCTTAATATATCAATGCAAATGCGCACCTGCGCAAATGGTTAGCGATGTAGCTTCCGTTTCAACTTAGTTTCATAGACTTTTAACAGTTGGGAATGGAGAAGGCTTTGCGAATCATAAAGAAAATACTAAAATCTTGAAAAAGTAGTGTTTTCGTTAAATTGATACGAAAGCATTAAATTACACATTTAGTAACGTGACCCAAATCAATGAACCATGACGGACCTCGGTTCAGGTTTATGCTATTAATGTTCCAGTTGATTTTCCCGAGAATTCCACTTGTTTACTTTGAGCCTTACAGAGCAAATGTGAAACTCAACCAGAAAGAAAAAATCTGATGAAATAACAGCTTTTTACACATAAACATTGTCCGGATGTTGAACGGCGTTGCATATTCGGGGACGTTTCTTGGTTATTGTATTACTCGAATTGAACAAGAAAACATACTTTGTGACCTCTCAAAGTTAAGGATGCGTACAGTGAGACCGAAGTTCATTGTGTGAAAATTTCGTGTTTCTATCGCATTATTGGCAGAATTATTTACAAAAGGTCCCGTCGCAGAAAAACCAGTAGTCATTTCCATAATTAGAATACGAATACGATAAACAAACTATAAGAAGAATTTGTGTAACAGTTTCGTTCCCACTGAATATAGAGAAAATAAGTATAAAAAAACCCTAGTCTAAAATTGAAAATACCACCTTTTTGTCACGTGTATTTTCATTTATATCTTTCAATAAGAGAAATGACTCAGTAAAACGCATTTCTTACATGTTTTTAAAAGATCTATTGTGTTTTAAGCTTCACTTTTGACAGGACATGTATTTCAATATGTAAGTATTATAACTTTAACCGTGATATATTCTACTTCAAAAGTCCTTCCACAATTTATTTTCAAAACATATTGTTTGCATAACATCGGTTGCATGAGATCTGTTGAAAATTCTTCGGACTCGAAATACAAAATAAAATCACCAATACGTTATAATACGTTGCTCTTTTTTTAACTGAAAAGTAAAACTGATATATTAAACTCCTTCTTTAAGACGTATAAGCAATAAACAATTACTGGGCGTAGAAAGGGGATGCATTTATTTACGACTGAAATAGTAATGGGATGGGGTGTATAGTTCAAATTCATATGAAAGTAAATACATAATAAATTGTATCACTCACGAGTTATTTTGTAAACAAAGTCAAATACTTTGAATACTAGTTAGTAAGATATAATAATATATCGATCAGGTAACCCAATGTGATGGAGCAAGAAAATATTTAAATTTTATAATATCAACTTATCATAAATATACATTTATAAATTTATATTCTGCCATGACAATGTGGTACTGAGTCGAGTACTGAGTACTGGATGGGCCGATCTTTATAATAAGCCATATGGATAATTAAGGGGGGGGGGGGGTATTTAACAAAAGGAAAAGATATACAACTGTAGTTTAAACCTGCCGGCTTCCAATATAGTCTACCATTGTTAATAAATCGTGTTCCGCACGAGCTTTCATATTTGTGAACGTCATGAGACGTGGCATTACTATATAAGTTAATGCATTTAAATTGCTTATATATTTATTTTTTATTGACTAATGTCCTGTCCAGTGTTAAGTTACTCGCTTAAAAAAACTGGTCCGCAGAAAAGACTGTGCAATTTTGGTAAAGAAATGCTATCTTTCCTGTCTATGATTAACCAAGGAAACGTAAATTCTATTTCAAATGGCAATCAGAGACGTAGAACCGGACTACACCCCAGTAAATGAGATATTTTTGTAAATTGCTCAAAAGGGGGTTGATGTAAGTTCTTGTGATGAGAATGTTTTCTATTTGAGAAAAGATCCGTTATAAAGTCTTATTACGAAGTGCCCATGTAAAAAATACAAAAAGCGAGCTTTTGACCAACTGGACTGAAATTACAAATTATTAGTCACTGAATTAAATATCTTATATCAGAGCGTCTACTATCGATTTTGTTGAACGTATTAAATATTGATAGCATCTTTTCTTTTTGATTAATACTTACCCACAATTCTCAAAGATTTACTCAATTAAAACGACCTTTCAGACATTGTTACGTTCTTAATGACATATCAATAGGTTTCCGTGAAAATTAAAAGTCCGTGTTTAGATAGTTGAGTAATTTGTTCACTACACCGTTAAACGCCAATCACGGCTGCGCTCGATACATTATCCCGCAAAAATACGTTAATGTTCCAGCCTATTTTCTTTACAATCGAGTAATTTGTGATCGCTCGAGCGCTAAACTCCGCCCACTTCACGTTCAGAAATAGAACATCGCTCTAGGTCTTTTTCGCGTTCGTTTTGCTTCTGGCTATTTGATAGTACGTTCGCTTCTACTTTCTACATTTGATAGTGATACTTTGGAAAGCTGACTGACCTCTGGCCAGTTAGCGAGTTATACCTTCAGGGACTTTCTTTACTGCTGACCACCGATTTTAAAGTTTTTCTCCTTTAAGAATTTGTTAAAAGTTTATTTTTATGATAATCTATAGTGTTTCAAGTTTTGTGCGGATCAGGAAACCGTTTGAAAAGATTGAGATTGGATTTACTTTTGGACTTAAATGAAATGTAAACAGTGCCTCCAGCCAGGATTTCGTTGTTCTTTTCGAGTGCAAAGAGAGGGATTCTGATCGAGTACGCCTCGGGTGTCTCCCCCTAGCGGGTATACTTGTCTAAATGATGACTGCAGAGTTAAGCCCCGTTGATTCTACCCCACTAACTTCAGTAGCCGATGAAAACGTCGGCATAGAAAACGGTGTTCTTAAATCAAACGGAGTATTAACTGTACTGGACAGAGTTTCGCCGACATTGTACAAGCGCGAAGTCATGCCGTCGGCATTTGGCTTAGTTGATCAGAATGGAAATACGCCTAATGGCACAGAGGTGGTTATGTTATTTATCAGAGTTTCCTTTATAATCGATTTTCTAATTTTATCATGTACATTTATCTGTAATTTTATTTCTATATATTTTTATTGCTACCCAAGTGGTGACGGTACTAACTTTTAATTACATTTTCATTTTCCACGATACGATCTCATGACTATCTGACAATTTCGGATAAATGTGCGGTTAGATCTAGCTAAATATCACAACCTTTGAGCGCCGGTTACCCTGCGCAATATGTTATTATTTCTTTCACAAGATCAAAGAGTATCGTTTACTTCTTCTTTTAAAATTAATAATTAAATTATCGCTAATAAATTCAAACTATCTTTAAAGTCGTCGAACGCTTTCCTATTCATGGTGTTTCAGTGAATCCCCATTAGTAATACTGAAGTTATTTACATTTGAAGTTCTGAAGAGCTGTAGTGTCTCGCTAATGAACGAGGTCTAAACCCCGCCGCCGGGCAGATTTTAAGTTTTTCTTTTCCATTTTATACTTGGTCTCCCAAACGTCGCCGTGGGCTTTGTCATGTTGTTCGTATACATCGAAATGCTCGTTATAATAATGTACAGTTGTAGTTATAGCTTCAAACTGGATTGTTTATGAATACTTTGTCGGAGATTTTTTCCTTTTTGCTGGATTTATTGTCATTCCGTGATTATTTACACAAAAACATTTTTTGGCGTAAATTCAAAGAAAAAACTTTGTTTCTGAGTGATATTTATATGAAATATGTTCGTGATTCCAGGAGAGACGGGATGTATTGGGTTCGCATGCGGGTCTTGGACAACTAGTGGCAACTGTGTCAACGGCGGCTTCATTTCCGCCGGCACCCCGGCTTTCACATACACCGACGTCGGATTTTCAGCCGCCATATTTTCCACCGCCGTATAATCCTATATCTCAGCAACCAGTGGAGTTTCATCCGCACCATGTAAATGCTGATCCGTATTCTCATCTTAGTGGGTTCCAGCCCCCTCAACAACATTATCATCAGCTACAAGACAGAAATGTACTCCGTCATAGAGACGATATACACAATATGGCGGGCGGCCTGCAGCCCCATGACAGGAATAGAACAGATTATGGTGGCATGGGGCGCACCGATCTTCTCGTACCACGGGCCCCCTTGTCAATCGGATACGGGGACACGGACCCTACACTCCTCGCCTTACATGGAGGTAACATGATGGATGATGGAAATCAGGTAATTAACATATAAATACATGTATATATATAACGTTGCTATAAGAAATTGCAATGGCAACTGATATGTCAATGAAAAATAATAGACCTAGATCACAGTGGGGCAAAAATGAGTCCAAACTGAACTGTGTGTCCGATTAAAAGATACTTAGATATTTTATTTTCTATTTTCAGTGTAAAATACCGCGTATGAGTCATAAAAAAATCAAATCCTTTTTTTAGAATTGTCGACATTTTTAAGGGTGAAAATGAAAAATCTGAAGGGGTATAAGATGGAAATAACTCATCGTTAGCGGTTATAAAAACAATTTTGTGAAGTACGATGTTTTGTGGTGGAAATGCATGGTTGAATTATGACATGAATTATTAAAAACAAAATCGTTTAAACATTAATATGTACTCTTTAGCAAAATTATACATTTTGGAGTTTGTTGGAGCATCAGATAATCAATATATAGATGATTTTTTTTCTTAATGTCGCCAAGATGTTGTCATTCCGTGCGAGAAGGGATAGAGATGTCTATCTTTTATGATTCAGTGTGCATACTTAACATGAGTGACTATTCGTCTTGAACATGTCATGTATATTGTTTGGGGGGATAGAAAATAGTAATTTGATGACTGATACACATTTTAAGGTACACTGGATACAAAATAATCACATTTATGCTGAATATATGTATTCCCCAATAAATTAGGCAATAATTCATTTGTAGGTAATATTTCTGGAATGAAAAGACAAGAACAAAGTTTGTACTTAAATTTGAAACAAGGAAAGACTTATGAAACAAATATGTTCAACTTTATCTAAAATATACAATCATAGGGAAATCGAGATGCACTTTTTATTCAGATCCTAGTTCATATGTTTCATACAATTGCCACCAATCCTTCAAATTTAGTGGTTTCTCTTTTAATTCATAATTTGGCAAAGACTTTAATGTACAAGAACATTAGTTTAAATATGCAAAAATGTCACATATTCAAATTTATGTCTCGGATTTAAACTCATTTTGATAAGAATTTTTTTTTTTTACAATTTTAAGATTTCATTCGTTATAAAATTGTCAGGTTTAAATATAGAATAGAATTAGCTTTTACTAGTTCAATATGGCCTGTTATTCATTAAAAGAACTAGAAGAAGACCCAGGAAGGTGATTTTATTACACGAAAAGCCGCCAAAACTTCTCGAATCCTATTACCATTCAGACCTAATCTTTACAACATATTTTCAACATAAATATTGTTATTAAAACTTTTCATGCTCGTCCCGGAATTAAGCTGAAAAAGAAACATTATGTAATTAACGTTACAGTTCTTTTAATACATCAATAGGATTTTATTTTTGATGTAAAATTAATTTTCCTTGCGAGTCACTGAAAGGATCCGGATTCTTTTGATAAATGGGCCCAGAAATTAGATTCTATTCCTTTCCGTCAATTACATACAGTTAGTTTAAACATGCAATGGAGGTCGGTAAAAGAGAAAGTTTTAAAGATAAAGGGCTCAAAAACTTTTTTATTATTTATTGTAATTAATGGCAGCTTACAGTAATCGAGAATCTTAAAAATGTTGATACAAATTACGATTGTATATACTAGAAGTAATGATTGTACCTCAAAACAACGCGCTGTTCTTTGCTCAATGTTCGCGAAAAGCTTGTCTGAGAAATTACCGGATATAGCCCGATATTTCGGAAGCTCGCTTAATTTAATTTCGTCTTCATTTTGTCTTGCAATCGTAGAAAATTACCTAAATCGCGAGTTGTTTAACTGATATTTTAAACCAGGGAGTGATTTTTCATTTGCAGTGTGAAATCTGATAGCCGGTTTGGGAGAAGTTTGTTAATTTATCAAAGATTTGGTTACATAACAGTAGCACATTTTTCCGCCATTGTGAGACTTTTATATTTGAACCGTAGGGATATCTTGTCAAAACTAATGTAACAGGGGGCGTTTTTGGCCAAAGAAAATATTAGAAAAATTTAATGAAATATTTTTCTGTTGTGTCGGCCTAATGTATTAATTGAAGTCATCCGGATCAAGACAATATATATTATTTAAGGTATCAGAATTAAAGTCTCGATTTATTCCACACACGTTTGTGATTATGGTCTCTGTAAGACAAGTAGATATATTTTGAGTTCCTATTTATATAAATAATGTTTATCATATGCATTTGTTTGTTCCTTATGATAAGTACACACAATATTTTAAGGTTATTTTTTGTATGTGCTTTTTTACCCTTTTGTGTTCAATTGTTACCTTTATTTCTAAATAAGGCATATCTTTAGAAAAAAAATCAAATTATATCCATATTAAGTTTTGGTCATGGTGAATGCACGCAAAGCAAAATATCCCGAGGAAAACTTTGCGACACAATTTTCCGAGCGTGTCGTGCGCCAAAAAATTGTTAAAATGGCCCTCGGGATATGACATAATATGCATTCAATTGTATAGGCGTATACAAAAGGTTGCTCACGACATAAGGCCTAAAGGCAAACTACTTTTATTGTTAATAGTATATATAAAACGCAAAAGTAAACAAACTTGGCCTTGAAAGAATTTCATTCATAAAATCCATATTACTGACATTTTTCAAATCGTTTAAATAAAATTTAAAAGGACTGCGTTTTTCTATAGTGTGCAAAAGTTTTACCTAAATTCTAGCTGTTTAATGAATGAAAAAAAAAACGTAATAAGTTTTTCCTTTGTATTTATTTTCGTATGTAATTCGTATTGTATGTGAATAATTAAAATGAACTAACTTGATAATTTAATGTCCGGGAACATAGCACTGACCACACAGGCACTGGGATCCGTTCATTTATCCGTTTATTGATATTGGTGGCGCATTTCTCCGGTGGTCATTATTGAATTAGTGTCAAAGACTGTCATATTGCACTGCACGCAGTGGATGAAAACATAGTGCCAGTCAAATGTAGAAACAAATACAAGGCCTGAAAATGTGATTTGTTATTTCTGTTTTTATAAGTAAATACGTGGCAGTGCAAGAAACGCTAATTTTATATTGACTTTAACCAGGAATAACTAATCCTATAAGTTTGATTGAGTGTATAATGGAAAAATAAGGGCAATACAGTTGGAATATTTGAAACGACATCTTTGAAACGTAACAAATGTTGGCTTAATTATATTTTGTTTGCTTAAAAAAGAACAAAAAATAAATAAAAACACTATAAAAAAATTCTTAAATAAAGAAATATTTGAAATATAAATGCATATTCCCAAGAAAAGTGGTGTAATTAGTAACCAAAAATTCTACACATATAAAACGGATAATTTATTATTGAAAACACCAGTTTAGAAAAAGAAGCTTTTAACATTTAATTGAAATTCTTGAAATAGCATATCTGTGCATTAGAACTGTAAACATAATGACAAAAGGTATACTTGTAAACTTGACATTAAGTGTTTTCTTGAAATTTATGGTAAACAGACATGATAATTGCAAATGTGAAATAGAAAACATAAACAACATTTGTGAAAAATGCTCGTCTTTTTTATATAAAACTAAAAGCATAAACATTTCCTGAGTGTGTAGTTTTATTTTCGTATAGTTTATGCGAGAAATCAGTTAATGCTAAAGTATCTAAATATAGAAAAAAACAATATGAGTCATGCTCACATGTCACCTGAAGCACGATCTATAGTTCCAGATGAATGTGTCGTCTGCTTTGTGCTATGTTTTTTATGTATGATATCACACTTTTGTCAATAACACTGTTGACGATTCTCACTACAGCTACAACTTTAAAATGGCAAATCAGCCGGATCAAGGGAGTTGCCGGCCGCAGCCCGCATGTTTTAGGTTTGAAATCCCCTTCCTCCGTCTCAAACCCCTCACCTGGCCGGACACAGACTCCAGAGAGATAAAAAAAAACACAAGAAATTTAAAATTTCCGTTGTTGTTGGCAAATTTTATGTTTAACAACTTAATATTAACTTAACTAAACGTTATAATGATAAATGCTTTATTAATTTTGACAACTTACGAGTGCAAAACTTCTGTTTTGGTTTTCTTTGTCTGAACTAACATCCAGATATGGTAACTTCTGGATATAGATTTTGATTGCAAAATAATTGCCGAAGCAACGGTTTTCTTACTCACACTGACTTAAGTCCCAGAACCACAATTTATCAATGATCCGGCCTACTGAAAAAAGGCTCACCGCACGCGAAGTTAGCATCGTAACATGTTACACAAATTGTAATAATTTCATTAACTCTTTTTATATGTATGAGAAAACGTGGGTATTAAATGCATATCACTTTTTACAATATGTACTGCTAGATTTTAATCGAAAACAGTACGGCTAGAATTTGTGGGAAAAAAAGTTTCGGGGAAAGGACATATGGCAAGACAAGTCAGGTATTGCAATAGATCGGAACAATACCGTACTTTAGAATAGAGCCCTTCACGAAGATCATTTGTAATAAAAAAAGGCGTGGATTAGATTAGACATTTCCCAAAACCATTGCAAAAATCAACTTCGGCACGACTCCCAAAAGCGCTTTTTCTTAAGGTGTATATGACATGTAGAACTGAAATATTCATTATTCTATGGACACTCCACAGAAAAAAAATTGTACTAGGTATTAACTGAACTATTTAAGGAAAAACAAAGGGTATGTAAGTGCTCTAGTAAGCAAACGAATTAGAACTGATCTTGAAAAAAATGGTGGAAATTAACCTGCAGATCCATATATTCTGAAAGCAAAATAAAGAGATTCAAATCGTAAATATTACCATTTATGTCTACAATTATTCGATAATAGATAAATTTTGGTTAAATTTATTATTTTTATAACCGAATGATAAGAACTTGTTGCATAATTTACTGCACGGTATTTCCATGTGTGCGCTGATTTCGACAGGTGTTGGGTGCGAACCGCTTGGTTTAATTACGAAGTAACACCACAAGTACTGCAGTAATGATCGTGATGGCGTAATTAATAAGCATGTTACGACTTTTAATTCGGTAGTAGCTCTTTATCCGGTTAATCTTTTGCATGGAAAAATAAACTCAATTCCTAAAACCTTCAACTATATAATCGTGCTTCCCTGCGTTTTCAGTATCAGCAAAGGTGTCTTGAGATTCAAGTTGAACGAGTGCGTCGATGATAATTTTAGTTCTCAGAGAAGTGTGTAATCTGTTCGCTTTAATAAAACGAATATTTATATAAGCGATGTTTCCAAAATCAAATTTTTCACAAAAATTATTAGGGCTCTCCAGCGTGGTCAATCTTGACGACGTTAAAACCCGGTGTCCGGCCTTTCAATTATCGTGATTAAACGGAGTTTTGACCTGTGAGCAAGTGTTTGATACTTCGCGACGATTATACGTTTCTGCTTACCCCCGGGTGGGTCATATTATTAAGTGAGAATCATTTATGGAAATCTTAGCCGATTTAGCAAATTGTAACACTCTCACAGCGAAACACAATCACGCTGAAATAACAGGGCTCTTAAAGTGGCAATGCATGTCCAACAAGGTGATGATTTACATACTATGAAAAAAGTGGAAATGTTGCTTGAAATCGAAAACTGAACATTGTAGTAGGTTCTATAAGTACTCCTATCTGAACGATGGTAATAGACATTAAAAATAAACGAAGCTAGTTTGCTTAAATAACATTTGCAATCAGCACGAGGGGCAAGCGCGCGTGCACTTTGTTTTCAATGCGTTGTAAGTAGCAAATTTCGCAGTGCATTGGCAACTGTTGTTAATTATTATCACTATCATTATTTTCTTTTATAACTGCTGCTGCAAATAATAATTAAGTAATAAGAAGACGTTATGTCTACCAAGTGCATCCGAATGGCAATGATTAGATCACATGATCTTAATTACGTCACCGCAACATCATATCCGGTAAATCAGTACCTGCGCCATGACACGATACCGATAACCTGGAAAACTTGTAGTTTTTACGGCATCGTTTTTCTTCCCTCAATTAATTAAACGGGCAAATTTACGTATCTTTCCCCTATTATAAACCACACAAGCCGAAATAAATTGTTTTGTAAGAGCTTATTCATGCTACAAATTTACTTTTTTGCAATCTAAATGCTCATGTATGCGTTAAATTGTAGGTCTTCATGTGTGAACTAGTAGGATAAAGTTGTTTGAAAATTTACTGCTGTCACAGTTACTTCACAATACCGATCAATTTGAATCTTAGTGTCACAGATTATTGAACTATTGCGTTGTAATAATTAAAACGCAGACGACATTTTTTTACAGAATATCCGGGTAGATTGCCTACGATAATACCGTGGTAACGCGATATTAAATGTATCCAAATATTTTTATTGTGATCATATAAATAGATTAAAAACGTATAAATTTTCTACGTCCTGGTGAAGTTAAACATAACGAGAAGAAAGTCAACATTGACATCAACATTTCATGTTCGAATCTTTCATATGCCGTCACAAGAGGCGCACATTTAGATGCTAGTAAAACGTTTTTGACTGGCTCCGATTACTTCTTTACCAGACGATTAAAGCATGCAGAAGACAACATAAATCATCTGCAATTTCATAGAACTCGTCGATTGCCAAAGCCACTGTTTAAATTTTGCGTTATCTTGGTTAATTTCTGCGGTTTATTCTACTGTTAAAGATGTCGACACAAATGAAAATAAACTGCATAATATTTATTGCGTAGTGTGGTTTTCTACAAGCATGTAACTCATACTTAGATTCACAACACACATGTACCTGTATATGCAAATGTACATGAGAAAACTGCTAATTAACACAACTATAGATGTCTTTAAACAAGGTATGACGCAGAAAATTAACTGTTATTCTCTTGTATACAGAGTATATAAACTCCTGTATAAATTGTGTAGTTTTACAGATATCATCAACCATATACCTTGAATGAGGAAGATAGACCTTAAAATCATAAACAGACAAGTTCAGTTTTACACCATATGTCAAAGAAGTCTACTAGACTGCTACACCTAAGTTGCCGTGTTTCACTTGATCTCATAAACTACTCCACCGCTTTCGACTAAATTTGTTAGACACAATGTTCGCACGATAACACGTTACAAGTATATTGTATACGGAATGATACTGGTAAAATAGTTGAATAAACTAAGAAAACTGCAGTATTTTTCAGAACCTAAACGTTCTAGGTGTACAGCTTGGATCATGACATTCATTTATAAAAGCAGCATGAAGAATAGGATGAGTTAACCTGACTAAACTTAAAGAATTAGAAATGTCACAGGCACTTTATAATGAAGACAGTATCCATAAAGTGTGTCCTGTTGTTTTCCGAAAATAACTGCAAACATTACTTAAACTTTTGGTAATTTGAGTTTACTTCCGAAGTTAGGATAAATGGTTATATTCTGAATAACGCACGGACGAACCCCTTTACATGCACAAGGTTATCTGGTAAACAAATTTCTAAACGTGTCTTATTTTAAAGAAATTGTTGTAGTATCCTGGTTCAACCGTACTTCAGTTGTTGTTTTTTTAAAGAAATCTCAAACAAATCTTAAACGTTGTTCTTTTAGCGGTCGTCTGTTTTCTTAAACACGGTTACAATTATTTATGAACGCCAAACGGGATCCTACCTTTTGGCACTAAGGTAACAGTACCACCTCTGGTTTTTCACTCTCGTATCTAAATGATCTGTTTAGGTCTCACCCTTATTGATCTCTCCCTATGACTGGACGTTTAAGGTACTTTAAATGGTTTAGACTCTAATGATTTGTAACATACATCATTTTTAAACGCCAAAATTTTAGTCGATCTGTGCGTGGGTCCAATAAATGACCACTTAAAATTGCTTTTGAAGCATTTCAAACAGAAACGAGATGTTTTTCGATTTAAAGAGTCAATCTTTTTATAGTAATATGCTTGAAATTAGTACAAAGTGAGCCCATGAAAATGAATTACTGATGCAGAGCCTTTGTTTTCTGTTATTTCCAGTGTACCCTAATATCGCTGGGAACGTTTGAAATTAGTTAAAACCTTTGATTCCCAATAGTTTCAAGTCTTTTAATGATACTGATTACTTTTAGTCACGCTTCAGTTGCACTTTTCATCTCCAGGAAAAAAACACGAAGAGTTTGCTTATAAAATAATAACGACTATAAAAATGAAAGAAAATGGAGGAAAGTGGTTCGTCTGCTTCCATGTCATTAGGAGACTGATTACCGCGGTTTTGATTCTTAGAACGGTGTTGATTGTGATATGGCGTGTGTTAACGATCTTGCCGTATCATCTTTAGTTGATACGTTTCAGAAAGCAGAAACCGCACGTAAGGGCCAGACATTCGAGGCCAAAGAGTACCAGACAATGAGTACAGGGACATACTCGCTAGATTAATTGATACTTATACATCTGGTGTTATGGTTTTAGCATAACCCGTCAAACAGGCAGCCATTAAACCAAGCTGTGTCGTCTGCTCTTACCTTCCGTCAACTTTGACAAACGACTGCACGAGACAGAAATGACATTCACGTACGCGTTGTCATAGCAATGACGGCCATGTACATTTCAATCCATCAAACTTAACCGCGTGTTATGCTCCGATTCACCAAAAACTTCGTCAATGTTATATTCAGCATGAATTAATATAAACAAGCGTACTATCCCACTACTAATGACTGCAAGCTTTAAATGTTTCAGCACACACTCATAAAATCGGGGCAATAAATCTGACATTCAATTGTATTTCAGAGTCCATTTTTTCCACTTAATTAATATGATTTATAATAGTTTGAATATGGCGATATTAATATGGCCTTAATGACTGTGTAAAGGGGGCTTTATTCACAGTAAAACAAAGGAAATATTTCAGTTTATGACATATTGTTTTCAGCTAACAGCTCGCAAATAACACGAGGACACTGTTAAGTTTTTCTTTGTTTGTGAAGAACCTTGGTCATATATCACGTTTTGCTTTTCAAAATTGTAAACGTTCACGAGAGCCACGCCTGTCGGCATAAGAACAGAGAGCATGTTATAAAGTTATGTCATCCCCTGTATTACTTGTCTACAGACCATAAATTTGGTATAAATTAACACAGCCTGTTCATGAGGAATGTTTTGAAACAGAAGGACCTGAAGCACCAGAGGTTGTTATGGCCTAACGCGCAGCCGACATCGACGATGCTGGTCAGAAGTTTTGGCGCCATTTGTTGTCCCACGAGAATGACTGTGCTACATTTCTGTCTGTTTAACATGTTACAGGCTCACGAATGAAAACATATAATACCAAAAAATAGTTTAATAACACTTTATTGTCCATAAAAAGCTTTGCTTGATATAGCTATACACGGTATTACTCAATGCTAATGCATGCCAGAAATATGAATACCCTAGAAATATGGTGCTAGAAAAACCATGTTTGTTATATTATAAGTATCTATGGTTTTCGCGACAACGAATATGTATCTTGTGTTTCTTCAATATGCGCTCCGATGAATGATATTTTCAATGAGGGATTTAACCTTATGATTGAAGAAATTCGTTCTATAAATTACAATATTCTTTTTTATTTTCGAAAACGCATAAAACCAAAACACAACCAATTATAGATTTCACGTTGTGTCTACATTACTTAGTTAATAGCAGCAAATTGGAAGAATTTGAAAAAGCCAAAACTGTTGAGCAATCTTTATAATTTGAAATAGCATTTTTGTAACATTTCATGTTCATATTTTTGCTCTGGATCAGACCGTAAGTTTCACGTTGTATAATATCTATGTATATTTCATATATTTCAGGGTCTAGATGACACTGGAGGATATATGGACCAAAACCAATCAGTCATCAGAAAAGGTAATTCCAATATTTATAGCTGAAATTTTATTAGACCAGTCGCCAATCTCGGCCTTATGATTGGTCGGCTGAGAAACTGAGGTCATTAGCAGCCAATTAAAAGCAAGAGATTAAAATCTGGTGCCGGTGAAAAAAGTATCGCCTTTCATCAGCTCCAAATGCAAATCAAGTTTCAGTTAAAAATATTAAAGAGTTGCAAAAGCAGTCCCAGTATAAGCTTAACTGTACTCCCTGCACACAACACCTAAGAGAACAAACAAATATCGATGGAATATTATTGAAAAGTAATACTTTCAATAAAAGGATTAAGAGATAAGTAGGTATGAATTCCAGTATGATTAAAGACTAATATAATCACATTTCGCTAAAAACATTAACAGACATTACTGAACCGATAAGGTCATTACGTTTGGAATTTAGTGTAAAAATGCTGAAACCAAACAATGGAAATCAAATATTCGAGTTAACAAAATGCACACACCTTTCCAAAAGAAAACAGATTGTTTACGATTCCCTGCACTGCTTAAAAGCAGCCAATTTTCGTGTATATCTAATATTGAAAATCAGAAATATACTACTCCGATAAGCCCTCCCGAACCACAAATGATGTCATCGAGAATCTCATTTGGCTAGCCTCACACTGTTACAAATTGCGTGCATTTTACCATATAACATACTCAAGATCTCTTTCAATGAAAATATCAACAACACATACACACTTTTAAAAAGAAATCTGTAACATATCCATTTTAAGAACAATTTACTTTCTATAACCGTAGCCAAGTTTCCAGAAGCGTCCTTAACAAAACATTGAAAACAAATGAACATAGCTTGTCCAATATCTTTTCTAAATCCAATGGCCGTAAGCTAAGAAATGATAACAATAATGAGTGTCCTCATATGTAGAGCGAAAAGACATTGCCTGAAGTTATATTTTCGTTCTAAATAATTTGTGTATCAGAAAAAACCAAGCCGAGTCATATTGCCAAAGGCTTTCCCCCGTAGGCAACCATATGATCATACTATAATGGCCCAAAGCATCTCGCAAATAATATTTTCTTGACGCATTATCTGAATGGTAATCCGAAATCATGACATCATAATTTTCTTATTCGTTAGCAACAATGATTCAGCATCGAAAACATTTTTAATTTTATATGGACTTTTGATTGTTTTATATGATATTTGGCTTATTCACCTCTTTGCAACAAACGAACATTTACATGTATACTAATTCAGGTTTGTTCGTACGATCTGTTTGTTTCTTAAACTATTTTGACAAACCGTTATAATTTCCCAGTAAGATGTTGAAATTTATTACATCTATATTTGTGATATAAAATACACGCTAAAGTATAAGTAAACGTATATCACAAATAGATCAGCTAAATAAAAAATATATTTAAAGAAATAAAAATGCCAAGAGTATCATTTTACTGGGAAAAATGTTTTAGATGTTAATAAAGCAGAACTGGATGGCAGAATATTATTCAATCATAGATTTGGGCAATATTTGGAATGCGCAGATCACTAAAAATGAATTAACGCATTAGTGTATGGGCGTCACATGTTTTTATTCTGCAAGAGGTGAAATGGATGGTGACCAAGAACAAAAAGGGCAGATAATCAAAGGGTTCTAACTTTTACAAACTATAAAATTGTTAACCTTAGCTTTCACCCGTTCTATTTTATAAATAGGTCAACGAAATGCAGCTATAAAATGCTGCCAATACTGCCATTTCTATATTCGTGTCAAACATACCATGCTCTTAAAGTAAATAGCCTTATAACATGTACAATTAACTGAAAACGCAAAGCACTTAACTGTTTCCACTCCTATGTATGTTATTGAGAGAATGTATTGCACTAAAATTTCACCATGTTAATATTTGTATAAATATAGTTTCGAAAAGGTTGAAATTTAGTTAATTTGGTTAGCGGCCCCAGACAGGACTGTCTTTCCTTCCAGATATGGCTGACCCCTTGTGATTCATACATCAACGATTTAAGTGATCATGGATCTTTCAGTTTCTTTCTATAGAACGAATATAAATGTATATATCTTTTAGTTTCATTTCATGAAGTAAATGACATTTTGTGTACGCCTTTCAGTTTTATTTTATAGAGTCGCAAGTTTTTATTCACCATTTCTGCCATTTGTGAAAAAAACAAACATAAAGAGTTTCGAGGGAACAATTGATTCACTTCCACGAACGATGTCACGCGAACAATTTCTCTTCTCTCCTGTAATAATTGGCGAAAACTAACTTTAAAGAAGACTATTTCTGTCACCTCAAACACAATTGTGTGTCTATTTGCTGTTAGATCACTTCATAAAACTTCTAACGGAAGTCAGTAATGTTTATTTGCTCAACAAAGCATATGTTAACTTATGCCTTACTGCTTTTACATGCATTCCACATATCATTTAGTTTCTCTTGCCTTAATTGATCGTCTACGCCAACGTTATTTTTACGCCTTTGGTACACTGATCAACTATGATACCGTGATGATCTCTTCTTCTTGGTACTGTATGTGTGTGTTGCAATGATTGGTGCTGGACTCGGTGTTGGACTCCGTTTGTTATTGGACCCAACTCGGTTTTCAGTCTAAAAATACAAATGATAAATAAATTTTTACTTGTGTAGCAGTTTTGTAGCACATTTTTGAGAAATTTTATTGTTTTTGTTTTTCAATAGAAAAAACAACTTCTTTCAAAAATTTTTTTTCTTTTAATGGGAAACTTAAGACGAAGACCTGAAAATTGTTGACACAACATGAGAGACAGTATCAGACAAACACACTTGGAAAGATTTATAAAGATGTGTGATAATGGTAAAGAAAAATTATTTTAGACAAGCTTATATCAATGTCTAGCCAGAAGTCGTACCCTCTCTTGGTTTGCATAATTTCTGCAGAAAACTGCATTTAGTTACCGATATGCTTAAGTTTAGACTTGTTAAACGATGAAGTAATGTTAATGTTAAAGCGTACGAATGGGGGAAACATTTATTTACTCTACCACGTATGATGCATACACTAGGTAATGTTATTTAAAGAAGGCAGTGTATCAAACCCCGCTATAAAACACGGAGACATGGTCTTTACTGAAAGCTTCTATTGTCATCCGAGATGGCGGAAATAAAAACGTCTCGGTTGAAAACTTTAATACGAGCTTATAAATTCATATATGATGTTATCTGGTAAACGAGATGTCACTTTTGGTATCTTAATTTAGTTTGTCATTTTAAATCAGATTTTAATTTACCACACTCAAAATATATTAACAGTATAAGATACTTCGTTTTAATAATTTGTATATTTAGGTATTGAAGCAAGATAAAATTCCCTTGCTAATTTTTCATGAGATTTGTAGTAACCTGTTGTCGTTGGCTGGTTTCTTTCTGGATCTTTAACAGTGTGTAACATTCTTGTGTGATGTTTAACAATTATTTTTAAAGTATTTATATTAATTTCCAATATTTGTGTGAATATCAAATATTTATTTACGGAAGTGTACAGTATTCAAAACTCTATACAAATTTGTTAATGTTCGTGGTGCAATGCTTGCTCTACGTAAAACCAAAAAGGGACAGGTCAGGGGTAGCAGGGCGTGCATATGGTAAATTACCCCTCCCCCCCCCCCACCCTCCCCAAAAAAAGAAAATCGACAAGATTTGAAAAGTGAGTGAAGGCCAAATAGTCTGATGATGTTTTTAGAAACTTACACAATTGAAGCAAGTACAAAATGAAATGTACAGACATACAAGTAATGAAGAAAAGAACATTGTTAATATCTTCAAACCTACTTCAATGTTTATATTAAAAGTTATGAGTATTGTTTGAGGTTATTAACTTTTTCGCTAACAGTTTCCATTTGTGTGAACAATGAACTGTTGGCCTAGGATCAAAAATAACTCTGAATAACCACAAAAGTAGGCATTTTTCAAACATTCAGTTATATTCAAATGTGTTCCAAATAATGTTAACTTTTATTTCAAATAAAAAGGGAACATACATAAAAGTATTAATACATACATATCATTCCAAAATTAGCATCTGTAACATTTATATGACCCTGTCTGCCCGTTATCAGATTTACAAGACTTACAAAAATATTATAATTATCAGCAAAACTACGAGTTCCAACCAGCATTGCATTCTTTAGGGGCAGGGGCATTTCTATGACCCCTTGCTTTCAACCGTTAAACTGATGACGATGACAAATGCATCTCTCTTCCAAACCAGAGCAAATCATTATCGACATGTACATTCCTCAATTAAGAATATTAAGAAAGAATATTGAAATATTGATTTCAGATGCCGAGAATATCTTTTTATTAATAGCATTGGCAACTTATTTCTTTCTGAAAATACAGAATCTACAAATTCCAAAAGATTTACTAGTATATTTTTGCTCATCAATTAAAGAATGTTCAGAGTGAATATTAAAATATTGATCTTAGATGCACATAACATGTTGTTCACTAATAGAATTTTCCATTTCTTTATTTTTTAAAATTCTGAAAAAGTGAAGACATTTCTTGATACAATATTGTGTGTCAGCAAGTCAGACAGACAACATCAAATGAACAAAGTTGTTTTGCTTATTATGATAAAATCTAGCTGATGAGGAGATCTGAAGACTATATTAAATTGATAAAATAGGAAGTAACTTCAAGAACCCTCCCAAGAGAATAAAGATATTATTACGCGTATAACATAAAACTATATTCTGTCTAACTCAATTTTTTTGCCATACTAGATATTTCTAAAGCATTCCCAGAATGCAGTAGATTGCTTCATAGAACGTCACTGAATGGAGGGCTTTCAACAAAATTTTATTTTTGATAGAGTAGGGGTGCAATTCTTATAAACTTGGTGATAACTTTCTGATAAACACTAATTTCTTCTGGCCATATCAACACCTAGGTTGGACTTTTAATGTGCTGCAATCTTGCTCTGTCTAGTAATTTCTGTGTGTTTTCAGTCTTTTCAGTCAGTGGCAGCAATCTTTGAAGAGTAGGGTTCATGAAATATTTAATATCATGTTAATGTTATAACTTCGTTTTTCTGTAATAAATTATGATTCAGCTACGAAATTAAGCAATCAAAGCATACAAGCAAATACACGGTCTGATTCAGGTCCAATGTCCAAATAATAATCCAACTTTTCCTTTGGCCCTGTAAGGTCATTGTAGTTTTACAACATATTGCACTGTTTGTAAAGTGACTCTGAAAGGATTACTCCAGTAAAAGGATTGCTTCTGTATTTGTTTATCTTACGGATCAGAAATACCACTAAACTGGACAAATTGTGTTGGATTAAGAAAGTTGATAAAATGTCTAAATTTTAACAGGTGTTAAGCCACATTGACTGCTACCACATACATTTCCTGTCCAGTTTTTTGACATTGTTCTATCATCTCTTTGATCTTTAAATAACTTCTTCGATAAAGCTTTCACGTTTTCTTAAGTTTAAGGTGAGACAGGATGTAAGTCATTAATTAAACTATGAAAAATAATATCCTCTTTTTTCATAAATCCTTTTTGTCTTGGATAATTCAGAATATTATTAAATCTCTTACCTTAAAATCATTATACTTTACAGGTTTTACACAATAATCAGTCTTAATGTGTGCCAAAATCTGCAAATGTTTGTTTGATAAACACTTCATGAACAGTACGGTAATGAAGTGGCAATTCATAGTGTCAGTCAGACAGACAAGGTCACTTTGTCCACGACGTTGCTAAATCTTTGAAAAACCCCTACTACCGATACACATATTATTATTGAATTTGCATACCTGATCATAAATGATATAATAATTGAAATTTATAAACATTTGAATATTGGTCCATTTGAACTGGTGTCATATTTATATACTTGGGTTTTCAGTTATTCAGGTACACCTTGCAAAAAAAAACCAATGTAGACTGTATTTGATGGTGTTGTACAACTGAAATACACTATGCAAGGAAACGGACACATTAAATTTCAAAAATATGATTCATGAACGTAACATTTTGAATATTACTTGTGCAAAAGTAATGGTTTAATATTTTTATTATACCGGTATAAACACTGAAATAAAAATGGTACTGGAATCATGTTTGATTTAGGAGCGATTAGAAATTTTTAAGTCTGTCTTATAGCATGTTTAGGGAACATATTTCGTACATTTGCGCTAATTTGTAGACGAAATACCACATCTGCATATTTCAGTGTACCCAAAAGCATACCAATAACCAAAAAGAGCATACCTAAAGTAATGATATTACTGAAAATGTGATCACTATGTACAAATTGCTCATATGTCTATAACAATGTAACGCTGTACAAAAGCATTCCTGATCCAATTGCATCAAAGCATATGAACAGTTTATATAGCTCATGTTTCGGTATGTATATCAAAACATGAAATATAAAGGTTAGTTAGTGCAAATGGCATTGAAGAAAATGAATTGCTAGAGGAAAACAAATACATCAATTTGTAAAATTGAATAAAAACTTATCTATAATACCAGTGATTTTCTCAAATTGAAATGAAAATATCAAAATACCAGAAGAACATTTCCTAGACCAAAGTGGATTATTGCATTTTCATGTTTACGACTACTTCGAATATAGATACATGTAAAAATGGTGTTTTCAAACAGGTGTTTGTAAATTGCAAAACACAAAAACCATTTAGCAGTCATAAAGGTCACAGTTATTTTAGTCGAAACAATAAAACTGAAGCGTGTTTTATAGTTGAATGGAATAATTATAGTGTAATGAGCAGGCTTGTCTAAAGTTACCACAGACACAGTTGGGTTTTATTCATAATTGATACATGTCCATAATACAGAGTACAAAAGTTTTAAAGTGAAATTTTTTATAATGAAAGATCCAACCAATTAAAGTAATTATATAAGTATATATATGTACATACATTTACAACAACAACAACAACATTGTTATATTCGATATAAATTTATCTGTGAGTAAAGTACAAAGTTATTTTGACAAATAAAAGAAATTTTAAGAAATGCACACTCATACACACACTACTGTAGCTTCTTTTTTTAATACATGCTGATTGTACAAAGTATCTTCTTGCAGTCTGTTAGAACAATGAACGTCTGGACAGGACAGGAAAAAAGAAATTAATTTTGTAGAAAATACTCATACCAGTTAAAACAATTGTTCACTCCATTGTAATAACTGATGGAAAAAAATGTTTACCACTTTTTTTTTTGTGTGAAAAAAACCAACCAAATCAAAAACTCATCAGCACGTTAAAGAAAACACAATAGTATTTCATCAAAAGGTCATTATTCAATAACCGAGTTACAGAATATAAAAGCATATTTCAGCATAAATCATAACTCTTGCACAGACAGTGTAACACCCTTCCCTCCAACAAAATTACAACCAACACAACTAAGAACAAAAGAAAATGATATTTCAGGTAGCCCTGAACATCAATCACGTCGAAGAAATTTGCATAATTAGTTTTAGCGATGTCAGGTGGCAGAGTATTGTATCAGACTTGGTCCTTTGAATCGATTTTCCTTGCTCAATCCTGTCCTTTTCCGTGATTTACTGCAAACTTCCCAAACTCTTCCCATCTAATCGCATTGTTCCAACATAACCTTCTTATTCCAAAAATCTGAAAGCAGAATGAGATTTCGACAGAGAAAGCATTGAGGCAATTGAATTAGCTCCGTATCGTCGTATTACCGCCAATTTAAAATCTAATGAGAGCAAATTGAGATCTCAGATTGGACACCGTAGCTTGACGGTTTGATCAGCACTTAATTCTGCAAATTATTATCTTTGGGAAGCAGCGTTTAATTCGATCTGTCACATTCACACTTCCGCGACAAACTGTAGTCATAACGATCCAAAAATATGAAAACGATCCGGATGAGTATAGCGCCTGAGTTTGAAGAGAGATCTATGGCGTTTGCTATGTCTGTTATAATATGCGTTTAGGCTACTAGAACTGTAATGAAGTGGACGTTTCATGAATAATAGAGCCTGTCATTGCGAGACCATTTCTGTGATTAAGTAATATGATTGGGAACGATCATCAAATTCCGGTTGATTGAGTGTACATTAACAATAGCGTTGAAACAACTGTACCTTATTTCGCAAAGTAAATATAGTAACAAATTGAACGACCGCTGTGGCATACCCAATTAGAAGCTGACACTGATCCTATCATAATCAAATTTATTTGATACTCTGAAAACAAATAATGATGTCTCTTGAATATTGGCCGTACATTGCTACATGTAAGGACAGTTTCACGTAATTATAAGAAAAAGCTGTTTCATGACTTGCTTTTTTTTTCGCCAAGGACGATTGTGACGAAAAAAAAGAAATCAAACGTCTTGAAATTCAGGTTTGGTCTTGACAGTGCAACGGCTTCTTTCAAGATACAATATCAAAATTGACATAAATGTGACACTGTAGAGCAACGGAATATAGCCAAGACGTCAGCTGAAATCAGAAAAAATTCGCATGAAACAAATATGTAACATAGAAAATACTTTGTAGCCTGAGTGAAATAAATAGAACGCTGACACGGGAATTATTAAAGATAGTGATAACGTGCTATGAATATTTTTTCACAGTTTGACCCCTAACATTCAGTTATATGGTATAAAAATTTCTATTGTAATTGCTATGCAATACATATCAAGCGGTTCAGCAAATCCAGAATGATTAATTAGCAAAATGTGTCTTACTTATCCGCATTTATTTTGTTATGTCACGCAGTATCATACCTGCAGTGAAAACTAAAATTGTAAAGATTACTCAATACATATATTATTTGTAAAATTTTGTCTTATGTGTAGTAATATGCTGAAGAGATAGCACATTTAGTCGAACTGCTAGTGTTGTAGTGTTGACACATAACAATATTTCTAACAAACGTTTTTAATTGCAGGTATTCGACCTAAAATAGAGAATGGTAAACAACTAATGATCACCTCATCGTTGGCAGGTAGCGCCCCGACAGACGTGTTCTGTTCTGTTCCCGGTCGTCTTTCACTCCTTAGCTCAACCTCAAAATATAAAGTCACAGTAGCTGAGGTTCAACGAAGATTATCTCCCCCTGAGTGTCTCAACGCATCACTACTAGGTGGAGTTTTAAGAAGGTAAAATATGTGTCTGATTGACAGATTAGTACATTTTACAGTCAAGTATGCGTTAGAGTGGGCAACAGCTGTCACACAGACTTTGTCTCTCCAAAGCAAACATTGTTACTTTATCTAAAGATTTAACAAAGGTTCGAAATCCATCGAGCAGTAAGTACAAAACGATCGTTAACGTTCTATCATGGAACCAGGTACGATACACCAGATATCATCATTGCATATACAGTAACGAAACAGCACAATGATGTCAACGTAGGCCTTTGCAAGTAAATTGCAATAAATGCATATATAGAAGTTGAAGAGCAGTGCTTTTAGCAATCTCAAATACTCAAATATAACAAGATTACAACTAAGTAACTAATTTACGAACCTCTTTCTTCAAACAAAATAATATATAAGACCATTAATTTAGCATTAAAGGATAAAAGTTATGTAGATTTTCCATGCTCCGCTTTCTATCTTGTAAATTTGTCGTCTAGAGGCAGCATATGTTTATGTTTCTGTACTTATGACATGGTAATTGTATATAGTAAAAATGATGTATACTTTTAGATTACACTAGCTTATTTAAGTAACGAGATTCTTGTGTTTTAATCATTTACATTTTGTGTATGAATAATTAACAAAGTAAAACAGTTCAGACAAAATTCTGATGACCGAATATGTGTGCCCCTACGAAGAACAGATAGAATCTTCAAGGATAACCTACATAAATTTCAAAGATGTACAGCTCATTCAGTGAACAAACGCTCGTAAATTGTCTGCACTGTAAATAATTAATATTAAGACTGAAAACATTTGTTTATATTTCAATATAATGAGATAACAAAAGTCTGATGAAAACGTTGAAACAATAAAATTTCCAGCGAAAACATAGATATACTTGTGACGTAATGTTGCTGAAATGGTGACCGATCTGACAGTAGTATGATATACAGCTTTAAAGGGATAAAACTTGTTCGTATCATGTAGACCCCAAAGAAAAACCGTTGTAAATCAGAATGCATCCTTCTAATGAAGTAAAATATGGTGATTTGTGTCCTCAATAAATTGTTATTTTTACTACACTAGTATTGATTAATTTGTAGTTTAAAAGATTTATTAAAATATTGTTTTGTTATCAATGGAACTGTTCACGTCATATCACTTAGAACAACTAATCTATTTTTCATTTTATTTCAAGTTATTTAATGTAACAGTAATAAATATATTAGGGATCATATAATAACATTTGTATGTTCTTATACGTGTTAATCCAATGTGAAAAGAGTCGTAATTAAGTAATAACTTACACAACAGTTATTTAGAAAATAACTAAGCTGTCAATACTAAATTCTAATAAAAAAGTTTACATTTCTATATATCATTAAAGTTTCTTCTTTTTTAAACCTGAATCTCTGATGTATTTGGCAAAGATATTACATTGACAACTAAAAATGTCAAGCGTTTGATAAAAGATTTGAAACTTTTCGAGTTTGCTTGATAATTTGCTTCAAGAGTCTTGACCTGTGAGATACCTATTTTCATCGACACTGAATTCTATAACAAGCCTTGTGATCACTTGGCGAGTCTTTGGATAAAGTTTCAAGCTCATTTTCGTAGCCTTCTTCAAATTAGAATGCGCTCGAGAATTGAACTCGGTGACAAATTTCGTGAAATCTTGTGAGGTCAAATGCCACTTGATACGATTAATGCTTTTTAGGTGACTAAGAGGAGAGAAGAGTCATTACAAAATGACTGATAACTTTAAATGTAGAAGACACAGCAAATTGCAGACACGGCACATGATAAAAGACATTCTGATGCATAAGAGTCACATTGCAAACCATCAGCCTCCCTTGTTAAACAGAATACCATAAAAGGAAATTGTGTTGGTTTATAGAGTGATAATACTGCTCCGTTCAAGAGCCCTTGTCACCTTTCCACTAGAACTTGATACCCTTTTAACCACAATGATTGACTGCTAGGGTATGCCCCTCTTCAGAGTTGACCTTATACGCGAGCCCAATGCAATTAAATTTTAGTTTCTTTTATTCTGTATTTTTCCGCTTCATGCCGATTTGCAATTTTCTTGTCGTTATTTTCACTGTCTTGGGTTTCCTTTCATTCAAATAAAGACGATGTCCTGTCTCCAGTAATCTGTTTCATATCAAGATTTTTAACGAGAATACTGATACCTTTTCGTGATCTGCACGTTTCTGCGAAACGAACTCATTTGGGCAAATCCTTTGAATTAGTTATTAACAACTAATCTGAAAAACCAACATAACACAGTTGTTACGTGACTTTTTGATCTTTGTTGAGTTGTTCGTTTTTGTTGACCTATCAGCCCATCTTTGCCGTATGCACTATTGGTTATTTTCTTCGCGGAAATGCAGGGATGCATCTGTCTGGGCCTTGTGCTTCAGTTGTTCTATATGAATAAAATATCTGTCATGATTTCTACGATTGATATAAACTGTTTCCCTTCAACATTACAGAGATGTCGGTATCGAAGTGGCTTTGGGTTGGATAACCTCGCTTACCCTGATACATAACAAAAGTTTGAATTTCGCTTTAATTTTTATGACAATCAGCTATTTGATTATGTAAGCATAGACAGACAGAAGCTTGTGTTATGTCATTATACAATGGAAAGTGTAGTATAAAATGGTTAACAGAAGAAGATTAACTTAGTAACACCTGTCTTATCGTATCGCTGACTGCATCTCCGAAACAATTAATACAAGATTTAATTAAACACATCAAAGGTAGAGTCGACAGACCCCCACTATTTTATTTTGCAATGAAACATTTAAACCCATACAAAGTACCTCTGCAATGTATACAGATTATTCAATACTTTCATCATTAAGATTTTTATTATTGGATGCAAGATTCCAACTGCAGATTGTACAGAATAAATAAGCGAGGAGTTTGTTTTATCAACAATACAATATCTTTTTATTGTGACATTCCATGCATTTTCCGACTTGCAGAGTATATTCAGTGGTAGAAACAGGCTTGTCGTATCTTGATAAGCCCAGACGCTTTCCCCGGCACTCTTTTGCGATTTATTCACTCTTAAAATTTATTACCGACTCATATGTATGCAGAAATAACCTACAACGAACCAGTGCATGAACATTCTCAAGTACTGAACGTTCTAAAATGTTCGAGCCTAATTCCAGATTAACGAATCGGTTTTTCGCCCTTTCCATTTTCCTGCTTTATTCCACTTAAGTTGAAAAGGGCGTTTCCATATTTGTCTTGCCCACTTTTCCATGAGAGTGTTGTCTGTCATTTAGATTCGACGAGCTGTTGTACTTCATCTTGAAAGGCAGGAAAGTCTTAAAAGTAATTTCATTGCTTTACTACTCGAGCATTGGAAACTTTTTTTCGATACCATGGGTAAAACTATACTACCTTTCTTTTGGAAAGGTGAACAAGTGCAAACACATGGAGACAAATGTTGTTCATTTGCTACAACTTCAGTTTTGAACATAAAAGTATGAACCATATCTTAACAAAACAATAATGAGACAATGGCATTTATGAAAGTTGTTAATGGCTCTTGATGTGAGGATATCTGATTTAATATCAAGAAAACCAGACTAAACTTAAACATGAATTTTTAAACATATATGTACATAGTTGAAATGTATTCAGCTACATATATGCCTAGCTGAAATATCTTCTGCTCACGTGTGATGTAACTTGTTTTTGAGGCACTTAAATAACCAACTTCTTCAATTGTAACACATACTTATATAATCGTAATGCTCTATTACCCAAACACTATTTAGTTTTTGAGTACACGTAAGTTATAGTATGAAAAGTGCACATATATTTATATCGCATCTATAACTGTTATTAACAAATTTATATCACATACATTGTACATGTATAAAACAACAATCATTGTGGTCACTATTACACTTTGGTTGGTTTTTCTGAAGAGTATCGTTAGTTCGAATTCTGGTTCAGCGGGTTTACGTATAATGACCTTTTCCTCTCTCTTAACAGGAAAAAGTTGCAAATACTACTTAAGACGAATATCATATTTACCATAAGTCGTGTATTTGAAATATTCATGGATATATCTAATGTTGTATTGATTTAGTATAGTATTCTTTTTCTTGAAAATTTCTGTTGAAAAGGTTCATATCTGATGTCCAAGTGGGTATCAGACATGTCTCGGTTAGCTTCAGATTGACTGACGTCTTCGTGCGATCATAATTGCCAAGTTTGCTTCATTCTTCTGTATCGGCAGGTGGCAGACGGCCAGCAGTTAGTGCAATAAAACCCCATCTTCAGTCAATTTTTTATACAGTTAGAGCATTTCTGCTTTGAAGTATCCAAAACCTTATTTCTTACAATTCTGACAGTTTTGCTTAAACCAACTACCACTGATTTTACTTCATTAAAATTTTCCACACTTTAAGCAGTTATTGTCACCGGTCGGTGTCCCGCAGTGAGGCTTTGATCTCGGGCTTTTCAATATGAATATTTTGAAGGCTCGCCACGATGACTATTATTCGAATTCTTTAATACCCTTTCAGTATTTATTAGCCAGTTATTTGCTATTTAAATGTTCTCCAGTCTTGTGGTATTTCAACATCATCTTGCACGGCCATCGCTTTTCAGATAATATCAATTTCTACCAATTTCATTAAAATGTTAATGTTAATAGCACTCAATGTTTGTTTACAATTGATTCATGGCCAACTGAAAAGGGTTTTAATAATTAAAGAAACATGAGCAATCTGCTAACATACCGTTGTACAGTTGTACTTCAGTTCATCTGAACGAAACCTGGACAGTTTACCAACGTAAAAAGTGGTTTGAATGCTGACCTTTACGCGAATGGTCATTTTTGACCATTGTGACATTTATATTGCCGTAATATCTAATTGTGGTTAGATTATGAGCAGTAACTAGGTCCGAATCTGTGTTGTATACTACAATTAAAATAGTTCAGAAAGATAGTAGGTTACAGGGCGCAGTTAAGGAACTGTTGGCTTGCAAACAATAAGATCTCGCACACCAACATAATGTACATGTTTATGAATAACAACATAATATATTGCACGTATTAAATGTTTGCTTTCACATATTCTGTTGAGATTCAGTTCTAAAAAGATAAATTTGTACCTTCTTTGTCTACACTGATTCTTGAAATAAAACATTTAAAGGCTGTATGATGCTTGTATATTATAGTTGTACCTTTGAACGCATTTGCTACCAAAGCAACTGCCATACATAAATGTGCCAATCGATGAAAAGTCTACATATTTGTCTGTTATGTTATAAAACTTACGGTGATACATCGGTGTGACTTTGACATCAATATGCACCAAAGAATAATCTTGTATTAATCTTTGAAGAACATGCATGTCACATTGTTAACTTCAACTAGTTCATAACGCCTTCTGAGTTTTACACCACCTTCAAGTACGCCGTCACATACAATATGCCTGGTATACCATCTGTACAAATAAATGTCTACCAACTCACTTGCAAAATTAAATTGTATTTTTAACAGTCACTCTGCACAAGTACAGACTGGTAAAATAGAGTGTTAAATCTAAGTAAACTAAGGTTTTTTAACGGATTGCTCCCTGGCAGATTGGAATGGAAGATGTCAATACCTATAGAGCAAAATGAAGACATTCTTGCAACTGATTCCTATCTTCTTAATTACCCACTATTAAATCTAAAAACATCTCACAGACGCAAATGGTAATGAAACATTTAATTTCGCACGTTCATTTCAGGTGAATAATCATTTGCAGCTGAGACTTTGACGAATACGTTTCGAAGTTTTTCTTAATCCTGTTCGAGTTTTTTTGTTTGGTTGTCCACAGCGAGTCTGCTTTCATCCGTCAACTGGCTGACACTTAGTTTACATTCTTGGCTTTCTAATTTAAATAATTCCAATTCAGTATTACTTTTGTAAGGAAATTTCCTGCCCTTAGGCACAATTAGCAGAAACATATTTCACTTGTTTAAGAATTTGTCTTCAACTGGTCACGATTGAAATGTATCTGTGGAAACTTTGTTTAGTACCAGGGAAACATTCTGACACTCAAACCGTTATAAAACCAAATTAAGCACTGCTTCCAGGCACAGTGTCACGTGACGAAAATCAGAAGTACTGGAAAGAGACGTCACCTTCTCTCGTGCGAAACCATTTATTCGCTCTACGTTCGGTTTCCGTGTTATTCATATCTTTCATATGAAGTGAATCCAAGAACAGGTTTCATTCCATCCTCCATGACTGACTACATCCCAGCCATAACAACTATTTGTTTTCATTATTTTACACGTGGCGTTCTTTGAATGACTTTAATGTCGTAAGTGCCTTTGTTCCCACTAAAATGCTGTTGTTATGGGGCAGTAATGTTATTAATTACAGTTGTTTTGTTAGGATATATATCCTGTTTTCATTGATCAGTTTCTGTCTGGTATGTAAGACACTCAACAAATTCATTTGTAGTTAAACCATTTCGCTTTTCTGCGTCAAGTAAAGCTTTACTGATTTCAGAAAACAAAGGATTGCTGCCTTTGCATTGGTTACATCACTTGTTTCAGCATAATGTAAGGTAGATTATTTTATCTTATATAATTATGTAATTTAACTTAATGTTTTGCAAGTAAATAGTCTGGTTTTTCCAGGAAGCGGGCTCGAGAGCGACTCGAAAAGCCACAAGCTTTCTTCACAACCGAGCTAAAATAAATAAGTATAAACCAAAATAAAAGTCTTTAATGGTTGAACAAAATGCTGAATATTTCAGGTATGACATCACCAGTTTTTACAAAAGTGTTAGTAATTTCAGCAAGCATTTTCTCTCTCTTCTTGAATTTCAAAGCCACAGTTTTGTCACTACGTCAAATTAAGACTCCTGTAAGGACAGTTGCGGACAACTTCATGAATTCCGAATGAATTACGTGTAATATTTTTGTTAAGAAAATAGCGTTTTCCCATTTTTCCTCGCACACGGAGCAACATTTCTGCCCTGTAATTAATAGACAAGGCGTGCCTCAATTAGCATTCGTGCCTCGGCCTCTGCGCTCCTATTGTCCCTCGCAAAGACCCTGTAAAGGGAGGCTAGAAGATGAACAATAGGGAATCATATGTCTCAAAGTTTATATACAATCCCATGTCGCTTTGGCTTTGTGCAACCTGTCGTCCCCCGTGTATAAATTCTCACTCTGCGACACCATCAATCCCAAATTTCTCTTTTCTTGACGAATTACCGCAAAATCACAGCTTTTAACAATTAGATACAAATTTCTCTGTTTTTCTTTCTTGAAAATGATATATCTGCGCTAGCTCCTAGCCTGCGATGAGAACAGAAATGGCTTCGGTTTTGTAGCTATGCCTTTTTTTTTGGTCTTAATTTGCAATGTTTTACAAAACTTCTCATTGACAAAGAACAAGAAGGTGCTAACAACACAGTCTGTGAATTGGTGCTTTAAAGTTCTAACTACGTTCATTTGGCCATATTCACTTAAATTCTTCTTGCATTGGCTTTTGTGGTAATGAAAAATCTTGACAATTAAAATTGTTTGATTTGTGTTCTGCTCTCTTCCTAACAATTTTGGAACATTTTGTAAATTACATGTAAACTGATCTTAATGACCTCATTATAGAGGTACGTCACAAAGTGTCAAAGAAGAATGTCATTATAAGGTTTGACGGATGAACTTACTTCACGGGGGCCTTTTGACGGGGGAAATAAAAAAATAGAAAGATGTTTACATGAACACAATACAGACACTGTTGTGCACATGGATGTATAAATTCGCTTTCATCAAGAACAATAACAACAACAATGATATTGTAATAGATAACAACAGTAATGATGAAGCTAATTATCATAATATTTATAGTGTAATGATAATAGTAGTATTAATAACAAACACAATAATAATGATGATAATTCATATATTTAACAAACTAATAATGATATTGATAACAATAGTAATAATGACGATGAAAATGGTTATAATGATGGTGACTACAGATGATGATGATGATGATGGTGACGATGATGATGGTGTTGATGACGAAGTTACTTAACTAAATGGTTTTCTGATAAGGATATCAGGCCATCGAAAACATGATAGCATTACCTGTTATAGCAGTATAGTTGTTCTACCTTTAAAGCGTACCTGGTATTAATTAATGAAAAACATTCATTTCTACTTTCAGGGCGAAATCAAAGAATGGAGGTCGATCATTAAGAGAAAAGTTAGATAAAATGGGTATGAACTTACCGGCAGGTCGAAGAAAGGCAGCAAACGTAACTTTGTTAACTTCTCTAGTCGAAGGTAAGCATATATTTCTGACTTTTTTCTAAGATGTTTGTGTCGTTATTCATCCGTTCAGAGTCGTGGACTCAATCTGGCTTCTGTCTCTGTCTCTCTGTCTCTCTGTCTCTGTCTCTCTCTCTCTCTCTCTCTCTCTCTCTCTCTTAGCAAGCAAATTAGACCTCCATTCAAGGCATGGGTGTCGTGGTTATATACATATACTATGTACATGTAGTAAGTTCATCCTTTGTGTGTAGCTAATTCTGCATCAAATAGTGTTCAGTCTGTAATATCATATTCGATTTTACCTTTTTTACTTATATTACCTGTATACTGCTTCAGGCAAGTGATCCTGCCTGATCATTATCGACCTGCAAGTCATTGTCTGCACTTTTCTGTGTATTCGGTCTGATTCCCTGAGCATTCATCTGAACAATAAATCGTCCAGTTTATAAAACCAATGGAGTAAAGGTGAAATAAAGCCTTAGATTCATGGAACCAATACGACTTGAGGATGTCTATATTTACCTGCGCTTACTTACATGAATGCACATGACGAATGCTCATCATGACGCGGAACATCGAAATGGAAAACATACAATTTAACATGATTTTAATGTATAAGGTCTATTTTTTTCAAGTTGACATGATTGATTGCCATTTATCATTTGAGACATTTTTGGTGTCTGCTCATTCGATTTCTAGTCTAACTTCCTGGCATGTAAACGTAAGGACAGTGGTATTTCTACACCAGAGTACAAATGTTTACAACTATCCTTTACTAACCGTTTACGATATACAAAATTGCTGGCGTTGTAAACAAGAACAATTTACAGCATTTTTTGTTCGATGTTTGTAATTTCGTTTAACCACGAAATTTTACGAGATTTTAATGCGACTCCTGTTACGTAACCTATTGTCGGACACCATTTTCGGGGGACTTAAAAATGACCAATCTGTGTACTGCGATGTCCACCTTAATTACTGTTGTTATATACATACCTGTACCGAGGTGAGACATCCCTGTAACCTTCCTATTTTCCGATTGACAGCCTTTTCAATCTAATATAAATAATGGTTCGCCAAACCTGTAATTTATTTCGAAATGAAGGCCTATTTATCCGGCGTAAGATTTTCAAGGTCCGCATTCTTAGTTATCAGTCATTGTTTAGTTACGTGTGACATCTGAAAGGAAAAACGGTGTCCATGTTTATTTGTGTTAGTAGATTTCTTAATGTTACAGATAATGTCTATGGAAAACATGTCACTATATGTGGGGTAGTGTTTTGATAGCACAGCCATCTATCTATATTTGTTGTCTTTTCTACGTTTCGCAAAAAGTCCGAACAAAAGCCTGGGACATGTCAGAGTCTGATTTCAAAAGAAGGGCTGTTAAGCCAGCGAATGTCATATTTACAATTATATGCAGTTTACTAGTATGTAGAAATGATCAAGGGCGTAGCCGTTCAAAGACCGTAAGCATTATTGCCCATTACTTTTCTGTTATTAGACTAAAAGGAAAGTACAGTGGACTAAGCATTTATAAGAGTTCATTTAACGAGGGTTCATATATTAGAAATAATACTCTACTGCATGAAATCTTGACCCTCATTTACCGTCCATTCTTAAGCAAATGGGAGTTATATAATCATGTACATGTTTTTTTTTCAAGATTCAGTCGCCAATAGTGAATTTCTAAGCTTTAATTCATTGCTAACAAGAAAACCGGATTAGATTTTTTATTGCGCAGTAATACATATATAGACACTGGCGATATGAATAATCTTTTGAAATAGATACTTTTCACTAAAAAAACCGCATTTTTGATATAAATTCGAAAGTCAGGAACACGTAAAACAATTAAACGTTTTAACTAAGCCGCCATTCGAAAATTAAACGACATACACATCTGCATTCCAATTATTGTAAATCTAAATGTTTAATTAAGACATTTTCATATTTCTCACCGCGACGCTCGCTCAAGCGTAGAGCAATTATTTTCATATCTGGTGCAATTTAACAAATCGTTTTCATCGTGTTCTTCTACCGCTTAGCACAATATATAAAGCTTGTTAATGCACATTTGTAAGTTGGATATATGTTCAAAGGGAATTTTATGTACCTTCACAGCACCCATGCTGGGCCGCTTATGACTCTATAAAATTTCAATCTGATATTATTTCACACGAGCGTTATTTCTCTGCTATGGCATGCAGAGGAACCAGTAGGCATTCACACGTTACCAGACGATTTTTTCATTGCCGAAAAATACCTACACTTTTGCAGGAAAACAATCCACAATTGAATTGGATTTCAGAGTACTACTTTTTTCAGTCGCGGTATCTTCTCGTAAAAAAGTTTACGCATCGGCCTATTTTCTGCAACACTTAATCACGTGTTATCAAAAATCTACTGCCTTTTTAATTACTAAAAATATTAGCCTGTGAAAGTATGTTCTCCAAGGATCAAAGAAATAATTTGTTGGGATTTTGTTTGATTATGATATTACTACTTCATGTTATTACATAACACTGCGATTTCATTTTGTATTAACGATCGTTTGGTCGAACTGAATTTTAAAAAAAAAGATTATATCATTTCTAGTAGCACTCGATTTGTTTTACGACACAAAAAGATTTATAAGAAAATAGGAAAAAATAAAAATGATTAAATTTAACCCGATAATTAATGGGCGAGGTGTTTAGCAAACTGGAAAAGTAACAACGCGTATCTGGTAGTAGTGATGATGTAAGCTTCAAGAACATGTAGATATTGCCTTCGAATTTTTAGAATATTATCAAAGACTGTCAAGTATGGGCTTAAACCGAATTTGTTTTTTTATGTTTAGAATGATTTAAGAGCATATATAAATAATAAAGATACAAATGCCTCTATAGGTAAACAATCGTTTTTGTATTTTTCAGGGGAGGCAATTCGTCTGGCACGGGATTTTGGATATTTGTGTGAGACGGAATTTCCTTCACGACAGTGTGCTGAATATAACACACGGCAATACTCGGACCCAACAGACCAAATGACAAGGAAAAATATGATTCTTGCCACCAAGTGAGTACTGGTCATTCATAGCGCTCTACTAGCAAGAAACATTTTACATATTTAACTTTCTGTACTATCGCTAGACCACGCGGTCTGAAGAAAATCGATAATATAATATTGTCCGGAACAACATTGATCGTGGCCGGTCGGAAGTTTCAGTATCATGATAAGTATTAAAGCGACTAAAAAATGCTGCATACAGAATGTATTGAAATAAATTTGAAAGCAATTTGTAAAATATGAATAAATCTTTATGAAATATAAATGATTAGGAAACAATGTAAATAAGTGATAACTTTTGAGCAAGGTATGTTGAGTAATTAGTTGAAAACGGATTAAATCATTTATACAAATACAGTTAAAAACAAACTTTAACTTTGACAGTCACTTTTGTATGTACACTTTGAATCACATTCGCGCTGAAGTATTTAATGCTCAGTAAAATCTCTAAAAGAAACAAGTTATTTGTTGTTTTTTAATTTGTTAGTTAACTGTGTTTTACGTCAGTAAAGTGGTTTTCATTGTTTTGACGTTTTCTTTTCAGACAAATACTAAAAGAACTTATGGATTTGTTAAATCAAGACAGATCCCCGCTTGGAAATACTCGACCTCAAATGATCTTAGAGCCCAACATACAAAGACATCTATCACACTTTAGTTTAATAACTCACGGGTTTGGCTCTCCGGCAGTAGTTGCCTCACTCACAGCTGTACAGAACTATCTTAATGAAATGTTAAAAATAATGGACAAAAGTTTCGCAGCGCCAAATGGTATGGACCCTAAAAAGACGGAAAAAGACGAATGACTAGGTCTGTACGAACCTCGGTGATTAAGGCATTATTTGAACGGTGCAGTCCTAGGGAATTAGGCGAGGAATCGAAATCCTGAATCAAGAACAAAACAGCATTAACAACATAATTGTCTTGTAATTTGCCGTTCACCAAGGACTACAGCAGGGTTGTATTCTGTGCCCTATTAAGTACCGTCGAATTATTAAAACAGTGAGCGGTAAAACAAAGCTTATCTAGGTGCAAACCCTGAGGGCATCACGTGATTAACAGGTGTCTGTTTAACCTGGCAATATAAAATCATGTTCAGTGACGTTGCTAATGATGATTGATTGATTTTCAATCGATCATTGATCCCTGTCAACCAGAGTCGTGTATGCACACACATAGTTGAAACATGATTCAAATGATAAATAGAGATGAGAATTGATATATTTGTTGATGGATTGTGTCTAACACAAGTGCTTGCCATAACAGAGTCATACATATACTGTTTAAACTGTTTTCGTTATGCTAATGACCCAAGTAACTTGCTAGCAGAAATCCACGGGAGTTGTTTTTTTACCTGGGATATTTTCGAGACTTCCACAATTTTTGTTAATTAAATGAATGAAACAAAGTTGTTCACGCGGAAGTTTGTTTATTTCAAGTTAAGGCGTATGATTTTCATCTAAAGTTTTGTCAAGCTCCTTATACTCGTAGTCAGTAATTTTCAGTTAAAGGGAGATAATTACAGTGCCTTGCCAAAAAAATAGCATAGGCGTTATTTCAGATAGTCTTGCCAGCTCTAATTGCCAAATAAAACGATATAACAGATATTGAACAAAGGAAGCCGAAAAAATAATTTCTTTACATGTTATACTGTAAAAATTATCTGCCAAATAGCTTGCAACCTTGCGAGGGTCCTTAAGTACTTTAAAGACCCTTGGTTGTGATAGGAGTAAATCTTGCTATTTTTCCATTGTCTACTAGAAAGAACAATGTTAAACACACAGACGCATTTGGCTGGTTTTCTGTGACGTTACCAATCGTACTTGTTTTGGAAAAATATCATATTTCTTGTTTTTTTTAATTCTTTTTCATGACAAGAAATCTAATGGCGTAATTTTTTTTTTGTATTTTGTTAGAAATGCGAAATATTTTCTGTTGTTCAGGTAATGAGTATTTTAAAGGTTCAGAATAACATATGGCAAGATGCCACAGTTCCTTGATTGGTTTGTTCTGTTGAATATCTGTCACGATGATGAAATTGTTAAATCCAATCATGTGTTCTCCATTTCTTATGTACAGTTAATATATATTATATATAAATAAGGCTATATACAGTGTACTATTTATTTTTTGTTTTTTTCTTTAAATCATATTTGAGCATATTTGTACTTTGCACCATGTCTCATTTAGATATTTTGACGGGTCTTAATAATGTAAATTTCAGCTATATTACACCATCTTCGTACGGCATATCAGATTCCTACATTTATTCATACACAAATTTTAACACATTTGTAAAAATAATCAAACGCGAACGTTTCGCAATCAGAGCCAAATCTAGTCCTATTCATTATACCTACGCATTGTTTATCTTTATTTTTGCTTATAACAATTGGGCCACGCTGTGCAATAGTCAGCGTCTCCACGTTAGCTGTTACTATAAATAAATATTAGCTATTCACGTGACTAGCTGTTACTGTGACTATCACGAAGTTGAAATGTTGGTTGTAGTACAACATGGCCCATATATATGTGGAAGTGGGGACTTCCTTCTAGTATGTAAACATGTATCAAATATCACACGAGGTCGTTTGTGTGGTGCCAAGTAACCTGGCGACCTTTTACGCTCCTATAACATAATTTAAGTCCAACTGGAATTGTCTTGGAAAAAGACAAAGAAAAGTAATAGTAAGTGGCACGTGTCCTACAGCGAATACATTCAGTACTGATTCATACTTTTCTTCATATATTCAGCCACTCTAGTTTGTATATTAAAAGTTGGCACCGCTATGTCTGGGCCTACATAGGACATTCACACGATGTCACATGTTCAAGTTCCATTTTCGACTATATAACTTAGGTTAAGTGCCCATAAATTTTCACTCATTCATCAAAACGTATCACCAGTTTGATGTATCGACATTTCAAACGGTGTTTATGTAATTACTATGTCATATATATCTTGAAATACATTTACACAATATTTGACAGGGACACTATTTGTCCTGAAATTGTTTAAATATTTAGTTTTTTTAAAGCTTCTACAGAGGTATAGATTTACTAAATTTTATATCATTTGACAGTTATTCCATGATCTGGCACAAGGTTAGCACAGCATGACAATTGTTTGCTACAATACATTAATGTGCTGCTACTTGTATTTTATTTTGTCAATAGCCTAAAACTTTGAAAGGTTAGAAAGGTTAATAATTTTTGTCGTATGATATTGCACTTGCATTAACACCTCAACTGTTCTTTTACTTTTTCTGTCAAACAACAACTTCCGGTCAGTTTTTTATAGACAGTATACGCACAGGAAATGATGACGTTTTACACAATGCTTCCTTACGATTGCATTTCCTTTCTGTTTATCCATGTTGTTGTTTGAGCCTATTAATGTGTTGTAATGAAGTCTTCATGCAGTGCAAAATTGAGAACATATAAGAACGAGAATAAGAAATGAGAACTCTTTACGTATACATGGTTACTTTGAAGGACAGTTCATATTTTGAGAATGCATGGTTTATAAGAGAAACCATTTTTATAAGTGTGCATTTTGTTGTTTGTGTCAAATGTTATGTGGTAGAAATGATTAAAATTCCATTTCAAAGCAATATTGGTTTGTTTGTTATCTTTTTATAGTTATCCGGTAACGTCTTATGTAAAATTGCTGCATGCCGAAGGGAGGTAGTTTCCATCTGAAAACTATTTTCTGCTCTAAATTCTACTGCAAATATGTGTACCAATATGCTGGTTAATTTTTCTGGTATGTAGACCTACTACCATTACAAAGTCTACACAAAAAATCCCGAGTTAGTTCCTTAAATAAGTGACCATTGTGAAATGGGATGTTCATGAAAGTTTGGCCAAACGATCACCTTGTAGAGATGAGATACAAAGCCTATTAAACAATTGCGATGCCTCTTGGTTTCAAAGCGGCAGGTAAACACAATCTTCCCTTGTGTTTCTAAACACCTGGAACGATTTTCATCATACTTTGGTTCAATGTCCATCTCATCGAGAAGACGCTCTTATCCTATTTTACAACTCCATCGTCTTAGGTCAGGGTGACAAATTGGTCACCGCTCCGACATTTTTTATATTATCATTTTTGGTTAAAGCGTTTAAAATCATTTTGAAAATGAACAAAGACATGTCTGGGAAAATGTTAATAACTGAAGAATATGTGCTGGTGTCGACTGCTACCATAACACTTTCAGTTTAGCCGATAAAGTTGAATTTACTCGATGTGTAAACCAATCTTGCCAGAGCAGAGAATGTCTGCCTTCGATGTCACAGGATTGTTCTTGTACAAACACGAATATATGACGTCACAACATAATTTATATGTTACACTGGTTACGCTATATAGAATATCACACAAATCTCAAAATGTCGCAAAAATAGCATCGTCATGTGCCATATCTAAAGCTTTATATGACATAGCGGACATTGTGGCACTATATAGAATACCACACAAATATCCAAATGTCACAATATCATCGCAATGTGCCATATAAAGCCCTTGGCATTACGGAATTTATTTCATGTATTACCTGCTTTATACGACCGATCCTTAAAATAAGGTTAGGCAGAGTATGAAACAGTTGCAAATCGCGTTTTGGGAATCATTTTGATTATTTGTTGTATTCATTTTACTCATGCCTTGTTTAGATTTTCGTAAATTTAGTCTGCATTTACTTACTGCAATTTAATTGTGACTGTCTCTTGACTGGTATGGTCTTTATTAGGTCGGATATTTCAAGATGTGTCAAACCGCATTACGTGTAATGGCAATACACTTAATCGCTATACGTTAACTGAAATTCGATTACGAAACTATACATGTACTTGGTAATGCTAGCTCCAAATCAAACGGTGCCATCGTAAGTTATCGCTAGGCAAATAAGACCAGGATCAGAACTTTTTGTCTGTGTATATAATAGTGACTTATTATCTTTTTATTTATATTTATAGATCTACTTACGCCTGACTTCTGTAGAGCAAGCATTTCTTGTGTGTCCGAGTTGTTAGTTTCGCAACTGAAATGGCATGAACATTTGTATTTCAATTTTGGAATGATGACGCATTGTCTTTTACTTATGACTAGCAAACTGCTCGTTAGAATTTACAGTACAAAAACGTACACTGTTTAAATGAATTAAATAACAATCAAACATTGCATAATAAAACTAGACCTATCACTAAATGTGATTTATACCCCCGAAAGACTGCTTTATAAACTGAGGAAGTACGTAGTAACAGAAAACTTTGCGAAAAAAACACTAAAATAGAGATACTGTTCTTAGCAATAACTTGTCAAGATAGCGTTATGGTTCTTGTACACTGCACTTCCTCTCATTGTTCTGGACCATTATCCGGACAAGGAAAAGTAACAAAGGGCACTAACTCTGTGATTAGTGAAAATAGAGTTATGGTTCCTATGCACTGCACTTCCTCTTAATGCGCTTGATTATTGTATAAAGTTATATTGATTTCCAACCAGTGGTTTTCAAGTTATGCTCCGGACAAGGAAAAGAAACAAGAGACAACAACTCTGTCATTAATCAAGATGGAGTTATGGTTCTTGTGCACTGCACTTCCTCTTAATGTGCTTGAACATTGTATGAAGTTGTATTGAACTCCAACTAGTTGTTTTCAAGTTATGCTCCGGACAAGGAAAATGCAACAGACCGACTGACCAAACATGATCAAACGCCCCATCCCCATCCCTTCCCTTCCCAACCCGCATCTCATAGCCGAGCAGACGCTGAATATGTGAGTTAATTGAGAATGCTAATGTATAGACTGTTGCACCTCTGAAATCTGTTTCAAACTACTGGAAATTACGAGAGCAGTAATAGATAAAATCTTAAAACATTATAGATTCAGTCAACATCTTTGATAGACAAGGATTGGGGCTCATTGTTAACCTGAATTACTTTATTTCCAACCAGGCTGTTACCTCTAACGTTATATATTTATATTATATTTATCATATATAAAACAGAAAACACATTTGTCTGATTTCTAAATGACAGAGAAAAATGGTCCATTGTAAAAAATAACACCGTTCAAGCTTAAGAAAGTGCAGCACTAATGTGACCAAAGTTTTGCAGTTGAATAACCATATCTCTTAAATGCCCAGGAGAACTGTTACAAGTAGCTCTTATTTTACCAAGAAAGGTGTTCAACCTACGGAAATGACCTTTATTTGCACCAGAAACAGTCCTAACTTTGCTTTTTAAGTACATGATAGAAATATAGCGGAGTATTTTTTCAATGCTATTGCAAAAAATAAGTAAGGCTCTCTACCAACTCTTTTTCATGAATACACAACTTGAAAACTTGAACAATGGCATATGTTATCATTATTGTAGCGTGAATTGAATATGGTTCTATCATTTTCCTATCAGTAAATTTATTTTTCAATATTCAAAATTCAAAGTGATCCTGGGACTTGAGGGTCATTTACCTGAAGATAAACCTGAACATTTTGTGACGAAAGGCTTTCTTAGTTATAACGCGGACAGTGCTAATATGACAAAATTTCGACAACTGAAGGGTCATATTTACAGAATCTCTAAGGCAACTGGACTGGTTATCAAACCTGGCAAAGTTACCACGTTATACCTGCGAATATTAGGGAAGATATGATAAATATATTGCAAGAGAAGAAGTGAAAAGTGCCAACAAGCAGGTTTTAGACGTTTAAAAATGGCATATATCCAGTGTTTGAGGCTATCCGGTTGGTTATCAATTGGTTGGTTGGACACTTGCCTAGATATATATACAGTATATTAATATTCGAGTTCTGTTTTACTTTCAACTTTTCTCTTATTAGGCACTGACAAATAAATTCTAGCAGAACTTCTAACTTATTTCAGTAGTAACTTTATATGAGACTTCATTAAGTGTGCTTTATCCCATAAAACAAAGACCACGTAACAGCGAGAAAGAAAATCTCGCTATAGTCCTTCGCAATTTAAGTCAGAACATTGTCGTTTTACTTGGACCCTTATTGAAACACCTGAAAAACAGACTAGCAGAATAGCGATAAGCAAATGAAGATCAAAAGCTATGTATTTTATTATCATGAGTTGCTCTCTTCAATAGCCCATTAACGCCCGTATCTTTTTCTTTGATAAGTGCACAATCTTGGATGACACGCTGTAATATTATTCAACATCAAATATTATTGCGACAAAAAGTATAGCGAGTAGGTGCTCAAGGTATGATAGCCCATGTTTTGACTGGACCGTTTTATGGTATGCGATTATATCACAAGCAGAATTGCAATAGATGTTCCGAACAAAAAGTGAAGCCAATAGTTCATGAAACAAGTAACATACTGTTATTAAACAGTCAGTAACAATCAGTAACAAATGATCAAGAATAGAAAAGCAGTTAAAGGAAACACCTGCTCCGAACAAACGTAATGGCTATACCACTTGCTTAATGGGCATTGAAAATGGTCCATTTGAGAATTTGAAATTCCGAAGTCAATAAAGTATTAAGCAACGGGTACATTCCGTCTCTGATTGGCAAGTTTGGCAATGATGCAGCGAAACAATGGTTAAAGTCACAATTTGATTAAACATCACAAGCAATGTTTGAAAATACGACACCTTGTGTTATAAGAGGAAAAAAACTGTGTAGTATTTCTTTCGTTTTGCTATATACTGACACATTAACAAAAGAAAAGCACATCCCGAGCTTCGTAAAATAAGTCAATCACAATGAATATGTTGTATAAAGTCTATTATTTCATTACTAATTAACGTAAAGAAACTGTAGGAATATGTTTTTTAAAAAGAAACTGCCCGTGTAAGAGGTAGTGATGAATTAGCTACATTCAGCTGGAAGGAGCCCAAGAATCTGCATCGGAACAAAAATGTCTTAAACCAAAATCGTGATATTAGCATCCACATGTTGGCTATTGGGTGAGATGATGAGCTGAATGTAGATTACTGACATATAGTCACTGGACATCAAAGTCATGGGAATGGTCGAAGGACTACTGTAGCTGACTGGAGGTCCGGGTCGAGGAAACACAAACTGTATTAACCATTAGTACTCTGGGCATCCATGACTTCTATGAGAGTCTGGCTTGAAGCTGACAAAAGATGAAAACTTCTGACATACAGGTGAACCTCATGAAAAATACGTAAAATAAGAGCTACGAGACGTTTATACAAGACAGCCAAACACGCTAATAAAAACGACCAGACAAGTGATATATGGAGAACGTTAGATAGAAACAACTTTTGTGACAATCCCATGCAAGTTCTTAGTTCGCCTAAACACTCTTAAAGAGTTCAAAATACGACAACGTACAGAGCGGAGCTAGATGATAACCTGTACCATAATCGATTTCATCTGTTTGGAGAAGGGGAAATGTCACATCGTTGGCAAGAAGCGAAGAGAAGGAATTCAGACATATTCACCAGTTAAAAATGACATCATTGCATATCTCAGAGGAAAATGTTTCTTTGAAATCCTTGCAAAGTACCTGATGATCCACGGCAGCACAGACTAGTATATACATAGATATAACTGTGAGAATGGTATGTGAAGCAAATATGAACAGCAATGGCCGTACAACAATCGGACCAGGATTGGCAAATGCATACGGACCATACCTTATAAGCCACAAAGTATATAAAGTAGCATATTCCAAAGTGTTTCTAGGGAATTATCAACGGGTAATCAACAAAACACGGGCCGCACTTTGCTGACTCAACAAGTTTACGCTAGTGACTGGTGTCAGAGGCTAGTTAAATTGTATCGCCATCTGTCGCACCACGTCTTGCTTCCTGTTGCAGTGTTGCAGTTGAGAAACAAGCTAGTGGGGCACATACAACATCCCGGGTATACTTGTAAATACCCTTAAACAAAGGATTTGTGTACGACCTGCCAGTGAAAGCCAAGACATACAAGGAAGATGTTTATTGTGAGCACTGTCTTTGAAAGTTTCCTTGGCTTGAATGAACTTGAATGAGGTAGTCCTGAAGACAGCTAATGTCTCGGGCGATCTGATTTCGTCACCTGCACATTTACACAGGTGCGGATTGTAAGACCACCCAAAATGTTAGATGTGTAACACGACACAAACAAGCAAGCATGTAATGGTCCAGTTAAAGACAGACAGGCTGCCCAATCAAGCAGCAACAATGACATAAGTACTTGGTGATACGGCCCTGCGGATATCCGTGCGTCAAACGCTTGCTCTAGATCGAAATCACTGTAATGTTTATTTTTACTTACAACTGTTTGTATATGCTACAACTTCATGAGCATACTCTTCCAAAAATAGTTTGGAACTCATTATAAAGTCACAAGATAAAATTCTGTTCAAACACATCTTTGAAAATACTTTTTTACTAACTTTCATAACATTGTTTATTGTTACATTGCAAAACAATGTATGTTATAACTTACCTGGTTTTTGATTGATTTAGTCTATTAAATATTTCAATAATTGTTTGTTGATTTTTCCGGTGAGTTTTGTAGTGTCACTCGCGCGAGAGGTCATCTGGCAATATGCAGCCAATGACAAAGACCAAACAACCATTATGGTATTCCTTTTATCGTATACGTTAAATTACATCATTAAAGTACCACTGTGAACAAATGACCAAAAATGGTTAGTTGCAATAATGTGGATTTTTTTCAACATTTATGTGTAAGATATAACGGCTAATTTTATCTGATACGGAAATTTGTACTTAACTGCGCATTTACTTAAATACAATCCAGATAAATACTGATAGGTATATGATAAAGTGTAAAAATTCCCCAATTGTAGTATCTGAGCAATCTGTTTAAGTTTTTTAAAACCATTTAATAAAATTTTAATATATTGCAATTTGGTACAATTTCTTTTGAATGCTGACCGCACACAATTTAAGATAAGTGATTAGATTTATGTTTGTACACTGTCGTCTTTATGTGAAAGAGAGAGAGAGAGAGAGAGAGAGAGAGAGAGAGAGAGAGAGAGAGAGACTATACATATTTTTAAAAATCCTTTTCAGCACTTACACCCCAACATAGGAAGTATATGGGGGCTATATAAGAATTAGCCCCCCGTTCGTATCCATAGACACTTACATGACTGGGAGGACGTCTCTGTAAGTTCTATTCATTCAGTCTGTTATGAGGCTTACATTTGATTTTACATGATGAAAAGAACAGTAGACGATATTTTTCATTGAGCCCTTCGATTTTTTTCCTACGTATAGTGCTTATGTAGTTGTATGCTTAGGCTATTTCGTGGCTGCAACTGGTCAAAATTAAATGAAATTCACAGGAATGATAAATATCAAGCCTAATTGTGTATATTGTCGGCGTTTTAAGCGCTGATACTTGATCCTTTAATTTGTTAATACATGTAGTTAACGTTGAGTTATTAGATCTCGCTGTTTTTGTAACCACTGCCCGGAAATCAATGAAACTTCAAAGGAGTGATAAGTATCAAGCTTAGCTGAGCATATCATTGGCATGCTGTGCTAGTATTAATTTTATTCCGGAATCAATTGAACGTTCTTACGTATTCTGCGACAAGCAGCCGCAACGGTACGTCAAGCATCATCGTGCAGTGCTCTTATTCCTCTGCTGTCTCAAAGCGGCTAGCAAAATATTAGAATAACGCTGCCAAGGCGGCAACTTGGGGTATTCATCACCATCAGTGGTAGCTCCAGTTTCTTCTGTTCATATTGTGTGTGATTGTTAAATTATAACTAATGTTTTTTTCTTGAAAACATATTCAATATACATGTATTATGATGGCTATTGTCTGCTTTGTCGTGTTGCTGTTCTGCCGTGTTCGTAAGCATCGCGACAACACGAAACAGCGATAGCACGTAACAACGACAACACAGCTCTGCAAATGACAAAATAACAACAATGAAATAGCGCCAACACAACACCAAAGGGTGACATTTCATTATTTCGCTCTTTTTTGTAATCTCGTGTTGGTGAGGATGCTGACACTACGACCAAAATCACGAACAACAACGCTGTCAGCACGAAACGACGAAAACACAATATTTGTCATTGTTTCACCAAGTATATCGTTATTTCATGCGTTTGGTCCTATGTCGTGCTGTTATTTTGGCTCCTCATTTTGTATTCCCCCTTCGAAGAAGAGGGGTATATTGGTTTGCTGATTTCGGTCCGTCCGTTCGTCCGTCAAAGGTCAAACTGTTTCCGGTCGATAACTTAAGAACGTTGATGTGGAGTATGGTCATATCATGACCAGCAGGTGACTCCTATTGATTTTCAGATGAAAGGTCAAGTTCACGTACCGGAATAGTAAAACAGTTTCCGGACGATAACTCGAGAACGCGTAGGTTTAGCATCTTAAAACTTGACTTGAAGATTGGTCATGGCCAGCAAAGGACCCTTATTAATATTGAGGTCAAATGTCAAGGTCACAGTGACCCGGAATAGTAAAACGGTTTCCGGACGATAACTCGAAAACGTTTAGGCCTAGCATCTTTAAACTTAATGCTGATGTTGATCATTTCCAGCAAATAACCCATATTGATCTTGAGGTCAGTAGGTCAAGGTCACAATGACCCCGAATAGTAAAATGGTTTCCGGATGTTTACTTGAGAATGCTTGCCCTAGCATCTTAAAACTTGTTGTGAAGGTTAGACATGACCAGCAGATGACCCCTATTTATTTTCAGGTTATTAGGTCTTACGTCAATTTCATAGTGACTTTTACTTTAAAAATGGTTCTTTGTATAGTGCGACTTTTGCTCAACATTACTGATTGTATCAAGGGGGCATTTGTGTTTTACATACATGTCTTGTCGAATTAAAGATAACTCTAAAGAAGGGTTAAAAATGAAAGGCGTCATGCGGCAACACGATAACACAACATAGTAAATTGTCGTGCTGTAGGCCTATATTGTAGCACTGGGACCCTTTCTGTGTTGTTCTTGTGCAAAAGCTGTGTCGGGTTGTCGGTGTTTTGTGCAATCGCTGTTTCATTGGCTGAGTCCCTAGGCGACATCACGACAAAAATGCTCTTGTCGTTGTTTCGTGTTGGCATTTTGGCGACGCCACCAGACTAACAACATGGCATTGCAGAAATCAGCTACCATTATATAATACGTGTACTTGTAAATAATGAATTATAAAATCGTGTTTGATAGGGTTTTTTTTATTATATAATCATTATTTTTCAATAATATTACAGTATGTTTTGTATCGCTAAACGAAATGGTTTCAGTAGAAACACCAAACACTGGAAAAGCATGAACATTTTGTTACCTAATGCACACTGATGTCAATGGCTACAGTATACTTGGATAATTGATACGGAACGATATTTAACCACATGTTAAACTATAGTTTGAATCAAAGGTAGACGAAAAATAATGTTGAGCTGTAGATGTCCGTATCAATTATTGCAACTGTTCCCCAAAGTTATATTTCTGTTATTTGATGCCTCTGATGTATCCGTTTGAATGCTTGTATAGCCATCATAGAACAAAAGAGAAAACAAAACAAATATGTTGAAAGACTACATTTGAATTCAGTAGTAACTTCTGGATCCCGGTGACTTCGAACTTCTTCGAACCCGGAAAAAAATTAAACTAGCTTTACCTTATTTGCTCTTGTAAGGCGCTCGTTACCGCTTTCTGCAAGCATTAAATGACTCCGAATACATTGAATTTGCCGTGATTGTATTATGTTTATTTGGAATAATCACGAAATAACCACCGAGATTTCAATTTGCGAGAAATAGCATGCACGTGTTCGAAACATTTTAACGCCATAACAATACTGGCTACAGTAGAGTTGGTGAAAACGCCGTTACTTGGTTCATATTTGATTATTTTCCACATCCCAGTATTCATGTAAAAGTGCCGTTGCACTCTAACAGCTAATTATATTGTTCCGTTCCTATTTTGACAACAGACGCTTGCATATTTCATAAGCAGACTTGCATTTTTTCATGAAATAAATGTAATCCTGCTGCACATGACATACGCAACGGCAAATAATGTTTGCTCCGCATCCGTTATCAGATCAAAGCAGGATTAATTCCCTGTTTACCTTGAGTATCTAGACGTCGACTTAAGTTCCTCTTTTTTGGCTGCTCTTTACAGCTGGTAGTGAGTTTAATGCCCGTTTCAACGGTATTTCTGTCATTTTAACAGGCGGGCAGTTTACCGGGAAGAACCTATGCTAGATCCATATCCTCCGTAAGAAACTATCCACTTTCTTACATAAAGAGATATGCTCGGTTGCACGACTAGAAACCCTAAGATGACCCTCTATAAATGAGAGGTTACGGTGATGTTACCGTCGTCTTGAGTGTAATATGACAATACTCCTTTACAGAGGCATGAGTATGTGTTTCTGTTCAGAGGTTTACCGAGAAACAAGGCACTGGCACAACTTATTAGAAGAGTCAGGAGCCGGAGAAATTGACTAAATAAGCTAAAAGCTTCAACATAATTAGAAATCAACTAAGGTTCAACATTCCTTACAAATTGGAGCGTGGTAGTCAACTCTCAATGTGAAAAACAAAACTAAAAGAAAACAACGTTGCACAATGCTGGTAAAGGCGAATCAGTTTTATTCTCCAGATCTGCTATTTCTCATATGGCATTAGTAGGAGTACATTCAATTCCGACATCATGGCTGAAATAAATTAATTTAATTTAATCTACTCGATATCGATCATAAGTTCTTCTTTCAATTAGTTGCAATCATTTTTATGTGTTTTGTACGGTCTTTTATAGAGTCGTCAAACTCGCAACCAGCTGCCGTGCTATATGGCCCATTATTTAACTTTATTATTAAAATTACCAATATTTGTAGGCAGTTAGTGTCGCAATCTATTTATCGGCCTTTGAATTATTGAAATATTTAAAATATCACAGAGACTTTTTGAGACATTTGTTTATTCGTAATAGATGTATGTCAAGATAATCGAAAATTACACCTTTCTTCAACTGATCCGTTTAGAAAGATAACTGACATCTTTACGCATGCGTGAAAATACGTGAAAATTTACGCATGCGCACAAAGTAATAAATTTTGTATTATTTTCAAAATTGTTTGAAATATTTAAAGTGTTTTATCTGTTTAGCCGAAAATGATTAAAATCTGGGGTTTAAATAAAGTTTATACGGCCCGTTTGTCACGGTCTATCTAAAAGTAACATGATTAAGTTGTTGTACATCAGAGAACATGTAATACAACCACTATTCGGATAAATTTCCATTCGGATCGGCATGACAAGGACTTACTCGTAATTGAAAATTATTAGTGCTTGTTTTACTATCGAAGGCGGCTTAATATAGGGTTATCTTAATTACGGAACTTTATTGTAGTATTGTTTCATCTAACAATATCGAGATGAAGACAATAACACGACCTCGTGATAGCGTAGATATAACACGTCAAGCATCATAAAGAAAACATCATTCTGAATGTGACAAGAGTTTTAAGACATCTAAAAACGATATATCAATTTTCTTGAAATTTTGTAATGTAATGAGCTCTTCTATTTGAAATCCTCTCAACATTCAAGGAATTTGTCATAGGGAATTGCTTCAGATTAAAACCTCCAAATATCGACCAAACTGATCGGCTCAGGACCGAAGGGCCCCGGGTTCGATCCCTACCATAGCCATGTCGATAGAGTCCTTCGGCAAACACAAAATTCCACATTGCCTCTCTCTCTTCGAACTGATTCCACCTGGAATTAGTCTCGAGAGTGATTAATATAAGTTGTAAGAACTTGTTTTGCAATCGAGCATAAATAGATTAGTATATATAAAGTGCCAAACTGATTTCTTTACGGCACAAATAAGGTCCATTACGGTTCTCTACTATGCAGAATATAACTCGCGTTCAAGCCATTCCAGATTATGACTTGTAAAACATGTAAGTTATACGTAATTACTTAACCTCATCTTGCTCGTCTGGTTTTAATTCAAAACGTATATTTAATTTGTTATGCCTTTTACATCATTTGTTTGCAATACTTATTAAGTAATTATTCAATTTCAACTTCCCTTCAAAATGCAATGGAAAATGCATCTTACAAACTCGAATGCACGCCCGTGTGTACAAAATGATCACGCCCCAAAATTAATTTTTAGCAAAGAAAAAGAGATTTCATCAAAAATGATAACATGAAATTAATGTTCTGAGGTATTTTTATTATGTTTTTTGTCAGCTTCCATATTAATTTACACGATTCACATGGCTTCTGAGATGTAACGAATAAAATAGGAAATATAAAAAAAATCATAAGATGTCTTTAGGTAGAAAGCCAGTCTAGATTAACATATAATAGGTAAAAACAAATGGAAATATCCTATTTGTCATCACTTTTTCAACATATACATTGTAACTGGGTTTAGGAAAATGAATATTATCGATTAGTCACGGGACTAAAAAAACTTGTGCAGTAGATTTAGACGTTCAAATGCAACCGTGATTCTATATAGTAAATAAAGATATCTCATTGCGTATAATGATCTGATAAATATATGCTAGTAGTTCTGAAAAGTACATGTATACTGATATTAGTTTCATCTGTACTTTGCCTTTTATACATATATGCGTTTTGTTGTTATTGGTTGTTTGTTTTGTTGTTGTTGATTTTTCATTTCATTTTTTTTACTCCCCAGGTAACACGATGCTCTCTCAGTGTAAAACAATAAATAGAAAAAAAGTGAATGAGCCCAGGTATTTATCAAATGAAATACTGTCGATCTCTTTGATGCTAAAGCATATTAGTAGATTTCATGCAATATCATGAACCTCCTATACTACAGGGACATTGAAATCGCGCGGGATGAGATTCTCGCACGATATATCGAGCTATAAAAAAATACTGAGCAGCATTCGCCAGCCTTGTGAAATGACTAAATTGGTTTCCAGAGAAATTTGACAAATTGATAAAAAAAGGTGAAATATCTATTTGCTATATCATTTAATATCTCTTAAAATGACTTTCGCTCAATATTAAGAACTAGAAAACAATGATCGGGCTGAGAAACTTTGCTCCTCTGGGTGTTAGTGTCTGAGAATTTAATTGCTTTTAAATTGCAAGGTTGAAAGATGAAATCTACGAGAGCGGCACCAAAAGGAACCAGTTAGCTGTCACGGAAGCTGACGAGCGAATGGAGTTTCAGACATTTTTATCTGCATAATTGTACCCTAAAAAGAGAAATTTTCGAAGGTTGATTGACAAGTTAAAACTGAAAGGTGGAATGGACCTTAAGGGCGAAAGACAAACTAAATGTTGAAAAGGTAAGTTGCAACGCTGAGAACTACAATACTAGATTTGTATGTAGAGGCAGTGCAGTGTAGTGTTTCGTGGTTTAATAGCAGATGTAATGTTGCAGAATCTACCTCACTGTATGTTGTAAAATGATGAATTCTTTTCAGGAGGTCTTTTAACGTCGAGTAACTACAGAAGCACAATGAGGACGTTTAAGACTGGATTTGCACTAGTGGGTAAATGGCGTTCTAAAATTAATAAATTTATCGCTTTGCAACCCTTTTCAAAGAGAAAAATCGCTTTGCAATCTTATTTAATGTTAACAATCGCTTTGCAACCTTATTCAATGATAACAATTGCTTTGCAACCTTAGTCAATGTAAAAAATCGCTTTGCAACCTTATTCAATGTTAACAATCGCTTTGCAACCTTATTCAATGATTACAATCGCTTTGCAACCTTATTCAATGTAAACAATCGCTTTATTCATTGACAAACATTGTTTTGAAACCTTATTCAACGAGAATAATCGCTTTGCAACCATATTCAATGAGAAAAATCTCTTTGCAACCATATTCTATGAATATACTCGTCTTGCAACCTTATTCAATGAGGTGGAAAAGCATAGCTCATCTGGACACTGAAACATAATTTGACAAACCTCGCAAAGGATAAATTTAGTCATTAGAATTTTCAGATGTTGCATGAGCTAGGGGTGTGTTTCATTCAACGGCTTATTTGTGTCATATCTATATGTAGGAAAATACTTAAGTCGATCAAAAAAAGCTTAGAAATGAAAGCCTCTTTTTCAGTTCATGCGAATGAACAAACTGTTGTAACTACAGAACGACTTAGAAAATGTAACAAACTGACAAATGTACAGCACGAAATGATATATTCATAGAAAAAACTGTGAACACTTTAACATAATGCCTTAAACATGTACATAACATATTACAAATGTACAGCATGACATGATATCTGCACAGGGCAATGCCGTAACTACAAATACAAAACAACTTAGAAAATGTACATAACATATTGACAATATACAGGACGAAATGATACCATGTAGATGCACAGAAAACAACTGGCTTAACTACAGAACGATTTGAGAAATGCACCGAACATTATGCTATTGCTAAAAAGCAACAAGCGTGTACAGCACATACAGACAAATAGTATCAGAATGCAGCTCCGGTGTCGTATACCCCAACCCACTGTTCTTTAAACCGTTTGTAGACGGTTATAGACTGTTCATACAGGGGGCATAACTGACGTAAACGTTCTTCTGTTCTTTTGGTTGGTCTAGAGACCACATGTGCAACACTTCCATTTTTCAGGATCTCACTGAAGTTGGCGGCCTAGCGGCCTGGCGGCCTAGCGGCCTCGCGGGGCCCCCCACGCGGCCTGAAGTTGCGGCCTAGCGGCCTGGCGGTCTACGCGAAGTTGGCGGCCCCTACCCGCGGCCTAGCGGCCTGAAATTGACGGCTTATGTATTTTTAACAAAATCACCTACAAATTATGCCATAAACCAATATAAAATATGAAAACTCAAATTAAAGCTCAACTGTAACAAAAGTCATTGAAAATGTTACGCCTTGATTAAACAATCGAAGAAAAAAGCCACTTAAAGTCCACAGAATAACAAAAAGTTAACCAAGTCGGTGGATTGAGAATTTTAACAAAATTAACTTCCCCCCCCCCCCCCCCCCCAGAAATATCGCCTTAAAAACAAAAAACTCACATTTAATTTCAACTGAACACACTGAAAAAACCTGAAGTTGCGCGGCTGGCGGCCAGCGGCCTGAAGTTGGCGGCCTGGCCCACCCCTGAAGTTGGCGCCCAGCGGCCTGGCGGCCTGAAATTGACGGCTTGTGCTTTATTTTTACAAAATCACTTACAAAGCTCAACGAACACAAGAAATTCCCCAAAAAAAAAAAAAAAAACTTACAAATATCGCCTTAAAAACAAAAAATTCACTTTAATTTCAACTGAACACACTGAAAAAGACTGAAATAGCCCCCCTACGGCCCGAAGTTGGCGGCCTAGAAAATTGTAAGTGATTTTTGTAAAAATACAAGCCGTCAATTTCAGGCCGCTAGCCCCCAACTTCAGGCCGCCAGGCCGCCGGCCGCTAGGCCGCCACTTCAGGCCGCCGGCCGCTGGCCGCCAATTCAGGCCGCTGGGCCGGCCGCCAACTTCAGTTCTTCTCAGGTGTTCAGTTGAAATTAAATGTGAGTTCTTTTGGTTTAGAGACCAATCCACCGACTTGTGCATTTTGTGTATTTGAAGACACTTCCAGTTTTTTCATACGATATGTTTATTCAAGGCGTATCTTTCTGACTTTTTGTGTACTTACGCTTAATTTGCTTCCATATTTAATGACTGGTTTCTGATCTATTCATCATTCATCCATATTCGTTATCTATATTGAGCTGGCAGGTTGCCGCTAGGCGCCAGCTTCTGGCTTTGCTAGGACTGGGCATCCATCTCAGGTAGATACTGAAATATTGATATCATTTGAGTGAAGTGCCTCTTTCTCGCTTTTCCCAAATACTAGACACAGCTAGACACTTTCCGCTTTTCACTGTTTGGCAAGTGTTGGTAATTTGGCTTTGAAATGCTTCCTGGACTGATAGAGCCTCTGTTAGAATGACCTCCTGGTGGAAGTCCTCTTTTGATTCTGAGTATTTGATGCCTGCATGCTTTTTTATATCTGATTAATTAATTGATCCACCGGTCCGTTAGCGTCTTTAAAAACTTTAGTTTGACTTTACAATGTCAAAATCAGAAAAAAGGTGTCAGCTGGAAACCTTCTATCCGTATGGGGGATTCACCGTAAGCGGACAGGTAACCCTCCCTTACACCAGACCCTGTCTTCACATGATAAAATGACCTTCTGGGTAAAGCAAGTCTGTCTTAACCCTACATATACGTCACTACAAATTATTTATTTTCCGAATGGAATGATAAAATATAAGTAAACAAATTTTGTTTAGCAAAATCAGATAAATCTAAGTTATCTGCCGTCATTTACGGAAGGTACAGATGGGGTCGGGGTATTTTATCATATGTTTTATCTACTAAAAGCATTTACCACCTCTTTGAACTGAAATTGTTGTCGATGTGACGTCATTGGCCTTTATGCGACGCTAGGTTATTTCTTCTTGTTCATGTGAAGGTAAAAACATTGATTCAAAATTTAATTCACCGACACTACCCCGAAGCCATTTAATGTGGAGGAAACCGGAACTGTTTTGTAATTCACTTAAGTTGCAGAAATTCTTTCTTCAGCGCAATGCAATTGTATTGATATCGCAATCAAACATATTCAATTACACTTTCACCTTTTGATGAAATCAAATTATACCGGTAACATTTTGTGCGAACATTGCGTTTGAACGTGAAATAAATCAGAGAAAAATAGGAATATTAATAAAACATCGCAGTTTCCCTATTTCATTATGGAAGAAAAAGCACCTAGATCGTTGATAGATTCCACGCAAACACCGGTTATCACGTGACATCGCTGGCTTTCCGCTAAGAAAGGACAAATTGTCGGCGATAAAACGGCTCATCAAAGACAAATGCATGTAAAATAAACAATAAATTAGCAGAAAACGGGTAGCTGTCACGAACCGTTCAAAGATTCCTAACTTTGATTCTCGAATAGGTACATATGACCGCGAATACAGCATGGCAAGAATTGTACGGTTCAAACTTCAAAAACACGAAATCGTCCTCAGGAGAATGATTCCATTTCAGTAGAAGGGAGGTAACTGTAGGTTATGCACGTTACGTGACGTAGAGATTTCTTGGCAACGTTGATGTCAAAACATTTTTATTTGGTTATGCTAACTTTATTCTTAAACTATCTATCTTATAAAGTTTGCGAACAAATAGGAGGACTTCTGTCTGTCTGGTTTTCCAACAAGAATATGTAACCAACATGCAAATATCACGAATTCATCTTAGACCGTCATAGCTTTAGTTTTAGGTATTATACTGTATAGATCTAGATATATAGACTTTGTCCTGTGACTTACAATACCGTTTTTCTTTTTCAATAGGCAATACGGTTTCAAATTTAACATTTGTGGGCTGTAAATTATTTAAGACATGTAAGTTATGCCAGTGACGTCATTTTTACTCAGTAATGGCTGTCCTCATGCCACTTTAGCTTATTCATGTTCTGTATTTGGAATTCGGTTTCAAGATTTTTTGTCAACTGCATGTTTGTCTTCAAACGCATTTTCTTGTTATATTAGTATATTATTATAAGTTACATCGGTCTTGTTTTCCTTTCCTTCTTTTCAATTTGGAAGAAGTGCTTGAACCCTTTTATAGATCTATTTTTAATACTGACTGCTTACTTATCCATATCGTGTATACATCGATAGCTCAGTGGTTATAGCGTTCGTCTCAGGAACGGGAGGTCCCGGGTTCGAATCCTCAGCCCGAGCACGAGGTGTGTCTTTGGGCAAAGACACTGATGTCACACGTTCATCAGTCCACCCAGATGTAAATTGTCAGCAGCGATGAAAAACTCGATGCCACTCTCTCAGGAGCGTGATGACATCTGGAATGAGTGTTCAAGCTTCGTAATGGAACTAAAATAAATTCGTATAAATTAACTATCTTTACAAAATACCCAACTTCTAAAAAAACAACTCTCAGGAGTTTAAAATCTAAGACCAGAATTTCAAAAACATGTCCTTTTATATTTAGTCCAGATTTCGTCTATGTTTGTATATGTATTTTTCATACTTTCATACCTTTATCAGAAAGCAATAACAGCACTAGACAAACATTACTATCGAAACATGAATATTTAAAACAATTGATCATGTAATTTCGATCGTAATATAATAGATAAGATATTACAATTTTCACACACATAAAATGTATTTTGATGTAACAAGGGAGGATATGCTGTCTCCATTTTTACCAATTATGCCTGAATTCATTATCTAACATGAATTTACACACAAAATTGAAACGTTTGTGAACATGGTAAATCCATCGATTAATTGACTTTATTTGCAAGCAATAATGCTTATGATTTTGAAACAAAATGTTAGTAGATTCTAAATATTCACTGTCTCTCAATAAGCTAAGTGAATACTAGTTCCTATTACTTTGCTTGTAGTTTGATTGCTCAATTTTCAGAAAATTTTCAAGTTAGGCAACAACGCCACGCGTAGGAAGTTAGCGTCGCAGCGCCGTTTAGCCCCGCAGCCCCGTGAAGTTAGCCCCGTAGTATCTTGTTTTCCCGCTGCCACGTGAAGTTAGCCCAGTAGCATCTAAATACCCTGAAGCCCCGTGAAGTTAGCCCGGTAGCATCTAAATACCCTGACGCCCCGTGAAGTTAGCCCGGTAGCATCTAAATACCCTGAAGCCCCGAGAAGTTAGCCCCGTAGCACGTAGTTACCCCACATCCCCGTTAAGATAGCCCCGTGGCACCTAGTTTTCCCATAGCCCCGTGAAGTTAGCCTTTTAGCACCTAGTTACCCTGCCGTCCTGTCAAGTTTGACCCGTAGAACCTAGTATGCTCGCATCCCTAACAAGTTACCTCGTTGACTCCTACTTCCCCAGCAGCCCCGTGACACCTACACTGCTCCCTAGGTTTCAGACCTTCCCTTTATATATCCGCATTCACATGAACACAGCCCTGTAAGTATCATTCCCGCCTCACGGACTCAGCTCCGTGTTCCCTGCTACCAAAACAGTACTTGTCACAATGCTCCCTAGGTTTCAGACCTGCCCTTTAGTTTAGTGTATACCAATTTATTTTAGCCCGATTGTGAAGAAAGCCTGTAGCGTATCGAGTCACCCTCGAGTCCGCTTCCTGTAAAAACCAGTGCTGGTGTCATATGAAGAGGAACGGTCGTTACCCCAGTGGGGCTCGAACCCGCAACCTCCGGGACCTATCCTTTGTGTCCCCGCATACTTATAAACCCAGCCCGGTGTCCTCTAGTTTCAATGAAGCCCTGGTAACACTGTTTCTATAAGTATCATCTCCGCCTCCCACCGTATATACATGTAAGACTATGAATTGACTTAAATATACTAATAGAGGAAGTACTTATAGGAGTGTAGATGTTCTAAACACTCCAATGTACCACTAAATACACCACAGTGGGACGGTGTAAATCCTGGGGACATTGGGCTGCGTACAGGGGTATCGCGGGAACTGATGTAACCAAGGGTGCTCTTTTGATACTTGGACTGACGGTCCTTAAATCATAGGGCCGCGGGGAAATATTATGGAGGTTACGTAATATGGGGCTACGTTAATTTAAGGGGAAATGAGAGTAGTTACATGAGGACACGGGGTTGAATTAAGGAAGCCGCGGGTATACTAATGGAGCGGCAATATTAAAAGAAATTTACTGAAAGAAAAGGACACGCGGCTGTGTCCGCAGGGCTATGATGATACTTCTTGAAACAGTGTTACCAGGGCTGCATTGATTCTTGAGGACACGGGGCTGACTTCATATACGAGAAAATGCGTGCTCTGAAACCTAGGGGGAGGGGGGGACAGTGTTACAAGTACTGTATTGATAGCAGGGAACCTGGGGCTGAGTCCATAATGCGGGAGGATATTTATAAACACGATACTGGGGACACGGAAGCGATGGGACAAAGGGTTCCGTTATGGCTTGGGCACACGGACCAGCAATAATATACTAGTAGCTATGTGGCAGGTGAATATGTATTTACGAAAATGTATGGTAAATAATTCATTCCCTTTTTTATTGCCCAAGTTCACTTTTCGACATGCAAATTAGAAAAGTAACCATCCTGCGAACGTTGTTCTGGCATAAGTGGTATCACTTACGACGTCACAGTTACCGACTGTGCCTCTCCTGACAAACACGTGATCTCCAGCGTTCACATGGACAACAATGGAAGTACTGGCAGGATGGATGTCATGGATTTCATCAGAGTCGGCGAAAATTATTCCTTTAACTGACCCGTTGATGGTAATTTCCGCTTTCACGTACTTATAAAACTCCGGCACCAGCGTTATTGTGAAGACATACACACCTGTTATTGGAACATCGAATATTCCGTCTTGTGCATTATAACCATTGCCAATGTCTGTTTCCTGCAAATATATTTTGCTTAAATATAGAGTGCTGCATTTTTCAAATTCCACGCTGACTATAGGATCTCTTCATGTTTTGAACTTTAAAGATATTTGAGAGTAGGAAATCTTATTTATGGAAAGTACTTGAAACCTTCATTCTTCATCAGTGCCACAATAGTCCAGGCTTTTGAGCTTTTGACCCAGATAAAATTTATACTGAAATGATTTTTTTTTATTATGGCTGGAAATTGCTTGCTTCATCACGAATCATAAAGTTCCCGAAGATTTTAGGTTGGGGAAAATGATAATATTTTGAGAGCGTTTTCTGTATTTTTATAAAATTCGTTGAAAATTTCTGGAGTACTCACACAACTCTTCAACCATTCAATCGATTTTCAAATTATTTTACAGGTATGTCCATCATTGTTAGATAATGTAATTCGCCCAAGAAGCTGGTCTTTAAATCCAAGGTGAAGGTCAAATGTAAAAAAGCGAGCACATGTTTTGTTCACTAGCGGTCATTATTTTACAGGTATGTCCATCATTGTTAGATAAAGTAATTGGCACAAGAAGCAGGTCTTTAAATCCAAAGTCAAGGTCAAATGTAAAAAAACGATAACATGTTTTGTTCACTAGTGGTCATATATAAAAAAAATATTTGAACTCCAAATGATTGTACATAAATGTCCACCATGATAGGCGATGCATATAAGAATCAGGTCCCTTAATTCAGGGTCAATGTCATACTTAAATGTCAAAGGTGATAAATAGGAGGAATCTCAATCAAAGACCATATCTTTAGGTCAGCATTTTAATGTCAAAGCGTTATTTTTACACAAAACACAATGTTACAACATCAATTAGAATAATAAAGTGATTAACTACCACTGTAATTCAAGAAACATTTGTCATTCTAAATAGTCCTATCTAATTTTATATAGTTGATTAATTAATCAATCAATTAATTAACCAAAATTAATAAAATGAGGGAATAAAATAATTCATAAACTCAATATTGAACAGTGACATGGAAATTATACATTTTATAGTGGTAAATACACAGCTGAATTCAAGTAATGAAAATGATCAGTAATTTCATTTGGTTTATTGGTTGGTTCTCTGCCTTCTAAAGCCGCAATCTCGTCTCTGGTATTTGTCTTAACACAGGTAGTTTCTTCATGTAATATCTCACATGTAGTTTAATGATGAAGTTTACATATTAGGGCTTGTGTGATTTCGGAAACATATAAAGCCAAATTCAACTGTTGCGTGCACATATCGGCTTAATTCACTGCTTAGTTTCGTTCTATGTATTCTTTCCATGGGACATCTGAACCAGAAGTCAGCGAGAACTTTTCAGTAATTTCTGACAGCCTGAAGCCACTCAAAGCCAATATCCTTTTCATGTCATTTGTATGTTGAATGCATTGGAGAAGATATTGTTTTACATTTTCTGGTTCACCACATTCACAGTAAGGGTTCTCTCCTATATCAACTTTGTGCTAATGCTGTGGACAACTTTTTAGTTGGCGAATTACACGCTGGTTCTCACAGTTGTTAAAATACATGTATGCCCTTTTGTTATGACTTTTTGGTTTTGAGTTAAAAAGTCGTCTGGCTTAATCTGAGGTATCCCAGGGTCTCTGCCATTTAATTTTGACTGCATTATTTGCTGCTGAAAAGGCCTCAGGCTGTGTTGTTTCTGTGTTCATTAATTAGACGCTTCTGTGGCAGTTTCTTTTGTCAGCCTCTCTGCGAATACATCGATGTTGGCATGTCCAAGTGACCAGTCTATAAATCTATTGTAACTTTTCTGCGCTCTAATTCTGTCCTCAACGATCTAATTTCTTTGACGAAATGAATGTGAGCATTGCTCTTTCAGCTTAGCTGTAAGACTCCAATGGCTGACTGGCTGTCTGGGAGTATTCTAATAGTTTTCAGTGGTCTCTGTTTTAGTTTTTGCAATTTATATCAGGCAGTACTAAAACGGAGACCACTGAAAACTATCAAAACATGTCTTGATGGCTACAATTTCGCCTGCCAAGGTTGTTAGATTTCCACTATCCCATGGTTAGTCACACAAATGCAGGAACCTCTCGACACATGAACCTTTCGCCTTTACATTAACCATCACGTAGTGTTCTTCGATTTGGATGATCCTGCGTTGCTTTATTTTAGTATGTTGGTTTACATCTGGCAGAATGAAGACTTTCCAAATAGGAGAAGTCAGGCATGGTGAATTTGGTGTCTATATCTGTCAGAGATTCCACATTCCGATATCATTAACTTGCTGCAGCATCTTGGAAATAGGGGTTGTTTTGCTGTTGATGTTTTCATGTCTGTATTTTATAAGTGACTGTTTTATTAATGATAAGTATCGTCTGCTGCACTTTAGCACGTTTTCGAATGTCATTTCGGGTAATACTGGTCATCTCCAGGTTACTGCTCGTATTGTCACGATATGTTAGGGTCGTAACTCGTCTTCCATATAGTAGGTGTGCCGGTGTAATGACTTCCGCCAACTCGAACTCTGAACCGACGTATGTAAGTGGCCTATCATTAAGCGTCGCCTCGATTTCGGTAATTATGGTCTGTAGCATTCCAAATGTAACGTATGAACGTCCAAGTACTTTCTTCAACGCAGTATTTGTTAGGCCTATCAATCGTTCCCAGAAGCCTCCGAACTATGGCGCTCTCTTAGGGATGATCTGTTTAAAAGTTCACAATGTACCGACTCTGAGAGTTGCTGCAGGTAAGTAGACGCCGATATAAAGGTAGTGCCGTTATCAGACACCATAAGATACGGCAAGGACTTATGTATCGCACGTGTACTTGTGCACGTGAACAAGCAAATATAGGCTTTACTTTCACTTCCGGTAGGGTTCTTGACGTATAAAGCTCCCGTGTAGTCAATGCCGGTCACGGAAAAAGGCGGGCAATCATGTACTCTATATTTCTTTGATGGTGGTCGGTCTGGAGCAGAAAATGGCTTGCCTTGTACTTTTCTGCAGGTCACACATTTCCAGATTACGGACTACACACACTGCCTAATCGCAGGTATCCAGTATATACCTTTGTCGTAATAGTGTAATTGTATCACTGGTTCAAGAGTGCTGTATTTCGTAGTGAGCGTCTAACACTATGAGTCTGGTCAAATGATGCTTCGCTGATAACAGAACTGGAAATTTCGTCATTTCACTGAGTGGTGCATTATGGATACGTCCACCACATCTCAAGAAACCGTATTTGTCTAAAACAGCCGTAGTTGTTTCACTACAGCTAGTCGTCTGCTGGTGCCCGTTCTGAGATTGTGGATTTCGTTGGCATACGATCCCTGCTGGCAATCCTACAACCAAAGGTGTTCGGCTTTCTGTATCTCGTCTATCGTCCGACTCCCGTGGTATCCCTCTTTTCGCGGTTTCCTGCAACTTTGTATAAAGCCCAAAACGTATGCAGTAACTCGTAATAGTTTCTTGTACTTGCTGTACCTCTGAATATCAATGATTGTGCGTACTCCACTCGCACATCCTGTACTACTGCTGCCTGGCTTCAATAACACCTGCTGGTCATCAGTCGCACTAAGTAACGCAGATATAGGTTCCTAAAGGTTTGAGCTCCATTTCGGCCACTGCCTTTCATCTGTGATCCAGGTAGGTCCATTCCACCATAGACTATTTTCTCTATGTTGTTTCACCGAAATTCCACGCGTGAGTAGATCAACAGGGTTCTGATGTGTCAGGCAGTAGCTTCACTGGTAACTTCCGGTTAGTTTATGTATTTAATTGATGCGATTCTTTACGAATCTCTGTAACGATTTGGTTCTGTTTGCTCGTAACCAATGCAAAACGATCTGGGTGTCGGACCATAGGAACACATTTTTACAATCTAGCGCTGTCTGAAGATGTGTGGATAGTCTTGCGCCCACAACGGCGGCCATAAGTTCGAGCTTCGGTAAGGTAATTGATTTCAGCGGTGCCACACGATTTTTCGCCATTACCAAAGTAGATTGTTTCCTTTTCATTTTATAGGCTGCTGCACCATACGACATCATACTTGAATCTACGAAGATGTAAAGTGTGGGACGGGCGTTAGCGGCTGAATTGTTGTCTGATGCGAAATTCCGGAAGTAGTACCTTGTAACACGCTTCTTCGTAGCCTCTTTTGAGCCTCTTTGTGCTGGAATAGAGGGCTCGTTTACTGGACCTGATATTAAGTATCCTATCTTGGATTTTACGGCTGTGGGGCCATTTCTGCGAATAACTTTGTCTTGTACAATCTGCCAATAATAGTCCGCGCCGATCAACAATGAAATTTTAAATGCATCATCAGTTATTACTGGATGTGCAAGTCTGAGTCCCTGTAAGTATAGTAACGTCACTGCTTGCCTCTGGATTCTGTTATGGAACGGAACGGCGATGGTGGGCACTATTTTACATGCATTTTGATGTTTTACCATGATAGTCTGTTTTCAAATAGATATCAGCCTTATTCATGTGTCGCACATCATGCTGTTGGCTTCCAAACGATGCTACACGAATAACGTCAGTTCCGGTACGAGGTAAGTGCAGATCATTTGCAAGTTTCTCAGTAATGAAAGTCATTTGTGCCCCGTCGTCAAATAAAATGTTTGCGGATGTCGTGTACTGGTCAAATTCAATCTCGGCGACAGCAAGTTTTCAACAACACGTCGGGTCTGGCATCTCCTGCGTCTGCATAAAGTATGGCTGCTTCCGGTCTGTTCGGCTGATCCGGTCCGCTCGGCTGATCCCTGTGAAATGATGTGTTCTTGGAGCAAATACTCGAATGGTGTCTTTTGTTACAAAAACGGCATGTTCTTCTCGACTTCCAACGTGAAAGTTGATGCTTGCTCAGACACTTACAACAAAGTTGTTCCTGCCTAACTACAGTTAATCTCGTACTCATGCCAGGAAAAGTTTAAGACTCATTGCTACGGTGACTTCTGTGGCAAAATGCACACTTGAAAGTATGTTTATATTGATCACTTAAATTACGTGATTTTGAAGGATTTTTACCTTTAGTTCCGGCGTAGAACAGCGCAGTCGGGTTGTAGGCATCAACATCCGGACTGGTATTCAAACTTCCGGTCTCTAGAATATTTATCTCCTTGTTGATCGCACGTCTCGGATCCAGTTTCCAGTCATTGTTTTCATTCACACGTTCAAGATCTTTCCTCAGGTTTGTGGGTAGTTTGTCTATTACTATGGGAACGAGTAGACTCCCATACATATCTTCATTTTGTCCCAGTGATTCCAAGCCCCGGATGTGTGTTTCCATTCTGTCATAGAACTGTCTAAGACTGCTTGTCATAGATGTAGGTGCTGGTAAATTCAATAAAGCTTCAGTGTATCGTGAACTATTTTACTCTGTTGATCGTATCTCTCCCGTAATAACTCAACTGCACGCACGTAATTTGCGTGCGTCAGCGCGAACCCCTCCACTGTCATGGCGGCTGTACCTTCTAACTGTGCCTTGAGGTATCCTAATTTCTGCACATCGCTGAGGTTTATGTTACTATGAATTGTTGAATCAAATGAGTCCCGGAAAGATTGCCACTGCAATAGATCTCCGTCAAACTTTTGCAATGTGAACTTAGGTACTCTACTAAATTGAGAAGCGTTAGATATACTTACAGACGGAACGGATGGTGGAAATGACGGTGGTTGCCTGTTGTGATTTGACATTCTCATCTATGCGGTGACTATCTCGTGACTCCTGTGTATCTTTGTCTCCCTAGCTAGATCTGTGTGCGGCATAGCGTCTGAATTTGCGTAACTGTATTTCTAAGTTGAGCGAGTATTCTTCCGATTCGATCATCTCGTCTTCGGTGGCATCAGCGTCGGTTTGTGAAAGAATTTTTTCGTTTAAGCTTTGCAGTATGTTGACTCTCTCCTGTACTGTTTCTAAGGTAGCCTCTAACTCTATCATATCGTAATTTTCTTTCGCCTCTGCCAATTTCTCCATAAATCGCTCTATGATTCTCTTGGTTCCATTTCTCTGGCTCTGTATCTTTTGTAGATTCATATTCTTTTTCGTCACGGCACCAAAACATGATTGTGCTAATGCGTTGGATAATGAATAACAATTGCGAAACCCAAGTTCAACCTTTTACTATCGGCATGTACTCAAAACTTACAGCAACAGACGTGACGTCATGACGGCGGACCGCTCATAGACTTCACATTTCAAATGCACCTTACGTTTACGTTACTATTTCCCAACAAAGGGAAAGATGTTGGCGTGGCCCCAAGACCAATGCAGCTGGCAGTATTAACACTACTAAGTCATACTGGTCCTGCATATTCTAAACATGGTAGCACAATACTTCTGTGTAAAAATGTTGTCTAGATGTATCTTCTCTGATTTGGCTACACACATCGTTTGATGTTTTTGCTTCTATCTACATGAGACATTGATGGAGACACGACTTCTCATCTAGAACTACACTTAAATCTTTTATCAAAAACTTTCGCTTGTTCTGTGCTCTTCTTGAATATGCAAATTTCAGTTTTGTCTACATTCAGCGAATCTATGTCTTCCTGTAATTTCGTCTCCAAAACTTTTGGCTCATATTGTACCGTAATCTGCAACTGTTACTTTCTGGCTTGTGACCTTCACGAATATGTCACTCAGGTCCAGGCTGTAGAGCAGTGAGATAACACTGATCGCTGTGGTGATGACATGTATGTTTTAATAGGGTCAACCTAGTAGCCTCTCAAACAACAAACATCTCTCTATAATAGGAAATCTAGGCAAACCCATATTTCACTTTTGATACCCAGACTGTGTAGTTTAACTAGAACCCATCTCTCCATATAGTGCCATATGTCTTTCCATGACAATAAAGACTGCAGCAGTAATACAGTTTCCATACATTTACCTAGGACACACTGATTGGTCTATATGAGCCTGCCTTATAATATGTCTCCTTGTCTGGCTTCTGTAGGAATTTTACATTTGCAATTTTCCAGGATTTGAGAAGCTTTCCATGTAAAACACGGTCGTTATAGCTTCTTACAAATTAGCATTGCTTCGTCTGATCAGATATATGATAATTATTGTCTTAGCTAGCTGCTTGTCCGTTTCAAGTTTCTGCAATGTTGCGTCTTTTTCTTTTGTTATCGTTCTGTTTAGAAACTCTTCTTTCTCTACCTCTTTTTGTATCTTTATTTCCCTTAGATTATCCTCGATATCTACCATGAACTCATCATCAAATCTATCATTTGCTATGTGCGCTCCTCCAAAAAAATGTGTCTTTAAGTACTGCACATTTTCCTTGTCCATCAAGTACTAGATTGCCATGTTTGTTTAGTAATGGCAATACATTTCCTCCATCATGTTAGCCTGTGAAATGTTAACCACTTCTGTTTTGGGTCTTTGTACTTATGTATAGGGTCACACGTAGCTTATCATACATGATGGAATCAACATCTTCAAATGGTTGTCTGTACATAGAGGATCACTCTGGATATACACGTTGGCTTAGACAGTCTATGCATTGACATCAGAAATTTCCTGCTACCAATATATTTAGTAAATCATAATTCAATAGTTTAGTATTAATTATACCCTCGTTTAGGGAGAATATGATCAAAAGTTATGTGTTAGGATTAGATACATTTGAATTGTTGAACTGCCTGCCTAACATTTCCCCATCAACCTTGCACAGTATACCTTTTTGTACAAGCCACTGTTGTTTTAGTAGCTTCAGAACTGTCCCAAACATATCAAAATTTGCACATATAAAATTGGTTTAACATGTGAAATCCTTTATGAGGCATTTTTGCTATAAATATTTTAAAGAACGGAATCAGAAAATAAGTATTTTGCAAAAGGTAAAAAACTAGGTCTTTTTCTATCAAATTAATCCTACTATTTTAACAGAAATGGAAACATCATGACATGAAAATGTAAATTTTCGTATAAAGGCCACATGAAAATCTAAATAGTGAAAATCGTGCGAGCAGACACATATCCTGACACGTAGAATTTACCTCAACATCAAAGACAAATACTTCATGGCTCCCATAGCAACGCTTCCCGCTAAGGTAGACATAGAAGGCAACGTTTTCTGATCCATATCCTTAAATAAAAATGTTTAAAAATGCTGAAAATACAGGCTTTTAAAGACCTAAGATGTGCAAATATACATACATTCAATGATAAACTGCATCCCTAGGTACCTAGTTATTTGTACTTTTCAGTGTTGCCTCCAGTAAATTCCTTTAAAATTAGGGATAAAAACTGAAAATGCCAAAAGCTTTTGTTAAAACTGGACAATTTAATTTTCAGGCAATTTATGAAAAGGACTGAACAACTACACTTAATTAAAAGGCTGGTTTTAATATTCACAAAGTATATCATAATAAAACCCGTCTCTGTTACTCTAATATTAACTAACATAAACAAATTAAAATAATCAATCATCATAATTGTAAGTATCATCCGAACTTTTGCAAAGTCCAGCTTGTTTTCTCCATGTCCGGCTTAATATGACTCCACTTCTGTACACAGTAATGGAGAACATGTATTATATATACCTTAAAGCCTGGATTAGTAGAAAAATATGGACATGTTAATGCACTTACAATTATTTAGAATGTATTCAGCATCATTTCGTGCGAAGAAAGTGCGATTGTCCATTTTTGATCAAACTTTCTAAGGATGTTGTACGTACGTGTCATTTCAAAATATTGTATTTTCTTCTAATGCATTTTGGCTTAGTGATGGTTTACTTTGTTTTTTCTTAAGCTATTTTTGTAATATATTGTCAGCAACTGCAAGCACAAATGTATTCACATACTTCAAACCTTAAAGAAATTATGTGTTGCGTTTTAAACAGTGTAATTTTTTTATTTAGATGTAGAGGCATTTTCAGAAATTTGATTCCCTTCATTAGATTTTAACACAATATAATAGCTATTTACATTAAATGTGTAACTTACGTTTCCATTTACCAGATAGTTCACCCTTTTCAGCTGCTGCTTTAATGCCGCGAACATCTCTGACCTTGACATCTGGTAGCTTCTCGTCTGCAGCTACATCTGTTGCAAGGACAGGATTTTTATCAGCAGAAAACTCCTGTCCACGACTTTCATAAATTTCAAGTTTGGATTCAAGATCTAACACTTTTTCTTTCAGTTCTCTATTCTCGTTTTCTAACTTTTCAAACTGATGCTGAACGGATTCTTTGAATTCATTGAAACTTCGTTCAGTTACGCAGATTTCTCCTTTTGTGTAGCTTAAAAATGTCAGCAGAAATATTCCAAAAATGAACGCCATAATATTTCGCCTGAAAAGAGCACACGCGCAATGTGGCATTGGATTTAATATTTGCTGATTTAAACAGTAAAACAAGAAATATTATTTCAGACACAACAGCTCACCCATCTAAGCCATGATTTTAATATATCCATGTCAATTAATTTCGAGCTTTTGTAACAAAAACAGAAGATTGTAAAGTCAATCTAGTGTCCGCTTCACAGGGAAAAATGATATCTTATGAGAAGTCGTTGCCTTACTTCGTTGTGGTCTACTCATGATAAACGGTAACACTGTACCTATACACCACCCTGGCATTCTCCCTCTTCGATGAAATGTAAAAGGCCATTGAAAAGGTTAGTTCATGGATATAAATTTATTAAACATGCTGTTACAAGACATGTTACATGTACAATACCATTCAAAAACAACCTCTATAGTGAAAGTCGTCATTTAAAACAAGTGACTTGACAACACGGACGGAATGACAACGGTTATCGTCTCGGTCAATCATTTGTTCGAGTGAGCTATTTCTTTTAAGATAAGAATGCACGTTTTGCAATAAAAGGGAAGGTTGACATATCTGTTTGCGCGTCATCGGGCGTACTTTGTATACATACGAAATTCATATTTGTTTATCTATATGGTTGTGTAGCATTCCGAGCCTTGTAAGAAGGACAAACGCAAGTCTATGTGTGACGAATGTGAACTGCAGGAAGCATTCCTTAGCGCGGAAAATTGGGTGGGTTTCAAATAATTTTAACAATCAGTCTTCTCCAAGAAACCCGCGTCGTATTTTCATCTTGTTTGTTCGATTTTTATGTTTGTAAGTCGGTCGCAAGTAGAACACTAGATCTATACAGGGAAGACTATGTCCCATTCTGAAGTTTGTAATTCGACATGTTTCGAAATATCATGTCATTAAAGAGACATTTAAAAGCCAACAGAGGAATTTATCTGACTGTTATTTCTGGTCATTATTAATTTAGCCAAAGACACAACTTTTGATTTCAAAAGTAGGTAGATCATGTCGATCTGGGTGTAAAAGAGCAAGGAGGCTCTCGCCGGTGTCCTCCTCATGCAGAATTCGCTTTATAGACGGACTTCATGACTCAGATGTCGGCTTGTCCTAGCAAAATCAAGCTCTTCCTCCCATCATTGCATTCTTTCCCTTCTGTTTAGAGCCACTCCCCTCATTCTTGACCAAAGTAACTATAGTTTAAAGGCTATTTACTAAGTTTCGTTCTCGATCCGACCAAAATAAAATGCATGACCGTATACACGCGCATTAGGTCTAAAGCAGTGTCGAATTCAGTCGGCTTTAATTTAACTGTAGGTTTTATGTACGTACACAAATGTTAAATAAAGTGCAACGTCCGATGATTTTGTTTACGTGACTGAAAATTCTTTCACTGATATCCGGAAATATATAATTCTTTGGTCTTTAAATTTCTACCAGTTTTGGATCAGGATTGACATACTGGTCAATGTTTATACGGCAAACAGAATACATTTAAGCTTATTAAGGTCACTTTCGAGGTCAAATCATAAAACGACTTGTTGTGCCAACTGTAGTTGAAAAAAGTGCCATTTCTGACTCATTCGAAATATTATTTTCTAGCAGTTACTTGCTCCTTTTCGTTTCCTTGGTCTTCAAATTCTATTCTTAATGCACAGAGCATAGGTAATAAAAATAAGGATTTCGGCTTAGAAACGACTTCACTTTGTTATGCAGAATAAGTAAAGCATCCTGACTTCCAACTGATTTAACCGAATGAAAATTTTAAAATTGTCAAAGCACATTATCCATGTCCTCGGTCTTTTGTCATTAGAAAAACTTTTGAAAAATGGTGTCAATGGTAAAGTGTTCAAAGTAAAGTGACTCTTTGCTAAAGGACAAACATTTCTGGTGTAGCAATACTTGGTATTGTTTGTCATACCGGATACTGTATTTGACAAAGATCAAAGTGTCAAGAAACATGTAAGAAGAGAGCAAACATGATCAAAAAATAGATTTACGAATACTCCTTACACTAGCTGCATAGTTTAAAGCAGTAAGAGTGAAATTTTACAGTATTGTTTATCATCTGCTAGTCAATAGAGAGTAATGAAAAAATGAAGAAAAAATCTAGAAATGTTATGTTACTTTATATATTTTTTTTTTCGGTTCTTAAATTGAGATGGACTATTAATGTTTGTATTTCGTTCTCCTATCGAGACTGTCATCACCTGCATTTTCGTGAATTTCAGGATGAACGGACCTAAACATCCTTAATTTTGTTCAAATGCAAACGCGTCATTTGATGTCAAGAATAATTATGATGCATTCCTACCTCACATGGTAAACGTTTCTGCTTACATTTAGTAGAGCTACATAATGTTTGCTCTTTTACAAGACGAAACTAAAATAGCATGAATTGGAACCACTATGAGAAGAAAAATCGTATTGATTTAGATAAGTAAAAACAGAGTTACTTCATTTTATCATTTACGCCATTTACAAAAAAAAATCAAGGGTGACAAATAAGATAAGGAAAAGCAGAGTTACCTCAAATTTTTCATATAACACCATTTGCAAAAGATCAAGGAAGACAAATCCTATTAGTTCTTGCTTTTAGTAGCCTATTTCTTTTTGTGATCACGAGCACAATAACCTATTTCGTTTTATTGATTTACAGATTGATTAGATCTTTCAAAAATATATAGGTCCTACAGAACTATTTGTCTCCCTTGAGTTAGGAGGAAAAGGGCAGGCAATAGTGTTTTTTCTTTATTTAATTCAGTACGATTTGGCTCCCTTGGTCTTTTGTAGATTGCGTTAGAAGAAAAAAGTGAGGTAACTTTGAAGTAGCATTGTCCTTGTCTTTAGTCAGTAAGATTTGTCTTCCTTGATCTTTTGCAAATGGTGTTAGATGTAAAAATGGATATATCTCTGCTTCTTTATCTGAAGTCAGTAAAATGTGTATCCCTTGATTGTTTTGCAAATGTCGTTGGTAGAACAATGGGACGCAATGCAAATGGTGTAAGGAGACAAAAGAGTGGCTACTGTACCTAATGTCAAAATGATTTGTCTCCCTTGATATTTTGAAAATAACGGTAGGTGGAAAAGGGGACATAAATCTGTTTATCCAAATATGTCAGTACGATTTGCCGCACTTGATTTTTTTTGCCATTGGCGAAAGGTATCTCTGATTTTCCTAACCAGAAGTCAGTATTACTTCTTTTGCAAATGGAGTACGAAAAAAGAAGGCGGGCTACTCTGATTTTCCTTTCCTTAAGTCAGTACGATTTGTCTCCTTTGTTTTTTTTGCAAATGACGTCAGGTGATTAAAGGGAAGTAACTCTGGATTGTTTACGTAAAAACAATTTGTCTCCCTTGATCTTAATTTGCAAATGGCATTGCAAAAGAAAAATAGGTAACAATGTGTTTCCTTATCTTAGGTCACTACAATTTGTCTCTTTTGATATTTTCAAAATGACTCTAGGAGGTAAACAGGAAAAAAGTACATATTTCCAAATTCAGCACGATTTGTCTACCTTAATGTTTTTGCAAAAAGCGTACAAAGAAAAAAAGGGAAGTTACTTTGCATTTCCTTCAGTACGGTTTATTACCCTTGATTTCTTTTTACAAGATTTTTCTAACATTTGACCTTGTGACCTAGTTCATGACCCGATTTCACTAAAAGTCAAACTCGATCTAGAAATTAACAAGTCAATCATTCTGACAGAGTTTCATGAAAATCCAGTTAAATGCAGCCTTTAATGCATACACAATTTTTTACTAGCATTTGACCTGGTGACCTAGTTTTTGATTCGATATGACTCATATTCGAACTTAATCTAGATTTCATTAAAACATTCATTTTGAAATAGTTTCACAAAGATTCAATGATCAAGAGGCCCTATATCTCCCACATTGCATATCAAGAAATGTAGTCCGATACATGTTCATGATGATTGAGTACATTATGTGCTCTATTGCATTCACAAGCTTTTTCTTTTATTTGCCATAGTGACTGTTATTGACCCCAGCTGACCCAGTTTCAAAACAGCAAGACAAATATTTTACGTTAAAATTCACAAAATGTATCACACTGCTTCTCATGAGAAATATCCATTGTGTCAGCGATTCAAAAATACTATGGTGAATGTAAAGCATTATTGCATACACAAGGTTTTTCTGTTATGTCCTGGTGACTTAGTTTTTGATCCGAGATGACGCATGTTCGAACTCAACCTAGGTTTCATCAAGACACGGATTCGGATTCCGTTTCATAGAGGTCCACTACACAAAAATTCTAAGCTTTAGGCCTTGATGCCTTAGAGAATACTGTTAAAATAAAATGACCACCTGGAAAGGGTCAGTTTTGACCCGGGGGTCATGGTTGAACAATCTTGGTAGAACTCCACTAGGCAATGCTACATGTCAAATATCTATGCTTTAGGCCTTGTGGTTTCACAGTTGAAGAATTTTAAAGTTTGAAGGATGACGAGTGATCCGAATAGCGCTTTTTGCCAGCTGAGCTAAAATACAGTCTCTGTAACATACACAAGGTTCTTCTATCATTTGTCCTGGTGAACTAGTTGTTGACCAGAGATGATCCAAATTTCGAACTCGACCTATATCTAATCAAGACACTCAGTTTCATAAAGATCCAATGAAAAATAAGGCCTCTACTGCATACAGGTTTTCCTAGTATTTGACCTGGTGACCTAGATTTTAACCAGAGTTCCCATATTCGAACTCAACCTAGATGTCATCAAGGTTTCATGAAGATTCAGTGAAAAATGCAGCCTCTATTGCCAGACAGATGAAAGACATCTAGCGATCAAGATAGTTTGTCTTGAGAACA
>JAFMSR010000065.1:0-124915 GCA_022818135.1 Saxidomus purpurata
ACTCTTGATCCTGAAACTTTATGTGGAGGTTGGTCATGACCAGCAGAGGACCCTTATTATTTTTTAGGTCAGTATGTCAAAGGTCAACGTCACAGTGACCCAGAATAGTAAAACGGTTTCCGGATAACATGAAAACGTTTGCACCTAGCATCTTCAAATTTGGTGTGGAGGTTTGTCATGACCAGCAGATGACTCCTATTGATTTTTAGGTCAGTAGGTCAAACTTCAAGGTCACGGTGAACCGTAATGGTAAAACAGTTTTCGAACCATAACTCGAGAATGCTTTGGCCTATCATCTTGAAACTTGAAGTGGAGGTTGGGCGTAACCCGTAGATGACCCCTAACCATTTTGAGATTAGAAGGTGAAAGGTCAAGGTCACAGTGATACAGAATTGTAGAATGGTTTCCGCTCAATAACTTAAGTAAGGAGTGACCAATTGCAATGAAATTTGGTTTGTAAGTAGTTTGCGGGGAGAGGAAGCTTGGGTTGCTTTTGGGGTCACTAGGATCAAGGTCAATGTCACTAAAAATCGAAAAATGGTTTCCCCGTAATAACATGAGTTAGGAGTGACCAACTACAATGGAACTTGGTGTGGAGAGGAAGATATTTATAATTTTTATTTTTTTTATTTTGATATTGTTTTAAAGGTCCATTACTAATACCAAATTGAATTTTCTTTTCAATCTGGAATCGTAATGGGCGTCTTCTCAGAAGGAAAATATGACATACTGCATTGAATGTGACCATATTGTGTTGAAAATTTGAGTTCAACAAAAGAATTAATAAATTATATTTTGCCTTTTCGAAAATGAAAGTAAGTTTTCCTGTTTTCAAATATCTTTGTAATTTTCCAGAAATCTCCCAGAGAGAGACTGTAAATAGGTTGTACATAAATAAGCATGTATATTTTGAATAGTATTTCTAACCGGGAAATACTCCACCGCTATTGTAAGGTTTAAGAAGCCAGTTTCAAACTGTATTGTCCTGTTACAATTCCAGATTTAAAAGAAAATTCGATTTGGTGTTAGTAATGGACCTTTAAGCAATAAAATTTTATTTTTATTTCGTGGGGGCGGTCAAGGTCATTGTTAGATATGGCTCAAATCCGGAGGTTGCTACATACCCTAGTATTTTTGTTACCAGTAACAAACCTTCTTTCTTCTAGTTACAAAAGTAACAACATCCAAATCTAAACTTACAGCTAATATTGATAAAAGTTCTGTCCTTAATAAGACTTGTGACCTAAATTAAATGATCATTTCTGTGCCTCTTAGTAACACTAGTAACAAAAGGTAACAACCTATATACTTCTAGTAACAAAAAAGTCACAAGAGGTAACACTCACTTTACTTAGGTTATAAAATTTAAAATATCTTATCATTTCTGAGTCCCTTAGTAACACTAGTAACAAAAGGTAACAGCCTATATACTTCTAGTAACAAATCAAAGGACTGAAAGTGCTGGAGGGTCAATTGTCTCTGAACAACACAGACTGTACACATACATGTGTAAATATCAGGGCAACCCATGCATGAGTAAAGTTAAACAAACAAACTGGAGACACAAATGTCCACAGAGTTTGACCTTTAACCATATGTGTAAACTTTACTTTTGATAGGAACCCATGTGCTTACCTTTTGCATTCAGTGACTACATGTATGTTCAACTACCCTATAAAGTATCATAGCTGTGAATGGTAACTGAGAAGTGGAATTTTACAAACCTGAACTGAAAATTCAAAGTTTGCACAACTTTTAATGTCATTCAAAAGTTATGGGATTTGCCCATAGGGTTGAGTGTATTGTGTCAATAATACAAAATAAATTCCTATCCTAAATTGTAGGCAAAAACTGAACAATGAGTAAGATCAAAGAAGACACAGAGTAAATTAATAACTGAACAAGAAAAACAGTGATACAAAGTATCACAGCGGGCCCACAAACAAAACTGACATGTAAATATTCTAGAAATTGGTGATGATTGATGTTGAGGCATGGCCCGAAAAGAACCCAAGGAAACCAATTCTGGTTGTACAAGCAAAACGTGACATGACTACTGACTGAACTTTACTGTTATCGAATAATATGTATACAGTATGTCTTATTAACATTATCCTTATAAGTTTGACATGAATGAAGTTTTCTATGATTATTTGCTGTAAAACATTGAAAATGGTTTAAAGTCTTAAAATTATAAGTAAAACAGAAAAAAAATGTAAAAAAAAACTGCATTAGATGGGTTTCGAACTCGCGTCCGCCGCCGTAAGTCAGCGTATTTCAATTTCCAGCATCTCTACCAACTGCTCTGTGTCCGCCGACTATAGAATTATAGGTAAAAAACGAGTTCTTATAAATTTGTATGTCCAAGTCGTTCGTTCGCGCATTAATAGTATTTACGATTAATTACACATTTAAAGAATAACAACGAAATAATATTATTCTATTCTGAAATGTTTTTAAATTATTTAGATTTATTACTATATAATTTTGAAAACAGAAATCGCTATAATGCCTAACAACTGTTTATATGGAACTACTTGTTTGTATGTTGTGCGTTCGGCCGTAAGGGGCCGATATACTCTGTTAACTTTGGTTCGATTTTAACAATCAACCCAAAAAGTCACAAGAGGTAACACTCACTTAGGTTATAAAATTTAATCATTTCTGTGCCTCTTAGTAACACTTGTAACAAGAATTTAATCATTTCTGTGCCTCTTAGTAACACTTGTAACAAGAGGTAAAAACCTATATACTTCTAGTAACAAAAAAGTCACAAGAGGTAACACTCATTTAGGTTATAAATTTAAAATATCATCATTTCTGAGTCCCTTAGTAACACTAGTAACAAAAGGTAACAGCCTATATACTTCTAGTAACAAAAAGGTCACAAGAGGTAACACTCACTTAGGTTATAAAATTTAAAATATCTTATCATTTCTGAGTCCCTTAGTAACACTAGTAACAAAAGGTAACAGCCTATATACTTCTAGTAACAAAAAGGTCACAAGAGGTAACACTCACTGAAGTTATAAAATTTAAAATATCTCATCATTTCTGAGTCCCTTAGTAACACAAGTAACAAAAGGTAACAGCCTATATACTTCTAGTAACAAAAAGGTTACAAGAGGTAACACTCACTGAGGTTATAAAATTTAAAATATCTTGTCATTTCTAAGTCCCTTAGTAACACTAGTAACAAAAGGTAACAACCTATATCCTTTTAGTAACAAAAAGGTAACAAGTGGTAACACCCACTTACATCATAAAATTCAAAATCACTGCTCATTTGTAGCAAATTATACAACCTTGTCCTGTCATAATGCGACTAAGTATATGGATGTTTTATTTTTTTCGAGAAAAATATAGTGATTTTCAATGAATTAGGGCAGGCAGGTAAATGAAAGTTAGTTTTTAAATATGCATAATCTGGCACTGTTTCTAAAAGTGATCATGCAAGAGAGCTCATGTTCGAATTGTGTAACACCTAAACAAGATTGAAGCTTTATGAAGTCAATGTATTATCAAATTTCATTTGAAAGTGAGGACGTTACCAACTTTTTATTGCATGGTATATTTAGGAAATAGATTTTACATGTGAGTGATATACCGGTTAGTATATCACTGTAAGGAGTGTAGATGCGTAGTAATCTAATCACGAAGGGCGAAGGCCGGAGTTATTAATTACGAAGCATCTAAACGACACGCAGTGATATACTAACCGGTATATCACTCAAAAGTAAAATCTATTTCCAATCTAACACGTAAATTTAAACAAAAAAAAAGTTGGAAGGGGTACTATTTGATGGGCTTACACGAAGTCGCTGCCTTGAACTTGTAGTATTTCGTGCATTCCTTGCATTTCATGACATTTTCGCTGCTCTTTTTTTACTCCTCAAATAAAAGGCTATTCGTCTTATTTTTGTTATTGCTGATATTGCTGGCAATACCTGAAGTGTAGAAAATTTTACTACGATTTGTTTTACATCACGTGAATTCATTCACAACAATACAAATCCAAGTGTATTAGCGCATGCACATTCATAGATGTTGTCTGAAAATTACGCGGGACAGAATTTCAGCAGTCAAAAATTGTTCCGGACGCCTAGCGTGATATACTTGGTGGGTATATCATGCTCAAATCCTTCTTTGTCTATATAGGAAAAATTTTCAATAGTGTTAGAATCATATGTACACCACTTAAGCTGTGGTTCTTATTCAGATTTTAAGATGACTTGAATAACAGTTCTTAATATGTGCAGTTATTTGAAGAGGATGGCAGTATAAAGCAATATTATGGATTTGGGGTCCAAGTGCATGTTAGATCAATAATATACACACGTCGCACTTAGAGGTTAAAGGTCAAATTCAAGAATATCTTTGTCCGGAGCATTTCTTCTTCATGCATGGAGGGATTTTGATGTAACTTGGCACAAATGTGAGCTACCCTTGTTTTTTAGAATTACTTCCCTTTGTACTATAAATAGCTTATTATTGTAACTTTTTTACTACTTGCCGTAAAATCGAGACCACTTTTCTGTGGTACAACATGCATGTTACATCCAATATTTAAGTGTATTTTGACCTATCTCTACTTAGTAAGGAGTTAGTCCTTTTGACAGCTGGCGGGCTCGACATGTTGCACGTGGGCATCTAGTATAATTGAAATGTTAATATACATGTATATAACTCTAATAAGGTTTATGGGGATAGGAATAGTGAGCAAAAGTTTCAAAATGTATTTACATTATTTTTAATACCTTCCTATTTCCTAAGGGTTTACACAACAGTTCTCCAGGTAACCCTTTATAAAATTTGCTCAAATTATTGCACTCCACTACACAAGAAGGCCACCAGGCCCTGTGCTTATAAAAGTTGAGCACGAAATCATGCTCAGGGCATTAGAAGAAAAGTCAAGTTAAATATCTTTTTACAAAGTCAGGTTCCATAACATAAACCAGAATGTCTGTTGTTTAGCTTATGTATCTTTATAAATTATTAAACTGTACCTTATAAATATATATAGACTATGTGCCAAGCTTGAGATTGTGCTCTAGAAACTTTTATAAGCACAGGGCCAAAAATCCTAGAAAAGTAGGTCAGTATGTCAAGGTCAACCAATTTCAAAGTTAAAATCTACATGCAAAACTGTATACATGGTCCAAAACTCATTGATGTAGCTTCAAGACTAGAAAGTAGGTCATGGTCAAAGTTAAAATCTGCAAAATCTTTCAAAACTATACAATTAAAATTGGTACATGACAACCAGAGTTCTGCATTGAATTGTACAAACATGGTAGAGTTCTATGCCAAGAACTTCACGGCCAAGTTTCATTTCCATCGGCGGGTCACACAGTTGTAGAGAAAATGTTGTTTGTTCAAGCAAATTGTGGACGGCCAAAATACAATGTAAGGCATGTCGCGGACAGAAACTTCTAGAAATAAATCGACTACCACTCTTAAGGTTATCACAATAGCTGTAAAATGCTGAGAGTATCGCAAGCCATTTTACTATTTATTCCAGCAAGAGATATCTGTATATAGTTCAGGAATAATACCATTCGTTTTAATAGAGATATCTCTTTCACGCTTAGATATCTTTTTATTTAATGTTTTTCGGTGGTTTATCAAGTTATAACGGTGGATTATATTCCAATAAACTCACTGTCCACGCAGTGAAAATTATCAAAATCTGTTACCCGGATTAATGTCAAAAAGTATACTGAGTGTAATGAATGCCGGAAACCATATAACGATGACGTCGTTAAAATGACGTCATGCTTGTGATGCTTTCTGGTGACGTTTCCCGCGATTTTAGACATTTTATTGAAACAAACTCAACAAAAGTAGAGCTATAGACATAAAATAAACAGAAAAATTGTTGGAACCGATGTTATATCGCGATAATTTCACTCGTGAGCACCAAAAGTAGTTATTTTTTATTCATATTCAGCGAGCACTACCTCATATCCCTGTGGTGTTGTGCATGAAAATATCACTTTTGGTGCCCACTCGGTAAAATTATAACGCGATATTACACCGAAACCAACAATTATCCTCTATGTATTACATAAAAATGTCTCCTGAACTTTAAAGCTGCTCGCTCTCAGTTGCCGTTGAAAGAAAAAATAAAAAAAGTGACATACTAATACATAAACATAAAACTAAAGGCTAGAATCAACAATAGAAGTAAAAATCTAGTTAGGAATTTTCAAAATTGATTGAAAATGTTGGGATTACAGCACTGCTACACTATATGTTTATATTGGAATATCAAAAGCGTTTGCAATTCTTTATTATTTGGTACAGTATTATTTCAAATCTACAGATATACATGACAGAAATTTATACTGGAACCTTTTTATATGACTATATGTTCTAAAATTTGTTATTTTCATACAGATTGAAGAACTTGAAGTTACAGAGATATCGCTCTAAGTTTAAGAGATATCTCTCTGTTTTCAAACAGATATCTCTTTTCAGAGTTATCTTCTGATTTAGGTAAGATATATCTGTTCAATTGAGAGATATCTCTTTAATATTGGGAGATGTCTTTCAAAACATGAGACATCTGTATTGAAAGAATTATATCTCTTAATTAACAGAGATATCTCTGAATTCAAGAGATATCCCCCTATTCAAGATATCTCTATGAAATAAGAGAAATATAATTATCCTTTTTGATCAAATAGTAAATGTCGAGATATTTCTCTGGTTTCTATAGAGATATCTCATTCACGCTTAGAGATATATTTGCATCACAGAAAGATGTCTCCTGAACTTCAAGAGATATCTCTTCGACTTAACAGAGATATCTGTTTAACATCATTTCAGAGATATGTTTTTACTTGTGAGATATCTCTCAAAATTAAAGAAATATCTATGTATCTATTCAAAGAAAGATATCTCCTGATTTAAAGAGAAATCTCTGATTTTAAGAAATATCTACCATATTTTAGGAAAAATCTCTTTTTTGGGTTAAATAGTAAATAGGCTTGCCATATCAGAGACACCAGGAATTATTTTCGCTTTGTAAAATAACGGATTCCACTGCATTCTAGTATCAATTCAATTATGACTTTCTATTTTATGCTTTTCGGTGGTTTATCGAGTTATAACGGTGGATTATATTCCGATAAACTCACTGTCCACGCAGTGAAAATTATCAAAATCTGTTACCCGGATTAACGTCAAAAAGTATGCCGGAAACCATACAACGATGACGTAGTTAAAATGACGTCATGCTTGTAATGCTTTCTGGTGACGTTTCCCGCGATTTTCGGCATTTTATTGAAATAAACTCAGCAAAAGTACAGTTTGAGACATAAAATAAACAGAAAAATTGTTGGTATCGATGTCATATCACTATAATTTCACTCGTGAACACCAAAAGTAGTTATTTTCACTCGTGGCTGCGCCACCACCCTCGGAAAATATCACTTTTGGTGCCCACTCGGTGAAATTATAACGTGATCTTACACAGAAACCAACAATTATCCTCTATCTATTTTAGGTCAGAACTTAAAATATACTAATGGTGAACATTTTCTGCTGTTTTCTTCCGATACCTCTGTTCATTTTCAGTGATACATGTAAAAGAAATTAAATCATGATATATATTATTCATATTCCTCATATTTCATTCCTACAATCCAGTAACAATCATATAATGATGCAGCTGTTGTCTCCCTTTGAATTTCATACGGGTTATTTTTTTAAGGTTACATATTGGCGGTGTACTGCAGCATTTATTTGTGCTCAGGTGAGATATTGTGATTGCCTGATGTCCGTCGTCTGTCTGTTGTCTGTCTGTCCACACTTAACCTTGTGTATGCCATAGAGGCTGCATTTTTCACTGGATCTTCATGAAACTTGGTCAGAATTTAAGGAAAAATCAGGCTATGTGTCATGTGTCTTTTATTTACAAAATCAAACATTAATTCTGTTCTCGCTAAACCAAGTAAATTATATGTCTCTGATATTAAAATCAACTTTGTATAGTAAACGGACAGTAGCACTTAAGCTCAATTCTGCATTGGCGGATTTTAGCTGTTTCATGAATTTGCAGTGGTGGATTATTAGCACATTCTTGAATCATCTTTCTGATTGCAATCACTAATATATTTATGAGAAATTAACATAATGTGTTTCACATAAAATATTCAATTTCACTTTCCTATAAATGACTACTTCAGATTTTTAAAAGTGAAGGGCTCTGCCCATGCAAATTCTTTCATTGTTCCCTTATGCGCTATTAAGGTGTAACATGTTAGAGTAGAGAATTATATAAAAATACTCAATTTCTGTATACAATTATACTCCACAGTGAAAAAGATCTGACCAGAACAATAAATACTGGTACAAGTATTATTTTTTCTTACATATTATTACAAGACAGTTTTATCAAATATCAGTTATCTTAACAGATTGACCATTGATTTAATACTGATTGCCTCAGGCTATAATGAAATTTTGGTTTCATTCTGTCTTATCAGTATGTTATGTAAGATTACATAACTACTGCACACTAGTATATCACAGGATCATAATGTAGTCTACAGTAGACCCAGAAGACGCTTTTGATTAAAGAAAGCAGAATTTCTTTAATTTTATAAAAATTGCTATCCTGCCTTATAAGTATTTTGTAAGAAAGGAAAAAACACAGTTAAAACCTCCTTCATAATTAAGTGACCCCCCTAAACCGCAGGAAGTCTAATCCCTAATTTTTTTATGACCCCCTTACCAGATGAGACACTGTTGGATTAACTGTCTTTAGACTGGACATTTAGTCCAATAAACAGATCATAAAATTTACTGATGTGTAGAGATAATTGGTTTATTGCTTATTTCCTGTTGTTTGTTTTTTTAAGAATTAGTTTAATATCAAACAGTGGAAATGCTTTTTATCACAAAAAAGTCATTTACTTCAATATTTTACATGTGATTTCTTTGGCATACATTTAGCAATGTTTGATAGTTTGAGCACTTCTTTTATGGTAGAAAACTAAATCTCACTTTTGAGAATTATGTGAAAGTTGAAAAGTTTTATCAAAATTAAATGTTTGAAAGATATAAAAGAAAATGTCTCAGACTGTAGTTAAAGTGACTTACCTGAGTAATTTATTTACATTGCAAACATTACATACATACATAGCTGAACACTTTACTCAATTTGAGGAAATGCATACCTTTATGGTATTACATTGACAATGTGCTTACCACCATATAAGTTAAATATACATTGTGTAGATCCTATATTGAAAAGCAGAAGTGAACTTAATAATTTTCTTTATTTTTATCTTTTGTCTTCTTCAAATGATAAGTGTTTTTTACTCTTTTAACCATGTGCATCATCATTTATCAACTTTTACCTGCTGTAATAGTAGCTATGCAGTAGTTGACTATGAAAAACAGAAGCTAGTCAATCATTGGCTTACAGACCCCTACTGTGAATTCACAGGTGTGGCCAAATTTGAAACCATTCAAATTTTAATTAAATCTTGGTAAGAGTAAAAACTCTCATATCTTTCCATTACTCGTTTCAATATCTTTCTTATAATGCTGAAACTGAGACATTGTTTGAGTTATAGTGTTATTAACCAGGTTTTCCGAAGGAAAAAATCAAAATCCTGGTTATTAGATTGGGGTATGTCGGCGGGCGGGCGTAAACAATTTCTTCTGTGCGCAACTCCTCCTACATTTCTCAACGGATTTCAACCAAACTTTCACAGAAGTATTGTCATGAAGTGCCCTGGCGCATATTGTCGGGGTTTTGTGATTTGGTCATTTTTGACAGAGTTATGGCCCTTTGTTTTTTTTCACATGTAATTCTTCTGTGCACAACTCCTCCTACATTTCTCAACAGATTTCAACCAAACTTTCACAGAAGTATTGTCATGAAGTGCCCTGGCGCATATATTCCGGGTTTTGTGATTTGGTCATTTTTGACAGAATTATGGCCCTTTGTTTTTTTTCACATGTAATTCTTTTGTGCGCAACTCCTTCTACACTTCTCAAGGGATTTCAACCAAACTTTCACAGAATTGTTGTCACCAAGTGCCCTGGCGCATATTGTCGGGGTTTTGTGATTTGATCATTTTTGACAGAATTATGGACCTTTGTTTTTTTCCACATAATGTAATATATATAGAGAAATACTCTTCTGTGTGCAACTCCTACATTTCTCAAGGGATTTCAACCAAACTTTCACAGAACTATAATTGTGAACTAAAGAATTTTGAATATATAATTTTCTGCCCCTGGTCGTCCGTCCGTCCGTCCGTTAGCAATTTTGTGTCTCCTTATTTAAGTATATATAAAAGGGAGAATACCCTGTTATTATAAAAGGGAGAATACTCTGTTATTACTGTCTATTTTTAGAATAGATTACCAGTCCTGTATACTTTGGAGTATTCTGTTACAGTAAGATGACAAAATTTCTCATTAGACCAGCGGTTCAAACCCCACACAGAGCAATTTTTTTTTTTTTTTTTTTTTTTTTTTTTTATAATTTTTGCCTGAATTATGGCCCTTTGCTTTTTTTCCACATATGTTATATATAGAAGAATACTGTCACGTGCCCACTTCCTCCTACATTTCTCAAGATATTTAAACCAAACTCTCACACAACTGTTGTCATCAAGTGCCCTCGTGCATATTGTCTGGGTTTTGTGTTTGGATCAATTTTGCCTGAATTATGGCCCTTTGTGTTTTTTACACATGTAATATATAGAAGAAGACCTTTGTTTCTTTTTCACATTATGTATATCTACTGACTTTAAAACACATTTGCGCTCGGCCAGCAGACTGGAAAATGAAAACCTGGTTTTGTGACAATTTCCTGTCACTTGTTTATCATAGAGGACTTTGTTCACCCATGTAAATCAATTTAAAGAACTGATAGCTATAGAACATTTTTGGTTATTGCATTTATATTTAATACAAATTTTATGATAAACAATGATTGTAAAATCTGCAGAAAATCAGAATCTTTGAATAGTGATGTTTGAAAAAAAGGGTGCTTTATCATACTCTGTTTTATTATTTCCTGTTCCAAACAAGAAGGCACTGTGCATTTCTTCAAAACACTGCATTCAATGATTCCATTTCATCTTTGCATCTTCAATGCAGAGTTATAACTTGCATTACAAGAGCATTTCAAAATGTGTATGACAATTCAATCAAACTATATCAAATGTTGGAAAGGTGATATAGAAATTAACTGAAAATGCAATTTAAATAATCAAGTATTTGAATTACACTCTGATATCTGGTCATAAACAAGTAAATTACCTTCAAATAATGTTTTGCTGGAATAACCAGCATCACAAGGCAGATTCTGTTTCTGTTATAATTTTTGCTGTGGCATTAAATCACCATAATAATGGTGTATTTTCATACATAACTCAATGATACAGACACAGTGATAGAGACCATTGAAAGAGAGTGCAGTGACTAAGAACCATTAATCTAGCTAACCTCATTTTAAAATTATCTCCCCTTATCTTATGACATTATGTTTATCCGAAACATTTAAGTCCTAAACCATGAAACAGATTTACTTGATATTACATAATTTAGTGATAGAAGAATGCAGTATCATATAACCTCAACTCTTCTCAACCTAAGTAACTAATTATCTATGAAATTTTGTATTTAGTCCACTTACTTTACATGATGCACATTGATAGAGGGCATTGGGAGGAAGTGTTTATAATAATGTCACCCATACATAACAGATTTTGCTGAAAAATTTGTTTTCTTTTAAAACTTCTTTAATGTCTATAAATTTAACAAGGAGACACTGATGTAAACTGACAAACGGATAAATGTTATAGAAATATAGCTGTTACATGAAAGTATGCACCAGAAATGATAAGATATTTTAAATTTTATAACCTAAGTGAGTGTTACCTCTTGTGACCTTTTTGTTACTTGAAGTATATAGGCTGTTACCTTTTGTTACTAGTGTTACTAAGGGACTCAGAAATGATGAGATATTTTAAATTTTATAACGTAAGTGAGTGCTACCTTTTGTGACCTTTTTTTTAAAAAAAATATAATTTGCCCTCTTTTTTTTTTTTTTTTTAAAAAAAAAAAAAAAAAAAAAAAAAAAAAATAACGTAAGTGAGTGTTACCTTTTTTAACTTTTTTTTAAAAAAAAAAAAAAATTTTTTTATTCTTGTTACTAATTTTATAACGTGAGTGTTAGTTTTTTTGATTTTTTTTTTTTTAAAAAAAAAAAATTTTTTTTTTTTTTTTTTTTTTTTTAAAAAACTTCAGGGGGGGAAATGATGAGATATTTTAAATTTTATAACCTATTCAGTGAGTGTTACCTCTTGTGACCTTTTTGTTACTTGAAGTATATAGGCTGTTACCTTTTGTTACTAGTGTTACTAAGGGTCCCAAAAAAAAAAAAAATAATAAAATATTTTTTAAATTTTATAACCTAAGTGAGTGTTACCTCTTGTGACCTTTTTGTTACTAGAAGTATATAGGCTGTTACCTTTTGTTACTAGTGTTACTAAGCATATATGATTGGTTACCTTAAAAAAAATGTCAAGGTCACTACTAAAAATAGATTTTTTATAATTTTCAAATTGTTTTCATCAAAAAAAAATTTTTTAGGGGTCAAGGTCAGTTACTAAAAATACTTTTTTAGTTTCTTTTTTTTTGTTTTTAATTGTTTTATTAGCAAAAGGCTATTTTTTTGGTGGTCAAGGTCACTTTGTATTTTTTTTTTCAAATGTTTTATTTTCTTTTTTAATATTTTTTTTATTCTACAATTTCTACAGATGCCGTTCACGAATTTCACACTGACTTTTACTTTAAAAACTGTTCCTTTCATGGTACAACTTTTGCATCAAGGGGGCATAATATGTGTTTTATAAACAGCTCTTCTTTAATGAGAACTCGACACTCTTGATACAATTTCATAGTAGATGAACCAACCCCTTTTCTGTCTCATTGGGCACAATTCCATTGAATATTTTGTCAATCATATGCAGTCCACTGACCAGAATGATTTAGGATTAAGAAATTTCATTAAACCCAAATATAATGACTTTCCAACCACACACATTATATTTTATCTACCGTTTAAACACATTTTATTAAATCGGTTGTAAATGGCTTAATCTCACCGGACATTTATTTATACTAAGAGCTGAAGGGGCTGTCGGTTGCTTTTTGGCAAATGGGGCTTGGGAGTTTGTTTTTAGTGATAAACTAAGAGAAATGACGAAACTACACCTAGCATAATTATGTGCTTGCAGTTACAGACTGCTTCGCGATTTTACTTAAAAAAAACTGATTGACAGTTCTAGATTCTCATTCATTTATCCTCGATTGCAAAACAAGTTCGTTGAAATAAAATAAAAATGCTCTCAAGACTCACTCCAGTTAAATCAGCCTCGAAGAAAGAGAAATGTGCTTGGTGATTCAATGTGAAATTGTTGTGTCTTGCTCAAGAACACTAACACCACACAACAGAGCTCATTTTTTAAAAGTACGTCTTGTCGAGGCACAAAATAACATGTGAACCTTTGCTTGATATGCCTAAGGATACATTATGTATTTGTATACGATTTTCTCAGTTTCAGGAGTCAAAATTGTAGCCAACAGTTTGAACTCAGGATGTTTTCTTGGCTTATACTATTTTCAGGTAGACTATGACATTGTGTATGACATTTTTCTTCCAACTAAACATTCTTACATATCAAAGATTTTTTTCTTAAAATATGAGTTGAAACTTGTATCATTCTTTATTTAATATATTTGCACATGAAAATAGAGCTCTCTATAAAGGTTTAGTTTTCTTATTATGATGCTGCGAATGCATATAATGGTCGGCATGAAATTTCGTTGTTTTCAGACAAAATGCAATTTCGTCAGCAAATAAATTCATGGACTAACTTTGTATCTGTAAGTCTAAGCAAATATCTAAAATTCTATTTTAAATATATAAAATCCCACCATGTAAACCACGAAACTGTTGGTATCCCATGAACATTTTAGTCTTTTCACAGTATCCTTTTAGTTGATTGTAACATTAATTACTGTTTCAGTGCTATATGGACACAAGGCCATTGTCGAAGCAAATTGTGATACAACTGATATTTACAAGTTGCATCATGACCGTAAGTAAAGAAATTTAGAGGTATCTTATCTTTACCGTAGGACGCTATCCAGTCACCAACCATGATAAAAACCTTTAACCTGTCGCAGGTCCGTAAAATCACATTCTCATGCTGTTCAAACAGACTTGTGTAAACTTTAGATGCTGTAGGCCTGTATTTCATTGAGAAACGGGATAGTAGGTATATCACAAAGCTCAGTACGAGGAAGTTACATAAGGGATATCCACGGCACCTTTGCGTCTAAATTTCAGGCGTTTTATTTAATTTTGTTTATATTATACTGCGAGAGAAATTAAAAGTTTCACCAGTTATGTCTACCTCAATGCCTGTTTTGAGGAAAATGAAGAGGTTTTATGACATTGTCCGATTATAGACTAATTCATTCGGCTGAATGAGTCGACCCATTTTATAGATCTGATTTTTTTACTGTCAAACTGTTCAGATGTAGGTGACACGGTGGGGAATCATGTGATCAAAATAATCTCTAAACAAAAGTAAATCTATGAAAATGTTAAAAAATAATGAAAGTTGTTTAGCTTTAAATATGAAATGTAGCCTATCTTATGGCGACATTACCGTATTCTAGAACTACATAGGTCTCAATCATAGTCTCCTTCCGATTGTAATAAACACTTCAGTACACTGTACTAATTTATTTTTGAAGTGCTCAGCACATTCAAAAGGTGATTGTTATTGAGACCTGAGTAGTTCTAGAACACGTTAATGTTGTTATAAGATAGGCTACTTTTTATAATCACAGCTGAACGACTTTCATTATTTTATAACATTTTTCATACTATTTACTTTTGTTTAGAGATTATTTTGATCATGTGATTCCCCACTATGGGTGAACAACTACGATATATCAGCCTGTAAAATCAGTTTGCCTCCAGAGTGGAAATATTTGGACTAGTCTAATTATTACCATATATGTATTACCCACTGCTAACATGAATATTGCTGTCTCAAGATCTTTTTAAATTTATATACAAAACCATCTGCTATATTGTCCATAAATGGCGTACTATGGCTTTAGTTGTAAAAGTAACTGCAACAAGATTACTTCCCCTTTGTTGTACATCATTTGTAAACATAAAGTAATATTACATTATTACTTCCCCTTAACTGTTCACACCACTTGTTTAAACTTTAGCATATACCAAGCGGTCTGCATGTTTTATTCAAATTTTATATTTACATTTATATTTTACAAGCTTGGCAGACCATAACGTCGTTTTCATGAAAGAAAAGAAAAGAAAACTGTCTCAAAGTTTTCACAGACGCTTGTGTGATGTAAAGTATTGGTATACAAGTAGAATCCTTGCAAAATGAAGGTTTTTCGAAAAATACTTTCGTTTAGAAAGATTCAGTTGTTTTAAATTTCCATATTGCAAATACTTAAGTTCTTTTTAAGGGTACATACATATCAGCCTTGACTCTTCAGCATGTACAGAAATAACAAGGCTCCAATTACCAAAAATGGTTTGCTACAAAAACGGTTTCCACCACAAGCTTTCATGGAGATATTTTGTAAATGTGAATAAACGAAAGAACTAAATATCACTTTTCCCTCAGGGGTGTGGAGTTCCTACATCATACTTATCCGACATAGATTTTCGTCTGCGGACAATTAGTCTAATTCGATATTGAAGCCAGCGATACAGTTTTTGGATGGACGCTACCATTTTGAGGTTCGACAACTATAAAATATCAGATCCAGAAACAGGTCAAACCGATGAGCTGAATGAATTAGGTCAGCGGACAAGTGGATTTTTCCGCTCAAGTTGTCTGTGACAAGTGAAAATTTTTATTAGGAAATGAAAAATTCATGTCTGTACAGCAATCCCACTTAATCCCCCCGAGACCCTCTTGATCAATTTGTATCGTATATTAGGGCTTTATCGTTGGTACCAGCTTCCCATATGACCAACGCCTCCAGAAGAGGTTAGTTATTTTAGGTTTTGGAGGATAGTGCAAGATACAGAAAGCGTCCCAATTCCAGAGACACCCCTGGTTCTTATACATGCCAGGTGTATAGCACCCATACATGGGACCTCGGTTTTAGTCTTATTCAAAAGACTGTTAGTAATTTTAGTTGGTCAGCCCCGGGAATCGAACCCACTACCCCGAGATTACAAGTCTTGTGCTCTACCGATTGAGCTAACCGGGCTGATCGATTTGCAATATTTGGAAACCAAATATATTTATAAATGTCAATTTTATGCAGATTCTGGCAATCTGATGGGTCTCAATACTACCAAAAAAAAATTTGTGTGACTTTTGCACAGCGTATTATGCAGGTGAATCAAAACCAGAAATTAGAAATTTATGATTTGATCCTAAAACGAAACCCAAAAAGCAACATGTGCAAGTATAGCACAAAATATGTCAGGAAATTTCAAGACACTTGGTTTTTCTAATTTAGCTTAACATGGACACTGTTTTGGGATCGGCGTTCTGTACAGTTTGCCGTATACGTTGGGCTTGTACATAGGCAACAAATTATTGAGAACATTACTAGGAAAGATACACTTACAGTTTGCAAACATGTCCTGTAAATCTGAAAAAATTTAATGTAATGAAAATCAATGCTGAAATCTGGACAGGTGAATTTTTGCCATGGACAAGTGAAAAAAATTGAGATTTCCACACCCCAGTGCCTGTTTTCTTCTTTAGCTTGCCAGACTTTAAAGCATAAAAACACCCACTGGCAAATTCCACTTTGAGGCCTAAACCACTAAAGCCAGACAAAAAAAAACCATAAGCAAAACATTTCACTTCAATGATTTGTCATGGAGTTATTGCCCATTGATTACTTTTTCAAATACGTTTGTGTTTGCGCTAGTTCTAAGCAACGACAGGGGGATATTCAATCAATTTTTATGGGAAGCTTTCTTAACAAAAGAAGATGTGCATATTGCAAGCATGTTCCAGTTTGATTATTAATTTTTCTCCATGAATTATGGCCCTTTAATTATATGTATATACATGTATACTATACAAATAATATTTAATACATATAAAAAACTCAAAGTAATTTGTAATTTAATAAATTACATTTGTGATGTAATTGTAATATAATTAATTACATTTGAAAACCTGTGTAATGGTAATTGTAATTTAATTGAAGACTTTCTTAATGTAATTGTAATGTAATTAATTACATTTCAATGTAATTGATTACGTTTCAATGTAATTGACCCTATGCCTGATGTATAGCACTTTTGTTCATTCTTGTCCGAGCTATTCCTCAGGAACTACTTACTTGAATTCAATGAAATTTCATAGACTGCTTCACTGTCAAGAGAAGATGCAGATACTTGTAGATTGTTCCAGTTCAGTGATTTTCACTGAAGTTATAGCCGTTTGAATACTTTTTCATATATGCTCATGTCCAACCTCAGACTGGAATTCACCAATTCTTCAAAGAAAGCTTTACTAGGAAGAGGAAATGTGACTATGGACAGCATGTTCTGGTTCACTGACTTTTCATCGGATAAAGGCACTTTCAGATATCCACCTTTCACACACACAAAAACTTTTCAACGGCAGGGGTATTGGCCATGTCAGCATGGCTCTTGTTGCATGTTCACATGTATTGTTCTATGAGAATACTGTATATGGTACACACGAAACAGATTTAGTCACTCAAAGGACACATTTTAATAGAAAAGACAAGATAAATTGTTTTGGTGAAAACTGCTGTACTGCATCCGAGCATCTGTGGAGCTATTAAGCAACTGATTTTAATTTTTTGATGCTGTCACACAATTCTGTAATTTTACAGAAAAAAAGTAATTACCCATTGGACTCAAGTCCATGACTGGAAGCTGGAGCTTGATTAATAGATATGTTTATTTATTAAGAAATTAACTTTCAACAGAACTGTTACTAAGGTGATGGTTAAATTGGAATGTCAGAGACAGACAGACGTTTGATTTGATAAGAATTTAATATGATATCATCGAGAGTTAACTCCTGAAGGTATGATAAACACACAGCAAGTGATGTGGTTGTCAGTCTGCTCATGTGTTGGTATGTAATGTCAGACATTGTGCATGTATAATAATTTTCTGTATACCATTTCTTTTTCAGTTTATCTTGATTGGGGTAAGTTTTTCAGTACTTACAAACCGTGGTAAGTTTTTCAGTAATTATTGAATTGGGGTGAGTTTTTCATAACTTACTGGCTGGGCTAAAGTGTTCAGCACTTATTGGCAAGGGTAAGTTTTTCAGTACTTATTGACTGGCCCAATTTTTTCAGTACCTATTGGTTGGTAGTAAGTTATTCAGTACTTATCAACTGGGGAAAGTTTCCCATACTTACTGATTGGGGTAAGTTTTTCAGTACTTATCAACCAGGGAAAGTTTTGCAGCACTTATCAACCAGGGGAAGTTTTGCAGTACTTATAAACTGTGGTAAGTTTTGCAGTACTTATTGGCTGGTGATAAGTAATTGCTATTCAGCACTTATTGGCCGGGATAAGTTTTTCAGAACTTACTGACTGTTGTAAGTTTTTAAGTTATTATCAACTGGGATAATTTTTTCAGTATTAATCAGCTGGGCTAAGCTTAACGTACTTATAAGCTGGTGGTAAGTTGACAGATTTGTTGCGAAAAAAATCAAGCAGAGCCCTACAACAGAATTTTTGTTGCCTCTTTTTTCCTTATGTGAATTAATTTTTTAATCCCTTCCAATTGTAAATTTATTGTTTGATTTTGGCAAAAACTTGGTAGAATACCAGCTTCCTTGTCAAGAACAAAAAATTAATGAAATCAAAGCACTGAAGGCACTGGATACCGATAAGAACTGCCAACATTAAGTTCAGTGGATTGTTGTATTGGATGCTGAGATCTTTCAGGGATCTCCTGTCAAGAGATTAGAGAAGCAGCTCTGAAGCAGTTCTTAAGTTTGAATTTTAATCGGTTTTATGTTTATTTCAGATGGCTACTACAAAGCTGAGTTAACAAAAGTAGACTCAGGGGGTAAGTTGTAGAATAGGATCAAAGTTACTGTGATGTTTTGGTACAAACAGAAATGGAAAAGATGAAAAAATATCAATTAAGCTGAATAAATGCAAATGTTTTGTTTGACTTTTACATATGGAAAAAGTTAAGTCTTGAGTTATTTCCCCTGACTGTTTGAAAAATGAGCTGGAGGTATTTTGGTACCTTATATACATGTACTTCTAAATGTATATGACTCAGAGTCATGAGAACTATAAGAGAGGTATCAGTGTTAAAATGTTCAGCATCTTCGATATTTGTTTGTACACTAGAGTTATGGTTTTACTTTACTTTAGTAGAGTCATGGGCAATGTTAATATTTTCTTTCATAAGCACGCGGTTCAGACCAAAATATCTGTCACCGAGGGTAACTGTTTTGGCGGGAATGAGGCTCTGCTGGATATTTCCATCTAAACTAAGTGTCTCATGATAGAAACTTTTTCTTGCATACCGTCTTGCACTGAAAACGGATTTCTAAATGCAAACTTATTGAAATGATTATGGTATAAAAACAAGCGATATTCAGATTCTTTGTTTGGGGAAGTGACATCATAATGCTTATAAAGATATGTCACAAGTAGCTCACGCGAGTCATATTTCATAGGGGTATGTAATATAAGATTTTCCAGCACTGGTGAAAACTGCGGATACCCCGATCCGGTATGCAAGAAATTATGAATATGCCTTGGTTTTGTTTTAGTTAATAATAATACGTATGAAGTTGATTTTTTGCAGATATTTGTATGCCTCATGCTTATTGTCCAAAACTGGAGGGACGATCAGGGTTCGTATTTCATTGTGGGTATGGTTTCTACAACAACAAGAGAGGTAAGATACATAACTGGAGCATAAAGGGAGACAGAGATGTATGCTTTCAGTGGGGTAGGAATATAGTCACAGCTGTGTCAGTCCATCCATGCAGTCAGAGTGTGACCTGTGCCAACTACTATTTAATCAATAAATTGTCACTCAAAGCCCCCCCTCAGAATAATTAGCAGAACTGTTCACTGAAGGTTCAACACAAATTGTCGTAACTTACATGAAATAAAGAAGGAAGTAGGACAGTTTTGTGGCCAACCCTGGATTTGAGTAGTTATTAAAGCCATATAAATGTTAGGACAACAGAATAGTAAGTGATAATAGTAAAAAGTCATACAATTGTTTTGTACTACTCTTTTTTTTTATACAAGTTCATACAAAGTTAATTTAGTTTGATAACATACAATTGAATGGTTTTATATTTACAATTCTAACATGATTCACAATTCTGTGTCTCGTATACAAAGAGTAGAAAAATTAGGTTTTATTATGGAAAAGACAAAGTTTTTAATGACTGGCCAATGTGTCTTAAAAGATGATGTCATAACATGCCACATGACTTTAAAAAATATCTGCATAGAAAATGTTGCATTTATTAACCTTTTGTAATATCAAGTCCTGCCAGAATTGAAATAATTTACTTTTATGCCTCCAGAGGGTGACATATTAAAATCGCAACGTCCGTCCGTCTGTGTGTCCACCCTTATATTTTTTCGTATCCGAGCTGTAACTTTGTCATGCATTGAAGGATTTAAAAATAACTTGGCACAAATGTTCAGCACATCAAGATGATGTGTCAGGTGCAATACCCAAGTCCATACCTCAAAGGTCACACTTAGTGTTTATTGGTAATGGAATCCTGTATAATACATAAATTCATGTCAGGACGATAACTTTGTCATGCATTTTAGGATTTTAAAATAACTTGGCACAAATGTTCAGCACATAAAGATGACGTGTCACGTGCAAGACCCACGTTCACACCTTAAAGTTAAAGGTCACACTAAGACTTCGAAAGTAATAGAATCCTGTATATGTGTACACATTCTTGTCAGGACTGTAACTGTCATGCATTGAAGTTTTTTAAAATGGCACAAATGTTCAGCATATCAAGACGACATGTCCAGTGCAAGACCAATGTCCCTACCTCAAAGGTCAAGGTCACATTTAGTGTTTATAGGTAATGGAATTCTGTTTATATACATACATTCATGTCAGGACTGTAACTTTGTTGGACATTGAAGGATTTTTAAATAATTTGGCACAAGTGTTAAGCACATTAAGACGATGTGTCCTGTGCAAGACCCATGTCCCTATCTTAAAGGTCAAGGTCACACTTAGAGTTTAAAGGTAATGGAATACTGTATGCATGGTAACTCTGTCATGCATGGAAAGATTTTAAAATTACATGGCATAACTGTCGAGCACATTGAGAGGACACAGATTGTGAGACACCTCTTTTGGTGAGCATTCGTCACTTATGAGGGACAGCTCTTGTTCAGAATTGTTATATTCTTATAAACAACTCTTTGCTGTTCTGAAGCTCAGTTATAAACCACTTGGGCCTCCAACCTTCATGCTTAATTTCTATGCATTAGAACTCCAAATCATTGTTTATTAGATGATGAACACCACGTGAACAGATATTATTTCATAAATGACACATTTAGAAACTTTTCTAGATAGCAGTTCAAGTCTTTACGACTGTCTGCCATGTCCTGTTGGAGATTATTGTATGGCAGGGGTGAAAGACTGTGAGCCGGGGTATTACTGTCCTGCATATGGTCTGCCCAAAGAACCATGGCCAGGCTTCTACGCCCCATATGGTGAGTATATCAATTAAGAAATAATAAATGCGTCCCTGCAGGTGATCGTTGATTAACATGCTCCCTGAATTGAGAGCAGATACTTGCCATCTTGTAACTGTCCATCCATGATGATAACTCTGAAAGTGCTGAAGGGATTGAGTTGATACATCACACATTCTTATAAATTATAAAGGTCATTGAGAGGAAGAACAGCAACAAAGAATCATGATCTACCTTTCATGAAATATTCTCTAATTAATAAATCGCACAATGAAAGGGCCATTAATTATGAGAGAGTGCAGTGACTAAGAATCATCAGTCTTGCTTGACCGGCATTTGTGAAAAAACTGTTATCTATATGAACTATGCATGTTTGGAGCATAACTTAGTTTATAGTTTATAATTTATACTAATTCATTTAAGCTCGATTGTGAAGAAAGCTTTGAGCTTATCGAGTCACTCTGGAGTCCGCTTCCTGGAAAAACCAGTACTGGTGTCATATGAGGAGGTACGGTCGAACCCGCAACCTCCAGGATGAGCGGCAGACACCTAAACCTTTACACCACTGCTCCCCTTAATTACTTGAAAACTATAATGTAAAGGATTGATTTAATATTTCACACAGTAATAGAAGCTACTGAGAGGGAGTGCAGTAATCAAGAACCATTACAGTAACTCTAGCTAATGCCATTTTTTATTTACGTGTATCTCCTTTCGTGTTACTAAATTCTGCATGTCTGGAAAATAAGTCCCAAAAAATGGAACAAATTAATTCAATATTATACAGTCATATAGTGATAGAAGATGTTTAGAGGAAATGCAGTATCTAAGAACCATAACTCTACTTCTTCCCATTTTTTTGCTCACCTGAGCATGAAGTGCTCAAGGTAAGCTTTTGTAAGCTCTATAAAAAGGATTCCATTCCATGTAGAACTCTGGTTGTTATGGCAACATGTAGAAAAAACTTTGAAGCTTTCTTTCTTTGAAACCACAAGGCCTAGAGCTTAGGTATCTAGCATTAAGCATAACCTAGTGAAACTCTACCAAGTGTTCAAATCATGACTGCCCCCTCCCCAAAAAAATTAGAATAAAAGATTGACAACACTCGCAGATCACCCAATATTATTTAGGCTTATATAGGAAAAACTTTTACAATCTTTTTCTCAGAAACCCGGTGGCCTAAAGCTTAGATATTTGGCATGCAGCTTTGCCTAATAGACTTCTACCAAGATTGTTCAGATCATGATCCTCAGGTCCAAATTGACCCAGCCCAATGGGTCACTTGATTTGATATAGGTTTTTTAAGGAAAACTGCAAAATCTTCCATAAAACTACAAGACCTAGAGCTTAGTTATTAAGTAAAAAGCATTGTCTAGTGGACCACTTTAAAGTTTGTTCAATTCATGCCCCTGGGGTCAAAATTGACCACACCCAGGTGTTCACTGATTTAAATATAGACGTATGTAGGAACAACTTCAAAAAATTCTTCTTCTCAGAAACCACACAGTCTAGAGCAAAGATATTTAGTCTGTATCATTGTCTAGTGGACCTCTATCAAGTTTGTTAAAATCATGCCCCTGGGTCAATATTGAAGTTTATAAAATCTTGGCACATATAAGAAAAGCTGCAAAACCACAAGATCTAGAAAATAAATGTTTAGTATGTAATATTGACTAGGGTACCTCTACCATGTCCATGTGTGTTTAAATAATGCCCTGTTCAATTTTGGCCCTGCCTTTGGGTTGCATTTGTATACGTGCTTATTAGGTCCACCACCCTTGGGTGAAGTATAAATGCGGTACGACCTGGCTCAGGGTTGCTTCTTTTACATAGACATATATAGGAAAACTTTCAAAAATCTTTTTCTCCAACACCACAAGGCCTAGAGCTTAGATATTTGGCTACTGACTCTCTTAAACAACAATTGATTTCCTTAGGTAAGTGCACAGGTACTTGGGTGAGCAATATAGGGCCATCATCTCCCTTTAGTAATAATCATGATTTTCCTGATTTAAACTCAAACGTTGAGGGAACTTACTTTAAATATTGCACAGTTAAAGGGCTTTGAGAGGAAGTGCTGTATTAAAGAACCATAACTCTAGTTGGCCCCATTTATGAAATACTTCCCCTTATAATTGCTTGTCTGGAACTTGCCTCAAAACAACTTATTGCACTGAGTTCACATTTAAGACAGTGATAGAGGCCATTCAAAATAAGAGCAGTGTGTAATAATTGTACTTTTGTCTGGTCCCATTTTTGTGTCGCCTTTCAGAGAAAAGGCAATACATAGGGATCGCTTTGTCCGTCCATCCTTCATAAAAAACTTAACGTTGGCAATAACTTTGCCATTTCTTAAGATTTCTTCATCAAACTTTACAATTGTATTGCTTATGACAAACTTTTATAGGTCAAGGTCATATTTGACAGAGTTATTCCCCTTTTTGTACTTAGATTTTGGCTATAATGTTGCCATTTCTTAAGATTTCTTCATTGAACTTTCAAATTGTATTGCTTATGACAAAAGGGTCGTGATGTTCCCAAATTTTGTAGGTCAAAGTCAAATTTGACAGAGTTATCCATTTTTTGTACTTAGATTTTGTCATAAAATTATTGGTTATTATTGACAAAGTGTAAGAGGGCGACACAAGTGTTCTACTGAACACCCATCTAGTGAATTATCTCCCTTTATCATGTGAAATCATGCTTGTAAGGAACATAAGCTTGTAAACCATTCATCAGAGTTACTTAATATTTAACACAACGAACAAGACTATTGAAAGAAGAGCAATATTGAAGAATCATACCTCTGCCTCAGCCTGTAGTTTAATTACCTCCCTTCATTTGATTTTGCTCCTCTGTATTGGAGCTACTATAGTTTTCAAGCAACTGAATTGAAACTTGTTAGAACAGGAGATATGTGCTATTCATTCAGACGGCATGTTTGTCGGAGCATCCATCAGTGTTACCTATACTCTATTACTCTCTTAATATGATGGCTTTGAGTTTAGAAATAAATCACCATGCATGTATATAATTTTATTTCAATGGTGTTTGCCCATGCTGGATGGATGAAATGTATGATATAAACGGACATGTAAACTTTTAAATAATGAACATGTATTTTGATATTGAACATTTTTATCTTCTTCACCAGTTGGAATGGTTGAACCAACGCAATGTCCGCCTGGTACGTATCAGAATCACATCCAGCATATCAAATGGAACTGGCGAGGTATATCACAGTGTCAAACCTGTCCACAGTACATGTTCTGCGATGTACATAAACTAACGCAGCCAGCAGGGTACTGTAACGATGGCTGGTTCTGCGGGGAAGGTGAGAGGTCGGCCACTCCAGCAGGACAGCACTGCAGGACTGGACACTACTGTGTTAGTGGTATGTGGTAGATTGTACTTTGGAAGCTGAATTATAGATGGTTCTAATGTTAACAATGATTTTAAACTTAACTGACTCACTGGTCCAGCAGCTGCACTGCAACATCACATTCATTGGATGTCAGGGTTTACTAAAAAAAAAACATGGTGGATCTTGGGAGGCGTTTTCTTGTTAAAAAAACAATCTGTAGTTCAAACATGCTTCATTTTGAAGTTTGGAGTTATCAATTTTTTGATGTGGTGCTTTGAAAACAACAAGTCTAGTTAATTCTTGATCACAGAACAAGTTACTGGCAAATTTAGATAGTCACTCTCAATGGAAGTACTGGGTAGATGTAAAACATGTATTTGAAATAATTCTTGCTGGCAGCTGATCTACGATGTAATTATGGAAAGAAAGTAATTTCTTAACAGAAGGCATAGGTAAATTAAGAGCTGGAACAGTTTGCACAACATAGGTAGAGGTTGTGGCCCCTGTCTTCCGTGCAATATTCTTGCTTACTCTGAAATTCCTGTCTGGAAGAACTTTAATGAATCTTGGATCAAATGTTTACCTAAGCTGACATTGAATTTTAGAACCTGTGTTGCAGCCATGTTGGGTCAAGGTCAAAGTCGCACAAAGTTGTATTATTAAACACTGATTTCCTGCGATACAAATAAATTCAAAAATCTATTGAGAGAATGTCATAATCAAGTGTATGAGTAGATATTTGGAAACCATGTTCAAGTAGAGCAGCCTTGATGCAGAAGTAGCTCATTTGCATTAGGATCAGAGGGTTGCATGTTTGATCCCCCACCAATGCCCAAGTAGTAGTAATTCCACATTGCTTCTTTCTCTCTTCGACGTTGATTCCATTTGGATTGGATCTCAAGTAAAAGCTGTTAAAATGTAATCTTTAAGTTGTAAGAACTCGTTTTGCAATTGAGAGTGATTGAATTAGTATGAAAAGGTATATGATGTAACCATGATTGCTCAAGGTCAGTGACAAACTTTTAGGTCATGTCCATGTGTGAATAATCTGACACTGGTCTGCTGGCCAAGACCTGTGATTTTTAGAAAGGACCACTAACACAGAAAGGACCACCAGCACATAAAAATCGAAGTGGTCTGTCAGAGCACCTACTATTTCAATTGGATCATTGAATAATTAGGAAGTGAAGAATATAATTAAGTCATTTATGTCTCATTCATGGCATTTAAAAATCAAGAAACTTAGTGAACCATGTTTTCATACTACTTGTGTGTATACAAAAAAGGTTAATTTAATTAAATGAGTACATATGATATGAATGAAAATATATAACTTAAATGAATATGTGTAATTTCAATCATTCCCTTTTTGGGGAGATATTTCTTTGATTTTTGTTACTTTCTTTCAGGACGAAAGTTTGTGTGTCCAAAAGGTACCTATCAGCCATACACAGTCATGCACGAGTGTTTTGAGTGCCCTGAAGGGAAATACTGTTCTGGAACAGGACTGAAGGCACCTTCCGGAGTTTGTGATGAGGGCTGGTATTGCAATAAACGAGAAATAACTTCACGACCAAATGGAAATACTTGTGTTGCAGGAAATATGTGTACCAATGGTATTTTTTTCTGAATGTGAATATTAATTTGCTCCGTCATGAAGAATTTGTTGTGAATTAAGTGAGTTGGTCTACAGGGGAAATTAGCAGTGCAAGCTGTTTAAAGAAGCGGACGAAAATTATATTGCTCTTTAACACTAATATTCTAGATACCATCACGCTCATGATAGTGAGGCAGCAAGTTTTCTTTTCAACCCTGCTACCTATTTACTGCTTGGTGGCTTGAGGCATGTGTTGCGTAAGTTTCTTTTGTTCAAGGACACACTTTATGCTCCGATTGGGAATCGAATCAGGGACTGCCTTTTCTAGAGGTGAACACCCTAACCACTGAGCTACGAGACTTACAATTGAAGGTTTGACTTGAAATCAACCAAATTTGGTCTAAAATACTTATTATTTATATATTTTGATGTATTACCTTGCCATTACTTAATTTTATCCAGTAGCTGTCATATGCTTTATTTTAGATTAGTTTATGCTAATTTATTTTAGTTCGATAGTGAAGAAAGCTTTCAGCTTATCAAGTCACTCTCAGGTCAGCCTCTTGGAAAAACCAGTACTGTTGTCATATGAGGAGGTACAGTTGTGACCCCATTGGGGCTCGAACCTGTAACATCCAGGATGTCATATATTTGTTTTGATACCTGCTGAAGCATAAAACTCTATTTTAAACTGTTGTTTCATTAATAAAGTTTTCTGCTGATGACTTAAACATACCTTTAAACTAAATATGCCTCTCTTCAAAGGAAGTTTGAGATATATTACTCAAGAATACCAAAGCCTTAATTGACTCCTGAAACTTGGTCATGACTAGTGAATGACCTCTACTGATTTTTTAGGTCTAAGGTCAATGTCACAGGGGGAATCAGTTAAAAAAAATGGTTTCTAGTGAATAACTAAAGAATGGCTGGTCCTAGGACCAGAAAACTTTCTCAGCTAGTTGTTCATGGCCAATAGTTGACACCCAGTAGCCTTTCATTGAAAAAAGGGATACATAATTATCATAGTATTTTCTATAACAAAGTTTATTAGCTATTGATATGGCAACATTCAAACAATGCTTTGAATCTGACTGCTAGTCAAATTGGGCATGAGCATGTGATTCTGACAGTTCTTGTTGTGATAATTTTTAATCAGAACTATGTATTCTTATAATTGTACAGGCATGATGACACCTTGTGGAAGAGGATACTATCAGCCAAACCCTGGTCAGACAACATGTATCCCATGTCCCATTGGTAAATACTGTAGCATTTTGGGCTTAACAAGCCCAAGCGGTGACTGTAATCCAGGGTGCTGCCTTGAGGTAGGCCAGATATCTCAAGATGCTTGTCCGCCAGGTATGCCTGAACTTTTATTTTCACACTTTTTCACTTTGAGGAGTTTTTACAGTTTTATTGCTCAATTATCTAATACAAAGGTTAGTATTTAATTCCTGTCTTGATTTTGTTTTCAGGTAAATAACCTTATTTAATATGATAATTATACAGTTCAAGTTAGATAATTTGCCAATCCTGTTATAATGAAAAAGGGATTAAGTCAAGCATCTTACCTATTGTACAAGTAATTATTGCTACCTTCAATATAGATTTTTAGCTCACCTGAGCTGTAGGCTCAGGGTGAGCTATTAGGATCGATGAATGTCCGTCGTCCGTCGTCCGACCACACTTAGTTCGTTAACACTCTAGTGGTCACAATTTTGCCTCAATTGTCACGAAACTTGGTCAGGATGTTTGCCCCAGTAATTACTCAGACGAGTTCGAATATGGGTCATCTCGGATGAAAAACTAGGTCACATGACCCAAAAATAGAAAAATCTTGTTAAGGCTCTAGAGGCTACTGTTTCAGTCCAAATATCCTGGCAATTTGTCAGAAAGGTTGTTTGGTTGATTTCTAGCTCAAGTTTTAATATGGGTCATCTGGGGTCAAAAACTAGGTCACACAGCCCAAATATGGAAATACCCTTGTTAACACTCTAGAGGTAACATTTTCAGCCCAAATATCCTGGAAATTTGTCAGAAAGGTTGTTAAGATGATTTCTAGCTCAAGTTTGAATATGGGTCGTCTGGGGATCAAAAACTAGGTCACACGCCTGAATATGGAAAAACCTTGTTAACACTCTAGAGGTAACATTTTCAGCCCAAATATCTTGGAAATATGTCAGAAAGGTTGTTTCGATGATTTCTAGCCCAAGTTCGAATATGGGTCATCTGGGGTCAAAATCTAGGTCACACAGCCCAAATATGGAAAAACCTTGTTAACACTTTTAGATGTTACATTTTCAGCCCAGATACCCTGAAATTTGTCATAAAGAAGGTTTTTCGATGATTTATAGCTCAAGTTCGAATATGGGTCATCTGGGGTCAAAACCTAGGTCACACAGCCCAAATATGGAAATACCTTGTTAACACTCTAGAGGTAAATTTTCAGCCCAAATATCCTGGAAATTTGTCAGAGAGGTTGTTAAGATGATTTCTAGCTCAAGTTTGAATATGGGTCGTCTGGGATCAAAAACTAGGTCACACAGCCTGAATATGGAAAAACCTTGTTAACACTCTAGAGGTAACATTTTCAGCCCAAATATCTTGGAAATATGTCAGAAAGGTTGTTTGGTTGATTTCTAGCTCAAGTTTTAATATGGGTCATCTGGGGTCAAAAACTAGGTCACACAGCCCAAATATGGAAAAACCTTGTTAACACTCTAGAGGTAACATTTTCAGCCCAAATATCCTGGAAATTTGTCAGAAAGGTTGTTAAGATGATTTCTAGCTCAAGTTTGAATATGGGTCGTCTGGGATCAAAAACTAGGTCACACAGCCTGAATATGGAAAAACCTTGTTAACACTCTAGAGGTAACATTTTCAGCCCAAATATCTTGGAAATATGTCAGAAAGGTTGTTTCGATGATTTCTAGCCCAAGTTCGAATATGGGTCATCTGGGGTCAAAAACTAGGTCACAGCCCAAATATGGAAAAACCTTGTTAACACTTTTAGATGTTACATTTTCAGCCCAGATACCCTGAAATTTGTCATAAAGGTTTTTTTCGATGATTTATAGCTCAAGTTCGAATATGGGTCATCTGGGGTCAAAAACTAGGTCACACAGCCCAAATATGGAAATACCTTGTTAACACTCTAGAGGTAACATTTTCAGCCCAAATATCCTGGAAATTTGTCGAAAGGTTGTTAAGATGATTTCTAGCTCAAGTTTGAATATGGGTCGTCTGGGATCAAAAACTAGGTCACACGCCTGAATATGGAAAAACCTTGTTAACACTCTAGAGGTAACATTTTCAGCCCAAATATCTTGGAAATATGTCAGAAAGGTTGTTTGGTTGATTTCTAGCTCAAGTTTTAATATGGGTCATCTGGGGTCAAAAACTAGGTCACACAGCCCAAATATGGAAATACCTTGTTAACACTCTAGAGGTAACATTTTCAGCCCAAATATCCTGGAAATTTGTCAGAAAGGTTGTTAAGATGATTTCTAGCTCAAGTTTGAATATGGGTCGTCTGGGATCAAAAACTAGGTCACACAGCCTGAATATGGAAAAACCTTGTTAACACTCTAGAGGTAACATTTTCAGCCCAAATATCTTGGAAATATGTCAGAAAGGTTGTTTCGATGATTTCTAGCCCAAGTTCGAATATGGGTCATCTGGGGTCAAAAACTAGGTCACACAGCCCAAATATGGAAAAACCTTGTTAACACTTTAGATGTTACATTTTCAGCCCAGATACCCTGAAATTTGTCATAAAGGTTTTTTCGATGATTTATAGCTCAAGTTCGAATATGGGTCATCTGGGGTCAAAAACTAGGTCACACAGCCCAAATATGGAAAAACCTTGTTAACACTCTAGAGGTAACATTTTCAGCCCAAATATCCTGGAAATTTGTCAGAAAGGTTGTTAAGATGATTTCTAGCTCAAGTTTGAATATGGGTCGTCTGGGATCAAAAACTAGGTCACACAGCCTGAATATGGAAAAACCTTGTTAACACTCTAGAGGTAACATTTTCAGCCCAAATATCTTGGAAATATGTCAGAAAGGTTGTTTCGATGATTTCTAGCCCAAGTTCGAATATGGGTCATCTGGGGTCAAAAACTAGGTCACACAGCCCAAATATGGAAAAACCTTGTTAACACTCTAGAGGTAACATTTTCAGCCCAAATATCCTGGAAATTTGTCAGAAAGGTTGTTAAGATGATTTCTAGCTCAAGTTTGAATATGGGTCGTCTGGGATCAAAAACTAGGTCACACAGCCTGAATATGGAAAAACCTTGTTAACACTCTAGAGGTAACATTTTCAGCCCAAATATCTTGGAAATATGTCAGAAAGGTTGTTTCGATGATTTCTAGCCCAAGTTCGAATATGGGTCATCTGGGGTAAAAACTAGGTCACACAGCCCAAATATGGAAAAACCTTGTTAACACTTTAGATGTTACATTTTCAGCCCTGATACCCTGAAATTTGTCAGAAAGGTTTTTTCGATGATTTATAGCTCAAGTTCGAATATGGGTCATCTGGGGTCAAAAACTAGGTCACACAGCCCAAATATGGAAAAACCTTGTTAACACTCTAGAGGTAACATTTTCAGCCCAAATATCCTGGAAATTTGTCAGAAAGGTTGTTTTGATGATTTCTAGCTCAAGTTTCAATATGGGTCATGTGGGGTCAAAAACTAGGTCACAGAGCCCAAATTTGGAAAAACCTTGTTAACACTCTAGAGGTTACATTTTCAGCCCAAATATCCTGGAAATTTGTCAGAAAGGTTGTTTTGACATTTGATACGATGTATCAATTGAACCTATAATACCGGTTTTCGATTTATATCGCATACCAGTACGCAGCCCTAGTCTCGCACACATTAACCAGGTCCGTAACAACTTTGTTAAAAGCAGTTGTACTTGGGTGAGCAATAAAGGGCCATCATGGCCCTCTTGTTTATATCAAACATTACAGCGCATAAAAATTGAATGCGGACACCAGCATGCAAAGTGAGAGTAGGAATGTCGGCAGTGCTGAACATAAAAAATTGTGAAAATGTTGTACTCTATTTTCGCTGATTCTAATTTTTCAGATTCTGTCTGCTCGTAAATATAGTGAAAAAATTAGAAACAGACTAAGAACACCCATATACGGTATACTGCAACAAAGCTAAAAGCTATTTTAAGCAATAAGCAATATAAAAACGGATGATTGTCTGTTGTCTGTCAACATTTTGATTCAAACAACATCTCCTCTGAAACCACTGGGTTAATTTTGATAAAACTATGCAGGGATGTTCCTTGCATGAAGCTCAGACTACCAAGATTGTTCAAAGGATTCCATTCCATGCAGAACTCTGGTTGCTGTGGCAAAATATTGGAAAAACTTCAAAAAACTTCTCTGAAACCACAAGGCCTAGAGCTTAGATATTTGGCATGTAGCATTGTCTAGTAAACCTTTACAAATATTGTTCAAGTTATGACCCCAGGGTCAAAATTGACCCCGCGAAGGGGTCACTTAGTTTTACATAGGCTTAGTTATATAGGAAAAAACTTTAAAAATGTTGTTCTCTGAAACCACAAAGCCTAGAGCTGAGATATTTGGCATGCATCATTGTCCAGTGGACCTCTAGCAAGAGTGTTCAAATTATAACCTCAAGATTAAAATTGACCCGGCCCAGGGGTTCACTTGGTTTTGCATAGGCTTATAATGGAAAAAACTTTAAAAATCCTCTTCTCTGAAACAAAAGGACTTAGAGCTTAGATATTTGGCATGTAGCATTGCCCAGTAAACCTGTTCAAAGTTTGTTCAAATTATGCCACTGGGGTCAATATTGGCCCAGCCTAGGGGGTTACTTGTTTTACAAAGCTTTATAGAGGAAAACCTATCTGATATGCAACATTGTCTAGTGGTCTTCCACCTACTTTGTTCAAATCATGCCTCTTGGGTCAAAATTGACCACATCTGCCAGGCAAATTGACTTGTACTCAGGTGAGCAATATAGAGCCATGATGGCCCTCTTGTTTAATAAATGTATTTTGTTCCATCCAGTATCACCATCATCATGTACTCAAGGTTTTTATGAAGACAGTGGTTTATGCGTACCATGTCCAACCGGGATGTATTGTTCAGTGTCTGGTCTGTCAGCGCCATCTGGCCCGTGCGAACCGGGGTGGTACTGTGAAACACAGGAGATTTCTCCAACTCCCCTAGGAAAACTTTGTCCAGCTGGATACAAATGCCCCTCAGGTTTGTAATTCATTTAATGTCAGATGAATTTGAAAACATGCGTTTTTAATGATTAAATGATAATGGAGTGGTGAATGCGAAGCAAGTGCCACTGCTTCTTATTTTCTATGCACTTACATATTGTATTTTTTTCTCTGTTGTGATTATTTCACATGTACCGGTGGAAATGGTAATAATATATTTTAAAGTGTTTTTTATCAAGTAATAAACAATGGTTTGTTGTTCAGATACTTTTTACAGGCTCCTTGGTTACTATGCATCACTCAGGATGACAAACTTTTTTTTCTTAAAAATTTTTAAAAAATATTTTTTTTTATAAAAAAAAAATATTAAAAAAAATTTTTTTTTTAAAAAAAATTTTTTTATAAAAAAAAAAAAAAAAAAAAAAAAAAAAAATTTTTTTTTTTTTTTAAAAAAAAAAATTTTTTTTTTTAAAAAAAATTTAAAAAAAATTTTTTTTTTTTTTTTTTTTTTTTTTAAAAAAAAAAAAAAAAAAATTTTTTTTTTTTTTTTTTAAAAAAAAAAAAAAAAAAAAAAAAAAAAAAAAAAAAAATATTTTTTTTTTTTTTTTTTTTTTTTTTTTTTTTTTTTTTTTTTTTTAAAAAAAAACCTTCTTTAAAGTCACAACAGTGCTGAGCTGAGTTTCTGCCGAAAAACAGTTATCCGAGATTTGCGCCTGCAGCTTGTGATAGATTCTTTTCATTTCATACATATCCTAAAAATAATATGTAGTAGACCATGAATTTCATTGATAAAAGTGGTTTGTTCTGTAGACACCTGCGAGTATGCCAACTAAAACAATTATTCAGCTCTCTGGAATTTGTTCAACCAGAAAAATCTGCCTGATCCTGTCACTTTGTGCAATTTTTTGTATTGTCAACTGTACTTTAGTCATTTTTACCAGCAAACATTTTAAGGATATACCTGAACATCATTCTTGGGAAAGTTGTCAACAGAAGCAGTCTCTATTAAATATTTATTTTTTATTAGGGTAAATTGTTCATGGTTAAATGGGATTAAGGGCCATCCTTATTGTAGAAATAGAGTTCACTATCAGAATACTTCCATGTGTTATTGCCTTGAGTTTAAATCATGGCTTATGGGTAGTTATGACCTTACAAACGTTTTTCGCCTTTTGTACAATGAGAAACAACACTTCCTCTAACAAACATGCTTTTGCGAAAGATCTATTCGTTTTTACTAAGTCAACAAATTTCGATCAGGTTAATTTGATAAAAACAGTGGAATAAAGAACCAGCAATTTTAAAGCCCTTTACAGTATAGGGTCATCGTGGCCCTTTTGTTTTCAAGAATGTAAGAAATATACTGGAACTGGTAATACCAAGTTTTCCTACATTTGTAACTGCAAATCAGCTTTTTCAGTGATTCTAGAGAAAAGAACTGCATAGATTATGGATGTGGCGGTGTATGGATATTAGTGGAACAAGCATTCATTCTTCAGCAACAAATAAATTAGAAACATAATTTTTCCAGGTGCGAAAATTGCATGTTCTAGCCAAGCAATAAATACAGAGCCTTATGTACAGTACTTCTACCAACCAAAGCGCGGGCAGTTGGATTGTGTTGTTTGTCCAGACAGATATGACTGCACGCCGATTGGCATGGCCGTTAAAGGAGAGCTTTGTGCTCCAGGAAAAAGATGCCATTCAGGCCTTATTCTGGAGTGCAAAGAGAAACATTTTTGTTATGGAGGTAAATATATGTAATATTCATTGCTTCAATTTCAAACTCTGCTGCTGGAAGTCCAGCAGAACTTATGTGATGGTGGTTTGTCTGTCATCCGTTCGTCAGTAAACTTATCCTTGAAAACACTCTACAGGTCACAATTGTCATTTGAATTTCATGAAACCTACACATAAGGTTGTCTGCAACCTGTAGATGATCCCAAGTGTTTTTAGGGTCTGTGAGTCAAAGGTCAAGGTCACAGTGACATCTGTTGAATTTTTCTTGGTAATGCTCTACAAGTCTCAATTTTCCTTCATCTTTCATCAAGTGCTCAGAAGGTTGCCAGCAACCAGTACATGACCCCTATTGTTTTTGGGGTCAGTGGGTCAAAAGTCACTATTACCCCGAAGTATTTAACACTCATAACTTGAGATCTGTATGACCCACAGTCTCAAACTTCATAAGATGACTGGCCTTACTATGTAGACGAACCCTACTCTTTTTAGAATCAGCTGTTCAAAAGTCAACGTTACATTGATCTCTGTTAGCTTTTCCTTGATAACACTAGCAATTGAACCCACAGAAAAGTAACAAACACAGATGAGGTCTCCATGAAAAATAATGAGGCCCAGGGGTATAGGGTGGAAGTCTTAACCTGAATGTTGTGGGTTTGAATACCATCAGTGGAGTTTTACCAGGACTTAGGCACAATACCTTAAGCAGGTGAGAAGAAATTAAATTACTTGTGTGTCAGAGTGATTTTGCACATTTTCAGTAACCGATGACCAGCTAGTTACAGGTATGTGTGTAACGTTGTTTAGAAAGACAAGATCTAATTCCTCAGTTCTCATTCATTCAGTTCTTTATTATTTCTATAGGTGAAATGTTGCCTTGTTTGAATGGGTTCGCAACAACTCTAACAGGACAATACAGGTGCCTTAGATGTGCGGAAGGCAAGTTTTGCGAGAACGGGGAGGTATTACCTTGCCCGGATAATATGGTGTGCTTTAATGGTTATGCGGAGTATTGTCAACTTGGTTATGAATGTTCCTTTGTGAGTGGATTGAGTAAGTATTTGTTTATATCAAATCTTCTCTATAGATATGTCAATGTTCATCCGTACTTGTTCTATAGAAAGTAGAATGTCTCATACGTTTACTGTTCTATAGAACAAAATGAAGCTGGTTTTTCAAGGAAGCGGACTTGAGAGTGACTCGATACGCTTCAAGCTTTCTTCACAATCGAGCTAAAATAAATTAGTATAAACTAAAATGAAGCTGGACAGAAGTGTTGCAACAGAAGGCATTCCATTTTTGATAGAACAAATAGGTATTAAAACTAATATTTTTAGCGGGAACCTTTGTTATCCAATAAAAACACTGTATGTGTATTAATTTATCAATGCCCCGCTTAGACACTGACATAGTGAAGTACTGTGAACTGATTTAAACATACCACAAGTTTAAAGTTTTCCTATGGGATTTAGAATAAGGTGACAGAAATACAGCGATTTCATTGGATGACAAATGAAGTTGTCCACCAGTTGCAGTAAATAATCAGGTAAAAGATTCCATTGAACTGATTTTTCTCCACCATATGATTGGGATCCTTTTAAAGTAGGGATGGCAACGAATATCCGGATATCCAAATACTCGTTCAGCTTCCGAATATTCGGATACGATATAGGTATCCGAGTATTCGGTAAATTCGTACAAAAAAAACAAATTTCAATTAAAAACTTAAATATTTACGTGTTGGTTTCATGACACTAATTAATTTTCAATTGCGGCCGATTAAGTGTCAGTTTACAATACCCGGTTGCCCTGGAGATGACACTTTCTATAGTCAATCTTTAGCGATAGACAAAAGAGATTATGCAAACAAAAGAGTTTCAATTTCTAGGTGTGAATTGTTGAACAAACATTAAGAATAAGGAAAATTATCATTCAAGTGTTTTAAAGCCTTGTTTACGCCGATACATATGGAGAGGCGCTTACTTTAACCATTGCAATTATGAAGCATCTTTTTGTACAGCACCCCGTTTTACAAACATTTAACAAGTTTATTTAATAATTTTACATTTTTCAATTAAAATGAAAATCTTTTCAGGTTGTTCTTAATTGAATATTTTCTTTCTCAGCCCTATTAAGCCTCCTGCAGATCTTTGACTGAAGCAGCAAAAAAAGAAAATAAATGTCCCTTTAACGACTCTGTCACGGAGAAAACAAAACCGAAAGTACAACAGTCCTTACATAGTTAGCTCCCGTAATATCAACGTATATGAAATTTGTTTTATCCTAGACTTAAAAGATATAAAAGTAAGTTCTCGGGATAGAGTATTCGTCTGGCTAGGTTAATTTAAACTATATTTTATTATATGTGACAAATTGATCAACAACGTATTAGACTTAGTACATAAAACGACCGAATATCCGGATATTCGTTCGGAAGGCTGACCGAATATCTGAATACCAATTTGGGTATTCGTTGACATCCCTATCTTAAAGCTGCTCATTCACAGTTTACTTATAAAATAATTTTTAGTCCCCACTAGCTGTTTAGGTTTCAAACATCACATTAAAGCCTAAAATTTATATTCAATACAATAAAAGACATCACGTTAATTATGTTACTTTGTTTTTCCCGCTAAACGGTACATGCGTCAAAATGTTTGACATAAGGTCCGTTGTTATTATATTTCTTATTCTGATGAAGGCGTCAGCGGAAACGTTGATGATCATATAAATCATAAAGAAGAACACGTATTGTTGTTGGAGTTTCCCTCATATACAATACAATGTAATAAAAGGAAATTTCTGAAAAAATATTCGTTTTTCTACTAGTAATACCTCAAAATTACATTTTAATTTAAAAGCATTTGTAACGCTCTATGACATTTTGTGGTGCATATTTTCATGTGAAAGCTATATTTCTGTAGTATTAATCCATTTTTCAGTTAACATCAGTCTCTCCTATTTTATGAACATTAAAGACATTTTTGAGGAAACTAAATTTTTCAGCCAGATCTATCGGCGAGCGGCTTTAAAGTGACTCCTATGGCAAGCGAAATGCACATTAATCCTTTAAACTATAGGTTTAACAGTTAAACCCATAGTTTAACACCTCTTAACCCCCTAGTTTCAGGTGCCGTTTGCACATTAATTCTTAAACCGTGGTTTAAAGTCTTAAACCGTAGTTTAAAGTCTGTTAAACCCATAGTTTAAGAGACGACCAATCAAATGAGCTGAAACCCCGGTTTAAAGTGCCACGTGACTCGTTAAAACGACAACTACATACATATTTACTAACATATTCTAGGGTTTTACGCGCCGAATGCACATTTAATCTGTTAAACCCTAGGTTTAACTCTTAAACCCATAGTTTCAGGTGCCGTTTGTACATTAATTTCTTAAACCGTGGTTTAAAGTCTTAAACCGTAGTTGAAAGTCTGTTAAACCCATAGTTTAAGAGACAACTAATCAAATGAGCTGAAACCACGGTTTAAAGTGTCACGTGTTCTGTTAAGCCCCTAGTTTAAGAGACAACCAACCAAATGAGCTGAAACCACAGTTTAAAGTACCACGTGACCTTTCACTGTGACGCGTGGAATTTGTGTGTAAACATTCACAACATGACATAGGCTGTCAAAAAACAACTCTTTGGTCATTATTTATATGTTATCTTCGGATGTAATTTAGGGGATTTTTGTAACATAACAAGTAAATTTAGCGCATGGTGTAAACATGTAATTTCATTAATTTATTTGTTTATCTAGTTATCACAATATCATGTTTTTTATATTTGCGCTTTAAACCACTATATCAAAGAAACACTGATCTAACATCCTCGTTAAAAATCGACAGTGACAAAGACTTGGAATTGCTTGTATAATTCATATAACTTTGACAGAATGAAAAAATACACCTTTTACAGCATTAATGCGAGAACTGCTGGGGTCGGTAAAATATGACGTTCTAGATCCGACTTGTATTACATTTAATGAAAAAATGTCTATGTGTATAGTTTTAGCTAAAACATTCATTTAGGGCATAAACATATATCCGTTTCATTGACAGATTTTAGTTTTTTTTTAATAGAATGCACAAATCATAACCTAGTATACAGCTTAAGTATTTTATTACAGGTCATTATAAATGTTACGTAATGTCCGGCCATAAAGCATCAATAAGCGAGCAGACGAACTGATCATTCGGAAGTGTTAGAGCAGCATTATGGGACATCCGTGCGACAATACCTTTTTAAACAAAACTTAAAAACAGTCCCTTTTCCTTTCTTTATATAAATTTTATATCACCATAATCTAGAATGATTGTTTTATTCTAACCCGTTTTTGATTCTTGAATACTTTCATAGTTGTTATAGCTTATGCCAGGATTATACCTGCTTATGCGCAAGTTAAAAGATTAACTGTTTTTTTAGTTAACATGGTCACATTTTGCGCGTTTTAATTTAACTGATCATACAAAGTATAGTATTATGACAATTACGAATTTAAACTTAAAACAGATCAAATTAGTCAAGTCTCAGAGAAATGAAAAAATATCATTAAAAATAGGAAATGTTACATTTATCATGGCGTTTATGATTATAAAATAACTTAAATTTTATCGGGAGTTGATTACGTCAGTGGCGTGTATTAGCGTTGACTTTGACATTTTTTTCTGACACATGTTAGGAACTTATAAAAAAATTACATTATAATGGAAACATGAAAACACTTAACTAATTATGCCGCGCCTGTATATTATTGGTTAACATGGTTTTAACAGCTTCTTATAAAAAATTACATGTTTATCCGGTAAAATGTTTTTAAGCTTCAGAGGATACAGACCGATATAGTACTATAAAAAGCAAGGCACGACTTTAGCCGTGGGCTATATCCCGATAAGAGACAGGTAATAAAACAATGAAGGGTCATAGACCTGATCCACTTTAACCCAATTTCAGTTTGAGCGGGGTCCTAATATAACGTTTTTAGGACGGAGGTTTAAATATAATTCAATTTGTCATCAAAAAATAATCATCATATCTAGTTATCTTATATTATGAATATGAGAGGGTGGTGATGTAGAGGTTAGGGTGTCTGCCGCTCATCCCGGAGGTTGCGGGTTCGAGCCCCAACGGGGTTGCGACACCAGTACTGTTTTTCCAGGAAGCGGACTCTAGTGACCGCATAAGTTTCAAGATTTCTTCACAATCGATCTAAATTGAATTAGTACAAACTATAAACATGATTTTGCTTTACTTATAAATTTAAATATTACAGGTAATTTAAATGTATTCATACTTAAATGTGACGTGTGAAGAATGCGAGCAACACTCGCGTTAAACAACCCGCCCAATTTTGCACAAGGAGACATTAGTCCCTTCATTATTTGGCAGAAGCGGACATTATCCATTTTCAGTCTTCAAAGCTTAAAATTGATTTAAAATCATCATATCGTAATATCACCTGGTGACAAGCTTGTCTGTCCTGATGAAACCACCCCAATCCCTCTAATCCCACCTTATACAGATACGATTCACCTTCGTGGGTTCGACCATTACTACAGAACATGTTTCTTTGCGTGAGCCCAAAAATATAGTTTATTACGGACGATATGGATCTACACGTAGTACTGGTTCGATCCAGAAACAATGGTTATAGGTAAACTGCCCGTAAATGAAAAGCTAGAGGCACTTATTTTGTATTTACAATTAATAAACATTCACAACATGACATAGGCTATCGTCTGTATAATGCATCGGTCAATCATACGACGCAAAACGTAAAACCAAATTAGAAAACGTGTTTTCCACAGATCATGGAATGTTTGAGAGGCATTATATTATGTCTTACTAAACCTAGTAAAAGTAATGCTGTACAGGCTTCAATGATACTATTTTTCTATTTGCTATTTACTTTGTATAATTACTAGTATTGGCGTTTTTTTTACGAATTCCTTATGTATTAGACCGCTCTTGGGTCAAGTCCCGCGGCCTTAGTGTTTTGAAAACTTAACTTAAGGGGTTATGTATAGGTTCTTAGACGATACTTACCGAACAATGGTTAGTATACATGACTGTATATACAGTCAAACCTGTGATAAAGACCACCTCCAAATAGAGACCACCCTATGAATAAAGACCAGCAGGGAGTTCGCCGTGCACTATTGATATATTATACTCTTGTATCAAATTTTTTGTGCACAACGTAAGCTTTAAGAATATAAGTCAATAACAAAGGGATTATTTGCAATTTGACAGTTTTCGACCAAATGCTGTAGTGTTAAAACTAGTTTTCGACCACATGTCGTAGTCTTGTCTTTGACAAACTGTCGTATTAGACCAACTATCTTATTCGGCGAAGTGTCGTAGTCGACGAAATGTCTTTCGGCGAAATGTCGTGCACCTCATAGAATAGAGTATTCCTACCGACCATGTCTCTTTTTGTGAGAAAATTGCTAGTTTCAAACGAGAGAAGAGGAGTCTAGTACTGGTGCTTAGCAGAAACAATGTTTAGGTAAACTGCCCGCCTGTTAAAATGACTAGCAGCCCCCATAGTAACATGATGTCATGCCGTTACATAGTGGCGCTGTGACCAAATTTATTAATTCAGTTGCCTGTTTGTATATAAAGTGAAGTTCAATTTCTTTCGTATGAGAAATTAAAGTCTATGATATGTTTTTTTTTACAAAACTTGTTACAAGTACATTTTTTTTCGGAAATGTAGTTTTTTTCATATACTGTAACCTGTCATACTAGGACCGTGTAGCCAAATATTCTTATTTAACATCCGAAATATTGCAAATTGTCAAATAATCAAACAGGTAAGACAACATACTTCTAATGTTTTACAACAGCCTGCTAATGGCAGGCCTAGATGAACGATTGTCAAAGTGATATGCAATTTATTATAACAAATATACAAGCAATTTCAAGTCTTTGTGACCGTTGATTTTTCACGAGGGTGTCGGATCAATGTTTCTTTAAAAAATGGGTTAAAACGCATATATAAAGAAATATTGTATTGAATGAATGAATGGATAAAAAAAAAGTTTACGCTTTGCGCTAATCCTTTTTCATATCCAAAATGATTACTTTTAGATATTGTCCAAATAATTGTTTATAATATATAAACTAAATCAAATTTAAAATGCGAAATTAAAAATTTATCAAATACAGATTTTCTACACGTATATCATTCGTTATTCGTCAAGTAGTGTGTCACGTGACACTTTAAACCGGGGTTTCAGCTAATTTCATTGGTTGTCTCTTAAACTATGGGTTTAACAGACTTTAAACTACGGTTTAAGACTTTAAACCACGGTTTAAGAAATTAATGTGCAAACGGCAGCTGAAACTATTGGTTTAAGAGTTGTTAAACAATAGGTTTAAGAGTTAACTGAATTAATGTGCATTTGGCGCGTAAAACCCTAGATTAATGTCTTAAACCGTAGTTTAAAGTTTTATATGTAAAACATCGTTTTAACGAGTCACGTGACACTTTAAACCGGGGTTTCAGCTCATTTGATTGGTCGTCTCTTAAACTATGGGTTTAACAGACTTTAAACTACGGTTTAAGACTTTAAACCACGGTTTAAGAATTAATGTGCAAACGGCACCTGAAACTAGGGGTTTAAGAGGTGTTAAACTATGGGTTTAACTGTTAAACCTATAGTTTAAAGGATTGATGTGCATTTCGCTTGCCATAGACTCCGCCTTCGCAGTTAGTGTAGACCAGGTTCCGCCTACTTAGGCAGACATTTATCTGAACTATTTGCTATTCAGCCAGTAATTTTGCAGTTAGCAACCCCCTGAATACTTAATGGTATCTTCCAAACTGAAATATGGACCAGTCTATTTTAGAAATTTAGGAGGGGAAATGATGATTCTCTGATACAGAAAGTGAGAGCGAAAGTTCCTAACAATTTGCAAAGGGAAATAGATTTAATATAAGAGAAGAATACTGAAATGAAATGATATCAAATACAATTTAATTTAGTTCACAAATAATCATTTTTCAGATCTCAAAACACCATGCGCACCAGGTACGGAACGATATGATGTTGATTCTGCAAATTGTGTACCATGTAGAAAGTTCCGGTACTGCCTGAGGGCCTCTAGCTATGAATGTTTCCGCTATCATCCGGGATTCGGTTGTGGAGAAGGCACTAGCAAGCCTTTCTTGACTATGGCAAAACGAGGAGAGTATTACCAAGGTCCCTTTAGCACAGACATAGGGAGAGGTATATGTCTTGTTCTATCGATTGGAACTGTGCAAGATACCCTTTATATCTTGATTCGAGTCTCATTCGGAAGAAAATTTTAACTTACCTATGTATGTCCTTATCTAAGTTATGTCTCCTACCCCCTCCCCCCCCCACGCCCACCCCCACCCTACAACACAAGGGGGATCACTGCGAAGAAAGGAACTATTATTTTATTAGTCCGATTTTTTTATTTCTAAAGTACCAATTTCAAATACTATTGCGGCATTATCATTAATTTAACACATTTAAATGCACAGCAACCGAAAATTACTTTTGTAAAACTGTCACCAAAAATACACTATGTGCAATAAGATGCGCATAATGTCACTTTAATCCCGACTGTATAACGACCTGAATCCAACCATTTTCAAACTTAAATCCAACTTTATCATGACCTGAATCAAAGCATTCCTAGTTCAAATTCAAAATCCAAGTAACAGGTTTTCCTAGCCATCCAATATCCTTAATAAACAACATTCCCCCTATTGCAGACTTGAACCACAGCCCAAAAATAGACAGTAGTTTGTTTATTAATCTCAGATTAAAATGAACAACAGAAGTGTCAGTTCAGTGCTAAATATATTTTATCAGTCATAGTGGCTATCATTATTAGGCAGAGACATAAACAAAACATATTAAAACAAATAAACTTTTTCAAATTGGTAAAAAAAAAACACAACAAAAAACAATTCAAAATAAAGTAAAATGTCTTTCTAAAAATATTAATCTAAATTTAACAATAGTAATAAATGTAGATGGTTTTAAGTATTTTTAAATCATCAATATAGTTAGTCACAGTATGAGCAATTTAATTACATGTATGGTACTTTAAAGTACAAGCAACTAAAAGCATAATTAAAGCAAGCAATGGATTAAATTTTAGCTAGTAGCTAGTGATATTATTTAGATTTGTTATTACATTATATTATATTATATTTGTATATAATTTTTAAAACAGAAGACAGTTTAATTCGAAACAGCTGAATATATGGAACTACTTGTTTGTATGTAAAGCATTCGGCCGTATGGAAGCTTACCCGAAACTATCCTATATGCTTCTATTTTCATATACACTTAGACTAGTTTAGCTTTGACCCCTCGTTATACTCTGTTAAAAATTCAATCAATCCAAAACTCTAAGATGGTTAGAAACATATCTGATAACACATGTTAACCCTAAAGGCAAAAATAATGAATTTTTTTAAAAATCTCTTAATACTTGAACATCATTTCCTCTTAGGTTGTTATTTGTCACTGAATGGAATGAATCTATGGGCTGAAAGTTATATCCGAAGGAAAATAATTGTTAATACAACAATTGGTTGGTACATTGTAACTCACTAGCAACTACTTTTCAAAGTATGAAATGTTTCAGTTACTTGTGACAGAGATTGTGTGCAACATCATAATCAATGTATCAAAATGTATTTTTACCAATTTCATGTCCATATGCAGAGATTGATTCTGTGTAATGCTCTTCAAGTAGGACTTTGCCATAAGTTCATTGGACATTAATCTGAAAATAAAATAAAATGTAAATAGAGTTTAATAAAATTTAAACAAGATATATGATCACTTATTGAAATTATCATAGTACATCAGTACATAATGATATTGTTAAGCACAAAAAAACATTTATTTACATTTGAATAAACATTTGGATTATGTACTTTAAAAAGTTACAATACTTTCGAAATTAGAATCTTAGATTTTCCAAGCACTTGAAGAGATGTGATAGCAAATATGAAGTTCAGTAATAGGTTAGTGACTAAATGCCAGGTGAAAGCTTTTAAAAGTAAAATGCATACATCCGTTGAAAATGCGCCACCTACAAATATATTTCCTGCATATCGCAGCGCCACCTATTGAAAATATTTAAAGGGGCAAAAGATGAGTAGTTTGATAATAAAAGAAGCACAAAAACTTCAACGCAGTTGCAGTTCTCAATAAGATCACACAATTTAATAAAATAATTTCCGGGGATTACTGTCACTGAGTCTTTTAAAGTTACGACCTCAATTCGACGTCGTTCCAACGTCGGAAACCGACGTTATATAGATGTTGGGTTTTGACGTTGGATAGACATCGGATTTTGGTCGCTGACGTTGTGACCAAAATCCAATGTTGATCCAACGTTGTACTGATGTCGCGTGTTTGCTGGGTGGTGACCAACTACTAAAATTGCTGAAACCATTTTGCTCCATGGCACAAGATGGCCACCAGAGCTAAAAAAAGAAAAATATGACAATGACAAAGATTTGACAAAGAGTTATTTGATACATACTGGAACTTGTATACGTATACACATTATATGGTATTTATATACTAGAAAAGTATCTAAAGAACATCTCCAAAACGGCCAGGCCTCGACACTAACGAGGTCCCAGGACCCCAAGGACCCCAGATTTTTGTGAGGGACACTAATTCTGTCAACTGGATGTTCCTCCTGGATCCCCCGAACCGCAAGCTTTGACCAGCAGGAATTTTCTCTTATGCGTCACAAGTTTGTGTATATGATTTTAAGGTCCACTGCCCTCATTCGAGGTACATGTTTGGTGAGACCTTATGCATCACGAGTCTAGACAATATCACTGTGTCAATCATAAACCGACCGTTGTCTATTGGATAACATACGAAAGTAGGCGGAGCGCAGTAACAAGTATTGGTAGTTTCACCGTCGATTGTCGCAATTAGAACCAATCAAAAATAAAAGCATGTAAGTAGACTGCAATCTGTCAGCCTTTTGATAAGATCTCCTATTTTCGACAATTTATAGTCAGATATTTAGATAGGGGCATGAACAGGAGAACATGCCGGGTCGTACTGTTTATACCTTGAACGAGGTTGGTCGACCCAATAAGCACGATAACAAACAAACAAAAGTCGTCTGTTGGTTGATATTCAAAAAATGGCAAAGCTAATTGGTCACCTCCTGTCAACCAGAACTTTGCGGTCTCATTAGTTATCAAAGGTGTTAATTGATAAATAATGATAAAGCTGAAAATGATAGGTCCCGGTGAATTTCTATGGTGCTTGAAAATCGGGTTAATCAGCGGCCGACTCTGATACGACTCTGTGTATAAACATCAAACGCCCCGGGCTATCAAAAGACAATTCATTATACCTGTGTTTCAGATATTCACATGTCATTACTGAAATTATCTCGTTCTTTCATGTTTTAAAACTTTTTTAAACTCAACCAACACTGATGTTTCGTGTAAATCGTTGTGAATTTATATGAATTGGAAGAGCAACAAATAAGAGAGTTACAATAATTAGAGCATTGGTTTTTGGGGCTCAGTATTTAAATTATAAACTTATGTGTTGAAATTTTAACTTTGATGTAATTTTTACTTTACATGATTATTGGGAGCATTATGCAGCGCCTTTCCAGTTGCATAATTTTCTAATCCTGCATAAAAAATTCCGGAAAGATAAAATAATAAAATAATCTTTCCTTTGTGTCAAATTACCTTTCAGTATCATTTATTTAACATACTTTTTTACATTTTTTTTGTATTTAAACAGTTAAAATTGCAGGGCAAACGACAAAAATCATTGACATGCAAGGTCGCGAAAATATGTGACAAACGGGGGACAACATGCTTATGGGCTGATGGAGCCTAGGAAAGGGATGAACAGCTAGCTAAAGGAATTATAGAAAATACAAATGCAAAGCTGCAGGTCATACACTGAAAAATACAATAGGATAGCCGTGTATATGATGGGAACCCTATGACTATAGACTCTTGAAAATTTTATTCTGGCTTTGACCCTGAGTCAATGACCCTTGAGTTTCAAAGCCTACTGAACAAACTGATGTTTGACAATATTTTTTTTTCTTCAAAATGGTTAGGTCCCAAGTTTTGGTTAGGGACACCAAATTTTACCAGTAGGGATCCCTCAGGAACACCAGTCAGAAAAGTTAGTGTCAAAGACTGACGGCTGGTCCAATTTTGAAATAATTTCTCACAAAAGTTCCTTTGGTGACCCATTATTAAAATTGCTCTTATCCTTTCACCACGCCACACAAGATGGCCACCAGGGCTAAAAATAGAAAAATCCTTAATGACCACTGCTGATCTGATTTGGAATAATTTCACACAGTGTTCTAAGGGTGAGACTCTATACTCAGGTGAGCGATAAAGGGCCATCATGGCCCTCTTGTTTTCCCAACTTATAATTGTTGTGTCCCTATTCCTGTTTTTAGCTCATCTGGCACAAAGTGCTAGAGTGAGCTATAAGGATCGCATTCCGTACAGCTTATGTCGTAGGGCTTACGTCGCATGTCCATTAACATTTTCCTTCAAACGCCATCTCCTCTGGAACCACTGGGCGACTGTTGATGAAACTTAGCTGGGATGTCCCTTGCATGAAGCCCTCTCATAGTTGTTCAAATTATTTCATTTCATACGGAACTCTGGTTGCTATGGCAACAAATAGGAAAAACTTTACAAATTTTCTTCTCAAGAACATGAAGGCCAAGAGCTTAGATATTTGGCATGTGGCAATGCATATCAGATCTCTACCAAGGTTGTTCAAATTATGATCCCTGGGTCAAAATTGACCCTGCCCAGGGGGGTCACTTGTTTTTACATAGGCTTTTAAAGAAAAACTTCTTCTCTAAAACTTCAAGGCCTATAGAGCTTAAATATTTAGCATGTAGCATTGCCTAGGGGAACTCTACCAAGACTGGTCAAAGTTAAACCTACAGAAACCATGTTGAAACATAAAATGATGTAAAAACATAGAAATAGCCACATGGTTTTCCACCATACAGTGGAATTTCTTTCTGGAAGGTTTAAGAGTTTTGTATTTAGTTTGTTTTGCAACTTTTTCTTTTCAACATTTTATTTTGCAGACTTGGTTAGTTATCATTAACAATGACTTTGTAATATTTCATAACGAATGCACCATAATAGAACTCATTTGTAATCTTTGAATTGCTACAGAAGTAGTTAAGTAAAGAAACCATAAAGCCTAGAGCTTAGATATTTATAATGTGGCATTATATAGTGGACATCTACCCAGATTGTTCAAAATTGACCCCAAGGTCAAAATTGAGCCCACCAGGGGGGTCACTTGTTTTATACAGGCTTATGTAGGAAAAACTTAAAATGCATTCATCTCTGAAACCACAAGGCATAGATCTTAGAATTGACCTTTCTGCTATTGATGACCTTCTATTATAGCCCAGCCTTTGGATGGTAGGGATGTTATTTTGGCATTTTCCGTCCATCCATCCGGAGCCATTACTTTGCAACCAATGGATAGAATTTTATAAAACTTGAAATAAATGTAGATCAGCATAATGATGTGATGTACATACAATTTGTCAGGACTGTCTTTGGTTACATTAATAATGTTATGATCCCTGATCAAAACTGCTTTATGAAAAGTTATTCAATCAGAAATGAGGCTCCAAAGGGGTGGAGCTCTTTTTCTTATTAATACAAATTTTTTTTTATTTGAAACTAATCATCAGAATGTCACGCCCTAGCACGGTTTGCTGTTTTCCCTTTCTACTAGTAATCTTTATAGAGATCCCCCAAAAGGAAAAATGATCAGAATTTATTTAATCTGGTTAAATTAATAATCTTATGGCCCTTAACAAAACCTTTTTAAAGAAAATTAATCCTGAAGCAGGAAATTCATACCCACTGAAATAGGGCATCCGCAGAAGGTGGGGCTGCTAAACTTATGCACTCTGTTTTCCTTATATAATCTATGTATGAGAGGTGGTAAACTTAAAAAAATTCCTTTTTTTTCAATCCCGTCAGAAATATTGCCTTACATGGCGGGGGATCACAATTCAACAAATTTGCTTCTATACTAAGCAATTGTGTTTATCTTAAAAAAAGAGGGTGGGAGAAGAGAGCCCAGAACAAGTTTGCTCTTTGATGTAGTATTAAGTAAAAGAATTGAGTCATCAGGTGTGATGCAAGTGAAGTTTGGAGAGTTATTTTGCACTCTTTGAAGCTTTCTATCCTTCTACAGAATTTTTTCCGATGCAAAATTGTTACTATATATCCTTTGCGCACCTGGCCAATCTTTACAGCAATTGCCTGCAACGTTATGAGACGGGTGCCTTTTTTGCAGGTTTAAAACCGGACGCGAGATTCGACGTATTTTCAAAAAAAGTACGTTTAACAACGTTGAAATGAACCTAAGTACGTATTTTTCGGTTGTCGTTGTTTTTCAGCACTTATGAATTGAATGAACCCCGTTACAGATCTTTCATCAAACGAAATATTTTAATGCATAAAAAATACGGTATCTACCGTTACAGTGTCTTAAAATTTTGACCGAGCGTGGCTTATATACGTTACAGGGTTTACACAGCGATGCAACATGTTTGACAGTTGACAGTTTTCCATGTACATGCAATACTGTAACACGCAATTTATGTTTTTCAACGTTTACATTCGTTGCAGACTGCCACTGGTGATTTTAATAATCGGCCTCAATTTGTGGACACAGTTTCACTAAAAAACGTATGTTTAAGCAAAAATACACCTAACAGAAAACTTACGAACGTTTAATATGTTGCTGTAGCATGAAACGAGATTAACGTTGACAATGTTCCTATATACGCTTTTTAACGTTACAGTTTTATATTTTAAATCAATGTCGGACTTTATGGTCTACCTCAGAAAACAGAAAGAAGTTGGATTGACACAAAATGTGGTTGAGACACTTGCAGAACCAATAACGGACAGAAATCATGTCATTTTCATTGACAAATTTTATACGTCAATTCCACTGGCGTTGTCGCTCATACATTTCTGGGTCATTCAATCTAGGCCGCAGATTTTGGCCACCCGATCTGAAGGTATCAAAGACAAAGAAAAATAAAGGTGAAAAAGTCAGAAACCTCAAACGTGGTGAATCCATGGAGAGACAGACGAGAGATGGAAAATTAGTAGCAACTGTATGGAAAGACAAGAAGCACGTATACAATTCAAACCCTTACTACGGCCCATTTTACAACAGGAGAGAGTGTACCGTTGAACAAAAAGAACGAAACACTGAGGGGAAATGGAGGCGGTCGGAATTCACATGTCCCAAAGCAATAGCAGAATTTAATAAATATATGGGAGGAATGGATCGGCATGATCATCTACGGAGCAACTTTTCATTACAACGATCATGTACGCGCTGGTGGACCTTCTTTGCATGGTTTGCAGTTGATTTGGCGCTCATAAATGCCTTCCTGCTGTACAAATACGTGCACCCAAAAGCTAAGCACAAAAAGTTTCATCTTAAGGTAAACAAATTACAATGTCTACTTTTATTTTTCTATGTCTATTTAAAATTAATAAAACACCTCGTGTAACTGGGGAAATATAATTGTGTATTTATGTCAATACCTTCACTAAATCTGTCATTGTAAACACTTCATCTCTATCAAAGAAACATTACTTCATATTAAATATTATAGGCTGCTGAACAACTGATTGGAGGATTCAGTGATCGGAAACGTGCGTCAAGACAATTTGACACTGATGAAGTGTTTCTGGCCACAACTTGCCACGAACAGGATATTATGCAAGAGCGTGCAGACTTTGTCTTCAGTTAGGCAAACGGACACCAAGCGGAAGACCAAAAGAGACGAACCATGGGTGTGTTGACTGCAAAGTCGATCTCCATAGGTACACTATTGTAATAAAACACATCAATGATTAGTTTATTTTTATTCATTAAAAAATCAAACCTTCAGGCAATAAGAAAGTACATTTTTGTAAACATACTGTTATATATAAAAAAGACAACTTCAAAAATTTTCGTATCTCACGTAAATTTGAAATTAACGACCTTAAACTTATTAAAATGATAAAGGCAAATAAAAGGCAAGATGTTGCGACATCAGTCTTTTAATGATTTATTCAGAGTTTGAACATATGTAAAGACACACTTGTAAGACTTAGTAATTCAGTAGTAGTTTGAATAGAACACACCATAATATGTGCAAAATACAATTGCTTATTTTTATGTCCCCGAAGGGTGGCATATTAAAATCGCACCATCCGTCTGTCCGTCCGTCTGTGCGTCCCCACTTACAAATTCGTGTCCGGACTGTAACTCTGTCATGCATTGAAGGATTTTAAAATAACTTGGCACACATGTCTAGCACATCAAGACGACGTGTCGCGTGCAAGGACCCACATCCCTACCTCAAAGGTCAAGGTCACACTTGGAGTATGAAGGTTATGGAATCCTCTATATATGCACACATTCGTGTCCGGACTGTAACTTTGTCATGCATTGAAGGATTTTAAAAGAACTTGACACAAATGTCTAGCACATAAGACGACGTGTCGCGTGCAAGACCCACGTTCCTAGCTCAAAGGTCAAGGTCACACTTAGAGTTTGAAGGTAATGGATTCCTCTATACATGTATATGCATATATGCACACATTCATGTCCGGACTGTAACTTTGTCATGCATTGAAGGATTTTAAAATAACTTGGCACAAATGTCTAGCACATCAAGACGACGTGTCGTGTGCAAGACCCCTGTCCCTAGCTCAAAGGTCAAGGTCACACTTAGAGTTTGAAGGTAATGGATTCCTCTATATATGCATATATGCACACATTCGTGTCCGGACTGTAACTTTGTCATGCATTGAAGGATTTTAAAATAACTTGGCACAAATGTCTAGCGCATCAAGACGACGTGTCACGTGCAAGACCCACGTTCCTAGCTCAAAGGTCAAGGTCACACTTAGAGTTTATAAGTAATGGAATCCTGTATATATGCATACATTTGTGTCCGGACTATAACTTTATCATGCTTTGAAGGATTTTAAAATAACTTGGCACAAATGTCTAGCACATCAAGCGGATGTGTCGCGTGCAAGACCCAAGTCCCTACCTCAAAGTCAAGGTCACACTTAGTGTTTTAAGTAATGGAATACTGTATGCATGGTTACTCTGTCATGCATGAAAGGATTTTAAAATTACATAGCACATTTATTGAGCACATGGAGAGGACACAGACTGTGAGGCACCTCTTTCGGGGGCATTTGTCACTTGTGAGGGACAGCTCTTGTTCTGTATTGTCAAGAGATTGCTTTGCCGCATATCATGATAATAGAAAAAGGAAGATTCCTACACTAGACACATACACACAGACATTAGAGGTTTTCCTTACACCTACTAAAGGTCGGCAAACTAGAACCATGATTGGTATGTGTAATTAAATATACATGCATGCAGTTAAAGAAACACCAGTGAAAAGCAAACAAACAAATATGGCTTTCATTAAGGTATATTGCACTCACTTATTAGTTTATTCCTCAAGTAGTGTACCAGCATTCTGGTTAAAGTGGAATTATGATCATTTTTTCAATGTAAAGAATAACCAGGAAAATTACATTGTAAAATTAAACAAGTTAAATTGTCATAACTAGATGGGTGTTCAGTAGAACGCTTGTGTCGCCCTCTTACGCTTTGTCAGAATAACCAATAATTTGGTGATAAAATCTAAATACAAAAAGGGGCATAACTCTGTCAAATATGACCTTGACGAACAATATTTAGCGGCATCATGACGCTTATGTCATAAGCAATACAATTTGAAAGTTTGATGAAGAAATCTTAAGGAATGGCAGTTATAGCCAACATTAAGTTTTCGTGACAAAATCTTAGTACAAAAAGGGGCATTATTCTGTCAAATATGACCTTGACCTACAAATTATGGCGGCATCACAACCCCTTTGACATAAGCAATACAATTTGAAAGTTTGATAAAAAATGGCAAAGTTATAGTAAAAATCGAAGTACAAAAAGGGGCATAACTCTGTCAAATATGACCTTGACCTACAAAATTTGACAGCATCACAACCCTTATGTCATAAGCAATGCAATTTGAAAGTTAGTTGAAGAAATCTTAAGAAATGGCAAAGTTATAGCCAACGTTAAGTTTTCGTGACAAAAAAAATCCAAGTACAAAAAGGGGCATAACTCTGTCAAATATGACCTTGACCTACTAAATTTGGCGGCATCATGGCCCTTTTGTCATAAGCAATACAATTGTAAAGTTTGATGAAGAAATCTTAAGAAATGGCAAAGTTATAGCCAACGTTAAGTTTGTGTGACGGACAGACGGACAAAGCGATCCCAATGTATCGCCTTTTCTCCGAAAGGGCGACACAAAAACCGGCTTAATTTCAATTGTATCTGTAACAATTTTAAAAAGATGACCTTCTGATTTTTTTTTCTGATATGACTGCCCCAGTCAAAATAAGGAAATTTAAATATAGTATAGAACAGAAAGTGAATTATAATAGTAAAACTAAACTTTACTTAATTTCAGTTTATTTTTGATAATAGTTTTGTTTACAAATCTTCAACAATGGTAACTTATTAAGCCTGATACAAAATGTTAGAGATGTGTACATGTTTTTGCGATGTGATGATGTGCCGTAAAACCAAAATGTTTTGTAGTTCTTGTTTGTTTGAAAAGCTAAGTATTGATTTTAAGTAGTTTCATATAGACTTACTGTGGTTTAAACATGTTTACTGTGAAACGTGTTTTCAGCTAATATGGACAAAATGTCACTTTAAAATAAAATTGGAAAAGTCTGTGGAAATAGTTTTTTTAGTGCACAAAGAGGAATAATCACGAGTGCAGTGAGTGGTTCACAATTACCAATCATTTTCATGTGCCGGTAATTACATTCCTTTTATACATTTAGGAAATCCAGGAGGACGCTACTCTGATGTTTTTTAAGGGGCGTCACTATGTTATTATTAATGCGTTATTTTGCATTTAGTTCTGGATCATAGGTGTTAAGAAAAAACGTTTCTTTTCGCCTTCGTTTGAATCTGTCTGTTTCTTGTAATTTATAAATAGGCATTATTTTGAATTAAATTGTTTGAACATTCCGCAATATGGCGACTACCAGGTAGAAGAGCGTTTTCCGAATTCCTGATAAGTTGGTTATGAAGAGTTACCAGATTTTTATGCTCCCGAAGGGTGGCATATTAAAATCGCACCGTCCGTCTGTCTGTCTGTCCGTCCGTCTGTGCGTCCCCACTTACAAATTCGTGTCCGGACTGTAACTCTGTCATGCATTGAAGGATTTTAAAATAACTTGGCACACATGTCTAGCACATCAAGACGACGTGTCGCGTGCAAGACCCACATCCCTACCTCAAAGGTCAAGGTCACACTTGGAGTATGAAGGTTATAGAATCCTCTATATATGCACACATTCGTGTCCGGACTGTAACTTTGTCATGCATCGAAGGATTTTAAAAGAACTTGACACAAATGTCTAGCGCATCAAGACAACGTGTCGCGTGCAAGACCCACGTCCCTAGCTCAAAGGTCAAGGTCATACTTAGAGTTTGAAGGTAATGGATTCCTCTATATATGCATATATGCACACATTCGTGTCCGGACTGTAACTTTGTCATGCAGAGAAGGATTTAAAATAACTTGGCACAAATGTCTAGCACACCAAGATGACGTGTCGCATGCAAGACCCACGTCCCTAGCTCAAAGGTCAAGGTCATACTTAGAGTTTGAAGGTAATGGATTCCTCTATATATGCACACATTCGTGTCCGGACTATAACTATGTCATGCATTGAAGGATTTTAAAATAACTTGGCAGAAATGTCTAGCACATCAAGACGACGTGTCGCGTGCAAGACCCACGTCGCTAGCTCAAAGGTCAAGGTCACACTTAGAGTTTGAAGGTAATGGATTCCTCTATATATACATATACATGTGTATGCACACATTCGTGTCCGGACTGTAACTCTGTCATGCATTGAAGGATTTTAAAATAACTTGGCACAAATGTCTAGCACATCAAGACGACGTGTCGCGTGCAAGACCCACATCCCTACCACAAAGGTCAAGGTCACACTTAGAGTTTATAGGTAATGGAATCCTGTATATATGCATACATTTGTGTCCGGACTATAACTTTATCATGCTTCAAAGGATTTTAAAATAACTTTGCACAAATGTCTAGCACATCAAGCGGATGTGTCGCGTGCAAGACCCAAGTCCCTACCTCAAAGGTCAAGGTCACACTTAGTGTTTAAAGTAATGGAATGCTGTATGCATGGTTACTCTGTCATGCATGAAAGGATTTTAAAATTACATAGCACATTTATTGAGCACATGGAGAGGACACAGACTGTGAGGCACCTCTTTCGGGGGCATTCGTCACTTCTGAGGGACAGCTCTTGTTTAGATATAATAATATGTATGATTATATATACATAAAATCAAAATATTTTTGCGTGAAGAAATGCTGTTATGTTGATTTTACAGGTACAAGCATGCAATATGCTGATGGTGAAAAGGTCAAGACGGTCCGTGATGCAAAACCATCTGCAATACCGCCTAAGGATCAGTCAGTACAAAGACCTAGACGATCTTCTAAAAAAGACAAGAAAGCCAAAAAAAAAAAAATTAAGAACATATTGTTTTGTAATTGATCATTACGAATGTTTTAAGAGTAAAATGGTGTGTATTGGCAGTAGTGAAACTATACTAGTCTGTGTGGAATGAAAACTCGTGGGTACTGTAGACATTGTTACAACTTAACGTCCACTGCGTTTGGCAATGCATGTGTCTGACTTTGGTAATATAGTTATGGAAGTTGTGATGTATTGTTTTATATTTCCTAATTCATTTGTGTTTCGTGGCTTTGTACTTTTGTGCCCACTATCTTATGATATGCGTTTTTATGATGCGTGGCTAGCGTGCTGGTCTAGACTCTTAGGTCTAAGGCAGGTTGAAATGTTTGTTAAGTAGTTCCGTAATCAGCTGATACAACGACAGTGGTCATATTTGCCATACAACTAGCTTGCACTGTTTTTTTTGCTTTTATCTTTAATGGCCAGTATTTGTGATGCCTGATTACCCTTTCTATGTACTCATACAAATAATTTTATTCTATCATAATTATAACCACTTATATCTTGTATCTTAAGTTTACTGTAAGATAAAAAGTTTAAAACTCTATTTTCTTTTCATATATTTTATGTAATCTTTTACTGACGGGTATATATTACATAATCAATCATGAACGAACAACGTTTACACATGTATGCCACAAGATGCACAACACAACAACCGGATAGTTTGCTATTACAATTGAAGTAGTCTGTACAATACTAGTTAGTATTGTGTGACGATAAGGCATGTTGACAACGCACAGATGCTCAAACGTGATGCACACGCTTAAAGAACGCTACAGGGAACTATACACATGTTGAATTCTAAAAGAAAGAATACATTTTTGAACAAATGATGTGGTTTGCTGTTGTATATTTTGTACAACAAATACGTTGCAGAATCAACTGATTTTATTAAAAAAAACAACTAGACAGCGCATGTATATGTCAACACATGTACTAATTTGGTATGGATCCAAACGTTGTGGAAGGATCTTTTATATCGCATTATAACGTGATTTATTCCAATTTTCCCCGTTACAGAAAACGGGGTACACATATATTTTAATCATTTCTGTTTGCAATACTACAATAATAAAAACGTTTCAACACCCGTCTATTTTATGTTCCAGTATTTATGGACCCTTTGTTAAAAGTGTAGTTCTGTTAAGCACTGTAACGAATATTCACATGGTTTGGCTTAATATTGAAACGCCTGTAACGTAAAAATGCATAAAATGAAAAAATCAATAAAGATCAATAACTCTAAGGAAAATCAATATTATTGATTAGTTTTAATATTTTATACTGATGCTCTAGATATGGGTTTTCGAAAGGAATCGCGAAAAGAAACATTTAAATTTGCTAAAAGTGATCAAACTCAATTTGGAAATTTAAAGTTGTTCTAATTTTTGCAAAAAAATAGCAAATTTAAGTTTGTATTGATTTTATTGATTTGAATTCAATACATCTATAAGGTCTCCTGAAAATTGAATTTTTAAAAAATAGAAATGCCTATATATCCCGGAAATCGATTCGGCTGTAAAGTAACTTAAATAAAACTATTAAAATTAAATGCTTCGATTTGGCGATTTTTTTCTTAAAAAAAATTGTTTTCAGGGTTCCTACGCTAAAATGGGGTCAGGTTTTGAGGAGAGAAAATTTTACCCCGTTCAAATGCGTTATAGGCGTTCACTGTAAAGACTGGCCAGGTTTTGAGGACTCAAGTTTTTTTACCCGTTTCATTACGTTACCGGCGCGCAAAGGATATATAGTTAGTACATTGTAATTACACGCCACCTGGAGGTGGCGTGTATATTGGAATGCAGCAAGTAAAATTTCCATGGGGTGGCGTAACTACTTTTAGACTGTAGATTGATTTCACAGTGTGTTCTTTTGTAACAAGCGGTCTTTTGATTTGAGATCGCGAACCAGTCTTAATTTTTACGGAAATAGCCGATTTTAAACGAATGACTACTAACAGATATTTGAATATACTTTACGAAACTACCAAGTTTATGATGTGTCCACTTCTTATTTAAAGTGTCTGGGAAGTTAAATTCGTTTGTTTACATAAATTTGTACCGCCATTCCGAAACAAACGTCTGTATTGGTGAATAACGAAGTTATACGCTCTGAAACTTAATGCCTCGATAGCGCAGTGGCACGCGGGAGATCAGAGATCGAAACCTCGCCGGAGTAGAATTAACTTTATTTATATAGTGGGAACAAGTTAATTTATATCTTGGAAATATTTTTTCTTTCGTACAAGAATAATATAAATTGAAGCAAATTTATATGTAAGAATTCTAAACTTAGGAAAATAAAAAAAAAATTATTATTTCAATGATTTGATAATTCATACAGAGGAAACAATGCCTATAGACTTCACGTAGAATCATCTTTTTTTAGCATTAAACATTAACAAATGGTCAGCCATATACAAAATTAGAGTGCAAAAAGATTAGGTTTGGTTAATCACCATACATTAAATCCAACATTACTACTTATCGCAACCCCCACTCCATTTGGTGGCGTTCAAACATTTGACTTGTACAATATTTATTTGTTTTCTATTCTCAGGATATGAAGTCAAGCAGTGTCCAGTTGGCAAATATCTAAGTCACAGTCATGAACATCAGTGTTTGGATTGCCCGTACGGCGAGTACTGTGACAAACCGGGTCTTGCGTATCCCGTAGGACCTTGCGATCCGGGCTACGTCTGTGGCTTGGGTTCCACAAATTCAAGGGGATATGGATGCATAGGAGGACATTATTGTGTATCTGGTAAACAAGTTTAGAATAACACCATATTATTTATGTTTTCCAGTGAATTATAGTTTTCTCAGTGAAATAAAATTTTGAAACAGTGGATTACCATTTTTATTTTCATTTTTTTTCAATCTTTAACCAAAAAAGTATACCGAGCGTAATTAACACTTGAAACCATGCGACGATGACGTCGTTTAAGTGACGTCATTTGCCCTATGTTTTCTGATGAGGTTTCCCGCAATTTTCGATATCTTATAGAAACAAACTCAATAAAAGTAGAGTTTTAATCTTAAAATAAACAGAAAAATTGTTGGTATCAATGTAACATCACGTTAATTTCACTCGTGAACACCATAAGTTGAAATTTTCACTTGTGGCTGTGCCACTAGTGAAAATATCACTTTTGGTACCTACACAGTGAAATTATAACGTTATCTTACACTGAAACCAAAAATTATTCTCTATTGCATGTGTTTGTAGAGTTTGACATGCACTGATAACATTTCTGCTCTTTGGGCACTTGTATTTATTGACTAAAAATAAACAATCCCCTCACATTCTTTCAGAAATTTTCAAGGCTGTGTAGAATACAGATATACTTTACTAGCATGAAATACTTCTGCTTTACTGCTTGAAATATAATGCATTCAACAGTGTCGCCCTAATGGTCGAGTGATTTTAGTCGCTGACTTGAAATGACTGTAACCTTTCATAAATTGAGGGTCATGTGTTCAAACCCTGGTACCGACCATGTCTCTTATGTGAGAAACTCGGCAGTTTCTAACAGAGGAAAGGGATCTAGTACAAGGGTCGACAGTAAGGTAGATTGCTCGCCTGTAAAATTGATAGAAATACAGTTGAAATGAGCCAAAATCATGCATAGGGGTCAGATGCTAAAATAGGAATTTAAGGTTCAGCTTGTAACATAAATACATTGTAATGCTTTATCTCTGAAATGTTGATACATTTATGAAGTGCATACATTTTCTGTTTCAATTTGATTTTAATACTTTCCTTTCACAGTCTCTAACAACAAAGGTGTTCCTTGTGATGTGGGAACATATCAGCCTAATGGAGGGCAACCAGCATGTTTAACTTGCCCAACCGGATACTTCTGTAACAAAAAAGGACTACTGAATCCAGTTGATATTTGTCCTGTTATGTTCAAATGTCCAGAAGGTATGTCTTTTTAAGTATCACTAAAAATTGCTAATTGTCCAAAAGGATACTTCTGTAACAAAAAAGGACTACTGAATCCAGTTGATATTTGTCCTGTTATGTTCAAATGTCCAGAAGGTAGGTCTTTTTAAGTATCACTAAAATTGCTAATTGTCCAACAGGATACTTCTGTAACAAAAAAGGACTACTGAATCCAGTTGATATTTGTCCTGTTATGTTCAAATGTCCAGAAGGTAGGTCTTTTTAAGTATCACTAACATGTATCATCAAGGATTTCATTTAACATATTTTCTGGGACTTACGGCTGACCAGAAACACACTGTTCAACACATAATGGTACGCTTTGGCCATTCTACATGTCGAAACTAAAAATGATCTGGGTGGTCTTTTTGCTGTTTTGCTGAAAACAGTCCAAAGTTTAATGTATATTACATCTCTGCGGTAAGTGACACTTCATTTTTGCCAAAGTCTGAATTATATAACATGCTTTAGCCAATTATTTGATACAATATGAAAATACTTTATACAAAATTATACCCATAATGGGCTTAATATTGGACCTTTATTAGACTGTGGGCTGCTGTAACTCCCACTCCCCCCACCGGGGGAATTTTCTACAGTATGATTTTCTTAAAAGTATAGTGAAAGACCTATCAAATCCATTTGTCTACACACTGGTCGTTGGGGCAAACGTCTGTAACGCGCTTTTTCCCTACATTACCTATATGCGATATAAATATATATACATAAAATTCCCCTGACAGAAAACAATTGATGTAGAGTTATTTGTAGGCATATTAATATGTACCTACGAAACCTGTAATGCTGTGTTAACCTGTAATGCTGTGTTGTAATTCCTGAACATTAAAATAGTTTTTTGTAGATTACGTTACAGAGGTGCTCACGTGTAACTTTGCAAAATGTTTGTGTATCGTGCGTGTATCGTGCATTTTGTTTGCATTCATCGTGCATTTATCTTTCGTGCATTCATCATGCATCATTCAGATCGTGTATCGTGTAACGCGTAGATAGTTTGCACGTTAGCCTAGACCTATACGCGTATTATTTTTATCATTGTTCAAAGGTGGGATTAAATTATGTAAGATCTATTCATGAAATAGAAAAAAATGTTCTTTCAATTATTTAAACTATCTTTCTGTTACATATTGTTTTTCGAGATATTTGTGAGAAGAAAGATGTTGATTTCCATTGAAACCGAAAGTAGACGTTCTGTATATCGTGCAAGATTTACACCAGATATAAAGAACAATGTGTTATTCTACTGACGCAAAGGATATGGGATTTCACTTATTTGTAAATTGCTTCTGTCTAGACATTCGGTAAAGTGCCATGTAACTGTAAACATTATAAGACGAATCGGACATTTCCGTCCTGAGAGTCTTTACAACATTTTATCATAGATATAATTAGTATGTGTGCCGCTATTCAACTACCAATTTTTCTTCTGATCTGTTTGGTTTTACTGTAAATTATCGATAATTTAGAATTTTAAGGGGAATTGATTAAGGTCTGAAATTGTAATTACACATCTATTTATAATATTGTTGTTAAGCAAACGAAAATGTCTGAGTTATTCATTTGAAGCTCATAGCTCATTCATGATTCATTCATCAGTTATCGTGCGTGCATTGTGAGTTCCGTTTGCGTGTATCGTGCGTGTATCGTTTGTTCCGTGTGCAAAGTTATACGTAAGCACTACTGTACCAGTGTTTGACAATGAAATTATGTACTGTACAGAGAAAAATAGGTACTTGTGTAATGATCTTGTTTTAATGTATAAAATTAAGGACCAAAAGGTTAAACAATATTCTTTTTAAGATGCCAGAAGTATGTCTGTTCTGTTTACAATTAATCTGTGTTGATAACATGGTTGTGCCCTAACTTACAAGTCTACCACTAGTCAGTAATGTTACAAAATGTAAATGACAATAGCCTATACCGGAGTGTTAAAACGGTAATGGGAAGGCTGAGATGAAGCCAAAGCAAACATTGAATGTCATTTCAAGTCCAAAATTATTCATTTACCAATCTAAATACCTGGTTGTAAAGTTATCGTATAATAAAATGTATCACCTCAATGTGTTTTCAAAAATATGAAAAAATAGAAAATTAATAGATGGTTAATATGAAGCAAAATTTAAAGTGTAGTAGTGTTCGGATTGTCACTAATAACTGGGTGATTTAAAAAGATCACTAGAAGTGTATGGTATTCATGCGTTTCAAATAAAGCATCTTAACGATTTTGATACTTAAAAAAATGGTCCTGGAGTATTTGAGAGACAGATAATTTGTTTAACGAAAAACTTTACTCAGTTACGAGTCAAAATTGTCTCTAAAATATTCATTTTGATATCTTTTATGAAATAAAGCATAACAATGGGAAATAACATAACCATATCTTTGTAAAATTCAATGTACATCGGTACAGTCATGGAGCAAGCTAGCTACATGTTTCTTTAAAGACTACAAAGTTGAAAAAAGCCAAAATGTAGTTGCATGAAAGGGATGGGGTTATGTAAAATACATTTTAATAGCTCTAAGTTCGAGAACTTGTTATTCAGTTTACTGTCATTCTGGGTACACAAATACCTAGAAGCCAATTGCGAAGAGTAAAGTCACCCACTCACTCAATGCTGTCTAGTGTATGACGTGACTACAAATGACGTTGATCTGCCTCTGTCCATCTGCATGTGTCCTCTGTTCTTGGGGCCCCTTATCGAAGGCCCCGCTATAATTATTGGGACTAGATGATGTCGACCAGTTTCTTTGAGATTCTGTTTTGACGTGTGATCTCTCAAAGTGAGTCGCTATGTAGACTTATTACGCCTTCTCAAAGTCAACAAAAACCACGTAGAGTGCGCTGTTCCAACTTTGTGACTGCTCGTAGAGAACAAAGAAGTGGTATATTAAAGATCATCCCTTCTGGAAACTTATCTGTACAATGCGTTGTATGCTGTCCACTGCTGTTGTAATGAGTTGAAGTATGATGAGACAGAACTTCCTGGCCACTAGAACATCATCATGTCTTGTTACCCGCACATCTTGGAGAGAGTGGCTCTGCTTGTTGTTGATAATGATGTGGTTTATCTTGATATGGTTATTTCAATCTGGAAAGTCCAAATCAGTTTGTGAATGGTCTTGTGTGCAAAGAGGCTGCGACCTTTAACAAAATCCCTCTCCTTTCATAAACCGAATATTTTGTCACTGTCAGTAAAGACGCATTTTCATTGTCAACTCTTGACTCTCTCCTTGCTGTAGATTTTTCCCGACCCTTGTGTGCGTGAAATTCATGGGCAGAGAGGCAGAATAATGTCTAGAGATATCATCTAGAATCACATGACTATGATATAGCTCTCAATCTCCTACACTACTTGTGTGCTTATGTGCCAGCTTAGTAAAAGGGCGGCACATTCCAACATCAAACGCGGATGTGTCGTGTTGATGTCAGGAGATCCACCATCGGGTCAGTAGCCGTCAAGGAACCTGTTACCTGATATGTTTCACTCAACTTGAATTAATTTCCCTTGTTGCCATTTCAAAAAGCATAATGTGTTTCAAGGGGTAGGGTTACTAGCCACAAGACACAATGACGATGTCGTTGAACTTAACAGTTAGGCGGATGTACTAAACCAAAATACGCGGAGACTACTTGTTGCCACACTTGATATTATTAAACTGAAGAAAGTTCAAATTTTACAGACAAAACTTATGTTCATTATATATAGTAATGTAATCAGTAAGCATGGTGACGAAAATCACAGATTTGTGGTTTGCCAATTTTCAGTAAATGACTTGGTCGTCATACATGTACACATACAAATGTATATACATGTATCCTGTATTTAGTGTCACTTCCATTCAATTTTTCAGTCTTTATAAAATACTGATATTGAAAAACAAAAGCTAAAAGTAATGTAACATAACTTGTAACGTAAACCTTGTTGTAGATAGCCAAGTATTAAAAGAGATGGTTTGACTGTTGCCTCACGACTAAATATTTAATACGTGTATTGAGATAACTGTTTATAAACATTTTGATGTATATTTCACATATTTTAGTGTGAATAATAGTTATAATTATAAGTAACGTACTGCAACGTAAATGACATGATATCTAAGTCACTCACATGCATGTTTGCTTTATATAAACCTTTTGTTGCGATCAAATTGATAGCTAATTTCATTGGACTCATTTTATTCCTGTAAGAACAATTTAGCATATATACTGTTATATTGCAATTTTCCAGTAACATAGAAAATTGATGGGTTTACATATCTGTTATGAGATCAATCTGGCCAAGTGCCAACAAATTCACCAATGCATAAATATATATTAATATGTTTGCAAAAATGAAGAATTATTTCATTCTTACTTAGTTCAATACAATTTCAGTTGCATTTTCTTGTTGTTTTTTTATGGTAACATTCTGTAACGTAGATTACAGCCTTAACAGTGTATCCAAAAATTGTAAAATGCGTATTTTAAGAAACAGTAGGGTTCAGTGTAGACATTAAATGTAATTATTGTTAAACAGTATATATAGTGATGGGACATCATGGATTACCAGGATATTTCATTCAGGTTGAAAAAGCTATTTTGCCTCTACATTTTAGGGGGTAACGTAATAATTTTCTTATGCCCCAATGGCCAGCATGTAGACAATGTGAAAATGTTCAGCAGATATTGGGCTTTCAAATAAATAGTGTCTACGAAATTTCCCCGGTGGGGGACTGTTTCACCTATTGGCTGGAAGCCTATATAGTATTGGTATTCAGAAACTAGGATGTAAACATGATGTGAATCTTGCAATTTTACAGGTCTTGATATTTATGAATATTGTGTTTAAAGGAACTGGAAACCCAGTGCCTTGTACCCCACACACACACCAGGATCTGACAGGGCAGGGGAAATGTGTCTGTAATGATGGCTTCATCTGTGAGAATGTTGATGAAAATCCTCTTCCATGTCCAGCTGGTCATTTTTGTTTGAATGGTAAGACGTTTACCTTATTACACCCAGAGACTGTTTACAAGGGGAGTGGGGATGGTTGGGTGGCAGGGTTGTGGCTGGGGTAACGGATCAGTACAAACTTACAAAATGGTATCAAAATAAAACTGCTTAGCTCTAGCCTACAATGCTAGTAGCAAGAAATCTTGCTGATGCATTCAGCAGAACCAGACCGTATGGATACAGGCTGATCATTAGACTGGCATTCAGTCCTTACATTTACTATTTCTTACTCAATTAACTCCCTTAGCTGCCAAAAATTTAGATGATCAAGCCCTGTCAGTAGGTATGGACCAGAAATTATGACCAGAAGTAAGCACCTCTGTGAACAGTTATTGGTTCTGCCCAAATTGAAACATGGGTATGTCCATTTTAGAAATTTACCAAGTTAAAGCTTAATATAAAAGATAAAATATGCCTTAAAAGTACTAAAGACTTGTCTTGATATAAGAAAAAAACAGTAAAAAAGTAATCGCTTGATAATTTTTAAAGCTACTCGCTCTCAGATTTTGGTAAAAAAGGTTCTCGAAACTCTCTGAAAATAACATACATGTATTTAGAACCAATAGTCAAATAAAAAGTTTCCAGGACAAATTCCTATCAAGTTTTGTTAAATCTGTATCCAGTTTGAAATTAGACCCTACATAGGGAGACGTTACAATTGCTTTTGAACATCTAGTATAACGTATATAGGCAAAACTTCAAAACCAAATTCTACCAACATTTTCAATGGATTTTCGCACATTGCTACCTAGATTTTACTTTCATTGTTGATTCTAGCATAGACTTCCACATTTTATGCTTAAATATAACATTTGGGATTAAAAAAAAAATTTAGTGAAACTGAGAGCTAGCAGCTTTAACGTTGTGCAGTTGACTGAATCTTTTAGTTTGCCACTTTGTCTTATACATTCATTGGGAATACTGTACTGTAATATAGCCATGTTTCTATTTTGTTATTTGAATGGATAAGACGGTTTTGTTTTGTTTTGAAAGTTCAGACATTAAAAAAGCAAACAAACAATGCCTATTATATTACCGTCCCTGGGTGAGTGGTTAAGGCCATGACTTAAAACACCTCTCAACCCACTGTTTAAAAAAATCACTTGACCTCTCAAGACCACTGACTTAAAATCACTTGACCTCTCAAGACCACTCATGTGCACTTGACCTCTCATTGCTTGATGGTCATGGGTTTGAGCCCTACTACTGACCTGAACATACATATCTGAAAGTTTGCAGATTCTTACTGTAGAATGGGGGTGTCGTACTACACTGGTTAGGCAAACTGCCTGTTTGTAATAGCGACTTGGTCTTCAAAGCAGTTTCTTTCTCTGGTGAGTTTTTGAAAAATTGCAATGAAATTTAGCTGACCTGACACAGAGTGCTAGGAAGAGCTATTAGGATCGCCCCTGTCCTGCGGACATTGTACCTCTGTTTACTTTTTTCCTGAAAATGACATCTCCTCTGACACTTGTTCTTGGGATGTTCCTTGCATGAAGCCCGAGCAAATATCTGTATCTAACTCTATTCCATGCAAAACTCTGGTATAAAACATTTAATGGACTAACTTAAAATTTCTTCATGTAAAAACTAAAACACCATGTTAGCCCTGGGTCAAATGACAATTACCAGTCACTTGCATTGGCGAACACTTGAATCTTCTTCTCTTACTCTTCGAAGCCTGGAACATTTGATATAGCGTTGATAAGGGAACTTCTAGATTGTTGACTTCAGGTCAAAATTGACCCTGCCAGCTTGATCAGCCAGATTTTGGAAGCTTTTCAGGTGTCTGCCAGGAAGAACTTGAAAATCTTCTTCACTGAAACCACTGTCTATACCTTGGATATTAATCATGTAGCTTGCCATGTGGACCTCTAACAGATTGTTCAAATTGTTGACCCCGGTCAAATTGACCCTGCCCTGGAGTACTTGTTTTTCTGTTTATATAGGAACTTAAGAGGACATAAATGCGTTAATGCCAAAGTAATTAACCAGGTAATTTTAATGTTTCTTTTAAGTATGAAATTAGATAAACCTGTTGCTCCTGTACCTCACTTAAATGAAAAGAAAATTGTCCATTAAAGTAATTCATTTAACATTATTTTTTGTGTAATTTACAACATAATGCCATATAAGAGTAGTACAGTGCAACCTCTTAAGAGTGACCCTTGAGAACACAGAAATGTGTTCGTTGTAGAGAGGTGTTGTTCTGGAGAGTTCGATTACTTAAATAATTGACACAACAGGAAAGAAAACGTGTGCCTTTTAGGAAGGTTGTTATTATATGGAGGTGTTGTTCAGGGAGGTTGGACTGTATTGGAATCACTGGATTGACACCTTACATTATGTTTATTACAAGAGGTGTGTTTGTTGTAGGATCAAGCATACCTTCTGCATGTCAGGCCGGATTCTACCAACCTGACAAAGGTGCTGCAACTTGTCGAGCATGTCCAGTTGGGTTCTACTGCAACCAGACAGAAGCCCAGATGGAGAAACAAAGTGGAGTTGCTAGAAGTACCCATGGTGTTGTCACTCCAAAACCATGCCCATATATGGTATACTGCGGTCTAGGAAGTGTAGCACGTGAGATATTTTGTATTTGCGTTTGTCCAGCAGGCTTTCACTTAAAGATATTTGCAATGATTTTTCATATATACCCTATCAGTGTCTTGAAAATTATGTATGTAACAAACATAAGCTAGGAAACGGAAGATTTGTGGCCTTGTTCAGTAAATGAGCAAGAAACATAAGTTTAGATATAGCTCAGGCTTATTGTGTGAAACATTTTGCTTTTGTTTTTCAGCTGTTTGTGATCTTGACCCATATGAACCAGGTGAACTTGCTGTTACATTAAGGTAGGTAAACTGGATGTCACAGTAAGGTAGGTAAATTGGATGTCACAGTAAGGTAGGTAAACTAGATGTCACAGTAAGGTAGGTAAACTGGAGGTCACAGTAAGGTAGGTAAACTAGATGTCACAGTAAGGTAGGTAAACTGGATGTCACAGTGAAGTAGGTAAACTGGATGTCATAATAAGGTAATTTTCAATAATCAGTAGAATACATGCTTTCTCATGACTGCCAAACTTAAGTTTTGGCTTATGGGAGTCATGATGCCTTTGGTTATGTTGTCTTTTGCAAATATATGTGGCTCAGTTTTTAGGGGATTGCAGTGAAAATTGGTAGTCATGGTTACCATGTGCAGATAATGTATAACATATCTTGTGTTGTCAGAAGGCAGCTGTATTTCAGAGACCTGTAAGCCGAAATTCTTGTCTGTGTTATATTTCTTGTTGGATTATTGTTAGTTTAGGTCAATATGTCAAAGGTCAAGGTCACAAAATTTAGCCAGAAAACCTTATATATTATTCAGTCTCCAAACTCTTTGTTAGATTTTTACAAAACTTGGCAGGAAACATCAGTATAAAGTTTAATTGTGTAAGAGAGCTTAATCCTTCTAGGTGTTTCATGTTTTTACACAATACCGGTGAACTTTTGATCCTGCTGTGTCATATCCTTGCTGTACAGGTTACTAAGAAGTTTTATTAGCTCATTTGAGCTGAAGGCTATGGATTATCTGTTAGTACAGTGGTGTCCATCATCCATAGTCTATCTTCCATCATCAACATTTTAGGAAAACTACATGTCAGATTTTTTATCAGACTTACTCTGTAGTATCCTTTCAGTGACCTTTGTCAAAAAGTAGGAAATGGTTCCTGTATGGCGTATACATGGGGAGCTGGTACTAAAAATAGAAAAAATAAAATTGAAACGACTTCCTCTCATGAGCCAGTGGATGGAATATCACCAAATGTGGTCTTTAGCATCATTGCATTGTCCCCATTCAAAAGACAGGAAACAGTTGTGGTCCAGTGCTCACAGGGGCCACTGTTACTAAAATGGATGGATTAGCATCAAACTTGCTCTGTACAGCTAAAGTTGTACTGCATTGCCTACTTTCAAAAAAGTAGGAAATGGTTAAAGTCCAGTGCACACAGGGGCCACTTTTACAAAAAAAAAATTAGAAAAACCATTTAATGGTTTCACTACGAACTACACAATACTATAGAATACTACAGTACTTACATGGTAACAGCACTACATATTGGTGCCATTAATTCAAGCTGCTGACCACATGAAATACAGCTTGCTCACATGAGCAACTTAGGTCAACATGGCCCTCTTGTTAGTTAGTTAGTTATGATTGCGGGCCGCAGCAGCAGCCCGCTATATTTAATACGTAGTGAGTAAAAGATGCATGGAGACTTAAACACTAGATCGAACATATGCGTCTCTCTTCATTATAAAATTGAGGTACTTCTGAGATGAAAACTGTAGACACAGACAATTGTTTTGGAAAAGCAAGAGTTGTCGTTTGTAATTGAGTTGTCGTTCGTTTCATAGAGGGCGCAATCTAATCTACGCTGATAAAAATAAAAAAAAAGCGCTTTTCACGTTTTAGTCGCAATCTACGCTGAGAAAATTGGATATATGATTGCTTTTTTCACTTACACAGCCTTTGACATTATAGAAACGAAGTGCAGTCGACTGAATATTCTTTGATGGCCTTTTTAAATATAGATGATATTATTTTAGCTCATTTTTTCCCACTTCTTATAAGTCTGTCTCGGTGGTGTAATGGTTAAAACTGCTAGGCCAAACACTTTTGTGTACGTATACTTTTACGAATCCACGAGTTTGAATCCCATCAACACCCAAATTTTTTAAAACTTTTTTTCTGCTCTTTTAATAATCATTTTTAGCTTTTTAACCATTTTAGAATATTTTATGGCAAATAATCATAAAAATCTTCATTCATGTCAAAGGATAATGGTAATGAAAAATTGAGACATACCACGAACGGTCTATAGAGCATTCCTGGACATACTGTATAAATATTATTTGATAACAGTAAAGTTTCGATATTACAGGTCAGTCAGTAGATGTGGTGTCGTGTCAGGTTTTGCTTGTTCAACCAGAATTGGTTTCCTCGAGTTCTTTTGGGGCCATGCCTCAATATCAACCATCACCAATTTCCAAAATTTACATGGGATTATTGTTTGTTGGCCCGCTGTGATACTTTGTATCACAGTTTTTCTTGTTTCCTCTGTTATCTCTTTGGTCAAAGTGCAATCAGGCCCGCATGAACCACTCATCATGTTATAACCTCTGTGATAAAAATAGGTACCCCTCATCAAAAGTCAATAATTTTATAATGTTACAGGTTAATACTTGCTAAGCCATTTGTGGTAAAATAGGTTTATTTTGCTATGGTAGGCATGTTTACAAGAAAAAGATATACTGTAAAGTTCCCCTATTAAGACCACCCTGTATTAAGACCGCCCTTGCTATTAAGACCAAACATTTCGGAACAAAACAGCCAATTTCATAGTAAAAAGGTCTCAACAAAAAGACCATTTCTATAATAAGACCACTGAATGGCAGTCTGAATGGTGGTCTAATTACAGAGATTTTACTGTAGATACCAATAAACCTGTTTAAGCAGCCAGACTAGGGGTTTATCAAAAGTACCCATTAAAAGTAGGTGTCTGCTTTGTACAGGTGTACCTAATACACAACGGACCAATCACGTTACATCAGTACTGACTGCCTAAGCCAGATGACTGCCTATATTCAGGTGACAGTTTACAGTGCAACCTCTCAGGAGCGAACCCCTTGGGAACACTGAAATATGTTTGTTATAGAGAAATGTTGTTTTGGAGAGGTCAATTCCTTATATAAAATTGACACAATGGGAAAGAAAATGTGTATTTAAGGGGGGTTGTTACTCTAGGGTGGTGTTGTTTGGGGAGGTTGAACTATACATAATGTAACAGTATTGTAAAATTATGAAATGGTATCTGTTCCAGCAGTAAACATTGATTTGGAGTTCTGATGTGCATTAATTAAAAAGACTGGTCCCACAGGCCTGAGTGGTTTATAAGTGCACATCAGAATGATAAATCATTGTTTATCAGAGGATATGAAGGCTGAAAAAGATGTTATTTCAACGTGACCAGATATTACAACAGCTGAATGCATGCAAAGCATTATTATTTCTTCACAGATATTTATTTATTTAACGTAATGTGGCACTATATGACATCATTTTGATGGCATTTTAGTTCAAGTTTAATAAAACCTAATTTTTCTACTCTTTGTATATAGTGGCAAAATCAGAGTCATGTTAGAATGCCTGTGTAAATGTTTTACTGAAATTATAACCACATGCCTATTTCAGCTGTACACCAAGTTGTAGACCTAAGATGACACGATTTGGTAACCTAAGGTTCAAGGCCTCCTGTGACAACTGCGGGAGTATGATTTCCAGTTACCAGTGGTCCATGAGACAGTGTACTAATGCAGACTTCCAGGTTAGCTATACAATAACTGATCCCCACTCAGCTGACACCAGTGTTAGACCATTGCCACTTGTAGGGATCTAGCCTAGCTTGCCCATCTGCTTTAAGTCTGATCCGAACCCAAACTTCAGACTTCACCGAAATACAATTGTGTAATGGACCTCTACGAATTATGTTAAAATAATGACCCCTTGTATTATTGGCAATTGATATACATGTGGGCGATATAGGGCCATCTTGGCCCTATTGTTTTTAATAATATTCAATTTCCCCATGGACTATAATTCAAATAAATTTTACGTTTCTGCTCGGCTTTCAATATTTTTTTATTTTTCTGAAAGCTTTTTGTTTGAGTATTTTTATCCCTGCTTAATGATTAGCCGCATATTACAGTTTATCTGTTATTACAATTGTAATTCTAAATTACGATTGTTTGGAGTGACTGGCATCCTGACAATTCCTTTCACCTGCCCCTAGCTTAGACGGATTACAAGTGGCGCCAAAGGCAATGATAATGTGGACTGATTAACAAATGCTCACCTCGCACAATTATCTTGACACGTTAATTAGGGATACTTGAGAGGTGCAAATACACAGATAATTGAGGTTAATATGAAGTACATTTTGACATTCAGTCGGCTTTATGAAATTTTTAAAAAATCTTTGGACCGAATTTTTATTAACTTTTTGTCATGGGAATCGGTCTGACAAGTTGAAAATCGGTCCAAACCAGCAAATTTTCGGCTTTCCTGAGCCCTGTCTCAGATACTCAGCTGAAACGAAAAGAAAACTGTTAATAAAGACCAACTGCCATTTACAAAGGCGACCTTAGCTTCTCCAAGGCACTCAATGACTGTGTGTATGTTCACAGGTTTGATTGTATGTGATCTGTTTCAGAGTTGCAGACATTGTGTCGGCCATGTTACCTACCTGACGGGATACACAGGAAACTACATGTTATACAACCAGCAGGACACCTTGTACAGTCATACACATTGGACATTATTTAGTGTTTTTGTGAAGGGTATGTGCGGTATAGTTCATTGCCTTTTTGATGAAATCCATGAAATTTTATGCCCCTTGAAATTCAATGCATTCACCGTAAGTAAATAGGAAAAGCAGTTGTAGTAACATAAGGGTTTGCTTATTTCCATGATTTTGCTAACTGTTGTGAAGATTAAAAATTCTATGAAGTTTATAACAAATATTACTGCATTCTAGTTAGCAAAATCTGGCTTTAGGCATTTGTGAACAATATGGACACAGATTATCTCTCTAACAACTAAACAGTATTATAAATATTTCATTATGTTCCCCTATGTATCACAGACAACTTGAGTATCATAGTCCTTGTTTTCCCCCTCCCCCATGATTTGATTTGCAATAAACATTAAACTTTTACTTGATACTTAAAACAATGCTTCAGAATCACATCTCCGTCTGTTACAGTTACGCTTCAAAATGGAACAAAGGGGATGGCTCACCTTATATGGGAATATATTGAGATATCTGACGTTCAGTGTCAAATTCTACCTGTGACGGGAATTGCCTTGGTAACAGATTTTAGTGTCTGGTGCAGTGATCCTGAGTTACCTGACGACATGGATTACACGTGTAGTATGTTCTATTCGTACAGTTCAGTTGATGGTAAGGAAAACTATGTTCTGTCCTGGTTAGTCATAAAATATCTTGCTCTTTCTACTTTTAGATAGGAGTGAGCTATTGTTACCAATTGGTGCAGAAGTAGCTGATATTGATATATATGTAATATATAAGAAGGAAAAGTCGATGATGGGTGTTGTGTTTGATGATGCTTGGGATTGCTTCTCTGTATTGAAATTGATATATACATGTATATTTGAGGTCACTGGGGTCAAGGTCTAGATCACAGGGGTAACTGAGTTTGAGTCATAGGTCTGTGTAGCTAAGTTTGAGGCATTTGTCTTTATGATGCAGATTGAGACAGAACTCTGTGTATAAAATTTAAGACATTTTGTATGTCTTAATTTTAAACAGACATTTGTATAAAACATGGCACTGAGGGTCTGCATGGTTCTGATGAAGAGGAAACCATTAGTACTTGTTTGGCATAGTTTGAGCTTTGGTAGACTTCTGTGTGGCATACTTTGAGCTGTGGTATACCTCTGCAAAGCATAGTCGGGATAAGTGGGATATAATATACCAGTATCTCTGTGTGGTGTAGTTTGAGCTATGGTATACCAGTATCTCTGTGTGGTGTAGTTTGAGCTATGGTGTACCAGTATCTCTGCGTGGTGTAGTTTGCTAGGTTACCATCTGTGGGGTGTATTTCTTTTTTTTTAGGAAGTATTTGCGTGGTGTAGTTTGAGCTATGGTATACCAGTATCTCTGTGTGGCATACTTTGAGCTATGGTATACCAGTATCTCTGTGTGGTGTAGTTTGAGCTATGGTATACCTCTGTGTGGAATGGTTTGAGTTGTGGTATACCTGTCTTCTGGCATAGTTTGAGCTATGGCATACCAGGCCTGGCCTGCCTGCCTGCCTGCCTGCCTGCCTTGCCTGCCTGCCTGCCTGTCTTGTGGATGCTTAATCTCCAAAACCCCTGTAAATGATTAGTGATAAGAACCATGCCTAGTTGTGTATTGTGCATGTTTCGGATCCGAGGTCAAGGTCACAGGGGCTGGAGATAGTAAAATCTTGTGCGCTTTTATTCTTAAAAATCCCTGGTCACAATTGAATTATATTTCACAGAAGTGATAAGTACCATGCCTTGTTTTGCATGGTCAATGTTTCTGGCCACTAAGTCAAGATCAAAGGGGCTTGAGATAATAAAATCTGGGCGCTTTTAATTTCCAAAACCCCAGGTCAGAATTTAATGATATTTCACAGAAGTGATAAGTACCATGCATAGTTGTGCAAGGTCTAATAATTAAAGCATAAAATGTTTCATAAACTTTGTATATTGTGTCAGTGCGTTGTTTTGGGGGTATTCATCACCTGCAGTGATAGTTCTAGCTTGAGACAGACCTGTTAGACATAGCTCTTCATGTCATACATACCTCTGTGAAAGTTTGTGATGCAAGATAAGACTCTTTCTACTCTACAGACACAATAATATACAAAACAAATTCCACTTGCCACCAGACGGGTGTGATGTTACGCCAAGGGGACAAAAGCAGAAGCTACAGGCAGCATGTTAAAGTTGCTGGAAAATATATTGATCACATTCTGTGGGAAGTACAACTTATATTAATGGTAAAAGTTGTTTTGCTTATAACCGTTTTATTTAATAAATTTATCACTTATCCATAAGTATGTTTTTTGTATCAGGGGGAGGAACTCCATAAGACATAGTCATTCGTTTAAATCCCTTTCAGAGTTTATATTATTACACATGTATGTATTTTGGTATTTCACATATACTGAATAAATACGTTTAAATGAAGTATGTTTTGTGTACTAGCTGGTAAATCATAGTCAAAAAAAGAAATACTGGTACAACACAATCTCTTGATGATCTGAGAAGAAACAGAAACATATATAAGGCCACACCAATTTAATTTCTTGGTCATCGGAATATATCCTAAAAAAATAGAAGAGGAAAGACTGGGGTGGAAAGGCCCAATTTTTCTGGTCACGAATTATCCTAAAAAGAGGGGAAAAAAAAATTAAAATATTTTTTTTTCCAATTCAACCATTTTTGGAGCGGGCGAAGAGCGATTTGTTAAAAAAAAATTAAAAACCCCTCACAAAAACAAATATTCACTGTCAAAACAGGTAAAAAAGACTTGGAAATAGATTATAAAAGAGCTACAGACACCTTAAATATAAACTGCCAAAAAGGTGCAGACCACAAAGTGACTCCTATGTACACCAGTACTAAGTTTACTGGGGTATAATAGTGTTACTTGCAAGAAAATATTTTTATTCTTTTAAAAAGACCATATTTTGTTTTCTTACATACATGTACAGCCAATACAAGTCTTTTGAAAGAGAGACAATTTTTTATCATTTAATAAACCATCAGACTAATGTGTATTTCAATTTATGCCACTTTGTAATGAAACCCATTTGTTAGTCATATCAAAATAACCCACAGAACAACTTCTTTAGTTAAGTCAAGGCATATGCTCTTTTAATGCACTTCTTCTGACCATAAGTGTTTTGACTAGAGATAATTTTTGGGTGCATAGAATGACCGAAAAAGACCGTAAAATACAAAAATCAAAGGACTGAAAGTGCTGGAGGGTCGATTGTCTCTGAACAACACAGACTGTACACATACATGTGTAAATATCAGGGCAACCCATGCATGAGTAAAGTTATCAACAAACTGGAGACACAAATGTCCACAGAGTTTGACCTTTAACCATATGTGTAAACTACTTTTGATAGGAACCCATGTGCTTACCTTTTGCATTCAGTGACTACATGTATGTTCAACTACCCTATAAAGTATCATAGCTGTGAATGGTAACTGAGAAGTGGAATTTTACAAACCTGAACTGAAAATTCAAAGTTTGCACAACTTTTAATGACATTCAAAAGTTATGGGATTTGCCCATAGGGTTGAGTGTATTGTGTCAATAATACAAAATAAATTCCTATCCTAAATTGTAGGCAAAAACTGAACAATGAGCAAGATCAAAGAAGACACAGAGTAAATTAATAACTGAACAAGAAAAACAGTGATACAAAGTATCACAGCGGGCCCACAAACAAAACTGACATGTAAATATTCTAGAAATTGGTGATGATTGATGTTGAGGCATGACCCCAAAAGAACCCAAGGAAACCAATTCTGGTTGTACAAGCAAAACCTGACACGACTACTGACTGAACTTTACTGTTATCGAATAATATGTATACAGTATGTCTTATTAACATTATCCTTATAAGTTTGACATGAATGAAGTTTTCTATGATTATTTGCTGTCTTAAAATTATAAGTAAAACAGAAAAAAATGTAAAAAAAAAAAAAATTAGATGGGTTTCAAACTCGCGTCCGCCGCAGTAAGTCAGCGCATTTCAATTACCAGCATCTCTACCAACTGCTCTATGTCGGCCGACTATAGTGTTATAGGTAAAAAACGAGTTCTTATAAATTTGTATGTCCAAGTCGTTCGTTTGCGCATTAATAGTATTTACGATTAATTACACATTTAAAGAATAACAACGAAATAATATTATTCTATTCTGAAATGTTTTTAAATTATTTAGATTTATTACTATATAATTTTAAAAACAGAAATCGCTATAATGCCTAACAACTGTTTATATGGAACTACTTGTTTGTATGTTGTGCGTTCGGCCGTAAGGCCGATATACTCTGTTAACTTTGGCTCGATTTTAACAATCGACCCAAAAAGACCGAAAAAGAACCGAAAAATGATTTATCTTTACCGAAAACAACTTTGTTTCAAAAGATAATGTACGGTTTATAACTTAAGTATTAAATAAATGCAGGAATTTGTATGTAATGAATATTTTTTGTTTGTTTTGATAAGTTCCTGTGCTGCATCCATTACAAAATCTGGAGTGCTAATTTCAGAAAGTTTTGGTCTGCAATATTTGTTTTTCAATCTTTCTACTTGATTTGTAATACAATATTTACGAATTTCTTCACTTAAACTTGAAGTTGTATATACTCTTTTGAAAAATTAGTCGTTTTCGGTCTTCATAAACTGTTTTTCGGTCTTTTTCGTTTTTTCGGTCATTCTATGCAACTGGTGGCTGCCATTTTGACAATATGGTAGTCATGATTATACAAATAAAGTAGCGGGAACATGTTCTGCTGGCGTTTATAATCGAATTGTAGGTTTGACAGTACTAAATTTACGAGTTCTCCACGACAAAAAGGCCGGCTTTGAATTTTTGGTCTTGGTTTATAAAATTGATGCGGGCGGAAGCTCAAATTGAAAAAAAAAATTATTTTTTTTGATTTTTAAAAATAATGGAGCAGGAAATCCGTTGACCAAGTAATTAATTTGGTGTAGCCTAAAATAAAATGCACCAGATTGCTTGAAAGAAAGCCAGTCCAAATTAATTTTGAAAACTGGATAACTTTTAAATTCAGCTTCAAAATATTTTAAAGAAATGATATGATTAATGTAAATTGGGTGCTATTCGAGATTATTTAATTTTCGCTGCATTCTTAAATTTTGCACTTTGCTAATTTAAAAATCTAGCATAAGATTATTTCATATAGATTCACTATCAGAGAACGTGAAATTCACTGTTCACAAGTTAGAAAAATCACCAAATTTACAGTATCATGTAGGTCACAGTTTTCTTTTGCAGGTCGATGTTCCCCCCATGACAACTAAATCTATTGGGACTTTGATTGATGATGTCGGAGGTGTTCTTTCTAATGCTTCCAATGACAAGGAAGTAGTCGGTAAACATAACATCATTGTTACTGTTGCTTCTAGGTTCTTGTTAAGTGATACTAAATTTTCGAGTCCTGGGTTCAAGTCCTTTTACTTGCTTGACTTTTACATAATTTTATATTTATTCACGAGCGTTTGAATTCGCGAGCAAGAACAATTATATATATAATCATTGTTTGTTTGCTATTTTAGTGACTTTGATGAATTCAACAAGTGCTTCATTTGCAAAAATTAGCAAAAACTAAAACCTTGCTGAAAAATGAGTTGTACAGTACTTACAATTATAATGAAATACAACACAATCATACTGTCATATTTCAGAATCTTTGAACAAATTACAAGGTCTAACTTATGTTTTGAATGAAGATGTAGATGTAGAAAATGAAACAATTCCAAACAATGCAACTGATAACAATGAAAATAAAGGTGGAGTGAATGATACAGATACACTGGAAGAAAAAAGGAAAGAAAACACTAAGGTATTTCAATCAAAATGATACCACATTCATTTGCTTCACTTCAAAATGAAATTTGTTTACAGGGAAAGGAGTGTGAAGGTAATAAGGTGGCCACTTTACTGGAAGTCTGAAAGACAAACTAATCTAGAGAAATCAGGGGAAAAGGTGAAATAAAAGTCAGGAAATTTAAATTCAGAATTTGAAATTTCTGTGGTCTCTCTTGGTAATTGTTATACCACTCAAATTTTATTCAAATTTTCTAAAATTTCTCTTTCTTGTTTACTAATTTTTCCCTTGACCACAGCAATTTGATGAAACCTTATTACTGTGGTGTTTCAGATTTTTTCAAATTTTTCCACTCTGTGTCACAAATGAGCTTGCTAGAACTAAATCTTTATTAGTGCAAATTTCCACTTCGTGTTTTTTATCGTAGAGTTTCAAGGCAGAAACCAGGAGTCTAACCCATTACAGTGACATTACGGTAAACTCTGCTTTTAACGAACACCTTGGCACCATTAAAATTTGTTTCTTATATCCAGAGTTTTTTATATCCATGTTACATTTTCATATGAAATAAAGAAAGAAAGAACATTTGGGCAGAGAAAATTTGCTCCTTGTATCCTGATTTTCGCTCTATCCAGAGCTTGTTATATACGGAGTTTAACGTATCTAGTAATGCTTTTTACATTATATAGACAGTGTTGTTTGTTGCTTGTAGATACGGGACACTATAGTATCGACTATTTCACAAGTCAACACCACTAACCTTGAAGTGATGACATCAGTTACATCCACGTTAAATCAGGTCACCTTGAAGAAAGATGAACTTTCACCGGAGACGAAAGTAAGGATGAATGTGCAGTTACAATGAATGTACTGTAAATCACTTATCAATTCACAAGAGCATAAATTCACCAACAAGTGATCCCCCTGGTTCACACTGTTTTAACAATACATGTATTGATCATTTCTGGAGAACTTTGCTCTCATGAAAAAAATGCACAAAATAAAGTTCTTGTAAATATACCATGATTTACAGTATATGGGCATGGAAATTGAAGGTGTGTGTGTGTAGGGGGTAGGAGAATGGGGGCAGGGCAGGCGTAACTTGTTCTAACATAAATGAGAAACTTAAAAAACATTTCTAAAGACACAATTTTCAGAAATTTCAAATTATATCACAGAAATTGTCATTATTGCTTTTATTAAATTTGCTCAAATGCAGTGTAATAATTGATACTTTTATTGAAGTTTGTTGTAACTATTGACACTTAATGTTCACTTTTTTTCTTGTAATTAATGATACTTATATTCACGGAACTTTAAGTGACTGTGATACTGATGTTAACAGAAACTTTTGCTAATTATTGACATGAAGTCACTAATTTTTGTAATTTTGAGTTTGAATGATGTCTTCTAGCGTAAAATGTTTTTGTCAATTTTGCTGGTGTTTTAATAGGGGGAAAATGTGTATTAACTGGGAGATTCACACGTTGTTATAACCTGTTTTCATTTATGCGCATTACAGGGCCATTGTAAACAATGGACCTGTCCTCAAGCCTTTTCATGAAGCATGGCGTTAACAGTGCCCATCTTAAATTGCTGATGTTATATTTATGATGTAAACAACACGGATATTGTCCCACACATTGTTGAGCTTACCAGCTGTCCCAGTAGGAGGGTTTGGTTTTTATTTTTGTGTGCTAGAATAGTGTTAATGGATTCTTTTACATGTTTATAACACCTGCTGAAACTGTCGGAATATGTTGGTGCCCTCCAGTCCCGGACACCAACCATTCCCTGGGATTCTGCAGATGTTATAACACAAAAAACATGCATTATAACCTTATTCTTGTAATATTGTATTGGTGGTAATATTGGTTTCAGTACCACTGATTTTTACTAAACATTCACGTAATTATTGACTCAACACCTTTCCAGGAGAAGACATATGAGATGTACAACATGTACACGAAACAGTTTCAAGAGATGGAAGGTACAACCCTGGACGAGGAGGTGACGACTGCTGCCAAGTAAGATATGACATTGAGTAACGTTAGCTACAAATATAATGCTACCTCGCTGAAGGTGGATGGATATAGTTTTGATGTTTTCCATCCAACATTCCATCTGTCTGCCATCCATAGTCATATCTAAGATATGGTTTGGAGTGTTTGTGTGAAACTTACATAGATATGGCCTCTAGCTCATATTGTCTGTTCTTGTAAATATGTGACATCAAAGAGGAGCTCATTTCACTAAGTCTTGTCTTTGAAACTTTGTAACTTTTATCACTTGTTCAAGAAAATAAATGCATCTGAAGTTCAAATTCAGGATTATAGCCAAGGTCGTACTACCATTTTTGTCATGTGTGTTAACTGCCTAAATGCACAGTAACTGGATGTGGGGCAGTAACACATGTGGTTAAAGTAGGTATGGCTTCAGCATTTATAACCCGAGGCCTTCAGTACTTATGGCACTTTATTTGAGACGGGTAAATTTGTTTCTGTATTTGTGATAAATTTGATGTTTCTTTCGCTGTAAGCTGTATAAGCATGTCTTGATCTACTTTTTGTACCAATCAAATGTTATGAATGAAATTTTGTTTACGACCCTCTTGATCACATGATCGCTTCATTGATAAATGATTTAGCTGCAGATCTAAAGATAGACTGCATATTCAATTGCCTCCATTGATAACTTTCCAAGGAATGTGGTTTATGTATATACTAAAATGTACCAAGGCTCAATGGTGTTTATCTTTTTTAAAAGATATTTCATGTCCAGTGTGTGACCATTCATGTTTATAAGAGACTGTTTGTTTCTAAATAAATTTGACAAAGTATTATCATTTATGTACATGTACTGTAATGTATTTGTTGATGATTTGTTGACACTCAGCAAGAAAAGTTTCTGGTATTTATAGATGCTTTTTTTCTTGTTTTAGGACGTTGCTTTTTGGTGTATCATCAATTATCGACATAGTTACTGATGAAAAAGAAGTTGAAGATGATACAAAGGTATTAACTTATCTATTTGTGTGTTTGCTAATTTTGTTCATATCACCATTCCCCATATTTAGGATTTTTTAGGACTATTCCATTTAATTTTGGAGGTCACTTCTCAGAAGTACTACTCACAGAGTTTAATCATATATAACCTCCTACCCATTCAACCTCTCCCCCTCCCCCTCCCCACCTCTTCCCCACACTTGAGGGGAAAAAATGTAGGTTTCAAAATTTGACATGAACATGAGTTGAAAGTATTGGTCAATGAAAGACATGAATAACAATCACAGAAAAATTATTGCACATTGACAGCATGTAGCTGGTCGGATGCAGGAAATTTTGTGTACTCTACAAGACATTTCTCTTTGCATTTAGATAGAACTTGTTTACATTTCAGGTGATTGATGAGGGAAATGAAGGCACAACAGTTTCTCCGCAAACTGTCAAGACCACAACACCTTTGCCTAAATATAAAAAAGAGAAAGAAAAAGCAAAAAAGCAAGTGAGTGAAAAAACTTTCTTTTCCTATGGGTTTTACATATTTTATAGGCGGGCAGTTTTTGCCAAGGGCCAGTGCCAGATCCTCTGTAAGAAATTGCCAATTTTCTCTCATCATGAGTCAAGCAGCAGGGCTCCGACTCATAAGAAGTTTCATGATATCAAGGCAGCATCCTTTACCGCTCTACCATGGTGGTGGATCTGAAAATTTATTGTTGGGGCTAATGTTATATTGAACTGTTGCCTTAAGGTAGGACGACTGTAAAAATTTCCCGCCATAATTTCGAAGATCGGTAAATGTCGGTAAACTTCCGTAGTTTCCGGAGATTTTTTTACATGTGTTTATTTTGTTATTACGAAATAATATTTCATTAAGTTACTAATTTCTTAAATTATATTGAATTTAACCACTATTATTAGCTTGAATAATCAAATTATGTTGAAAAATAAAATAAAAATCAAACCGGAAGTGATAAGTGCGAATCGAAAGTAATTTGTTTTCGCGAAAAACAACAAAGATGAATCGTGATAAAAAGGACGTTTTTTACGAAGCAAGCAAACTGTATGGCGAAGGAAGCATATCAAGAACAATCACATGTATTGTGTAAACCAGGAAACAGAAACTACGGCTTCCAAATGAATGTGAACTGTGAAAATTTGAAAGAAGATAATTTGGTGGAGTGACAGGTTCTTCTGTCAGACCTTATCATGCTTATGTTTCCTAATTGTTTGATATCGTTTACGGCTTCTAATGAATGTTGACCTTGGAAATTTAGAAGGAAATAATTTGGTGGAGTGAAAATTATTCTGTCTTCTGTCTTTATTGATGTTGTCAAAAGTGTGGACTTGGGCCAGTGCCATTAACTTACCAGCTTACTTACCAGTTAAACGTGAACCATCTAAACAGGGACGCCGAGGGATGCCATGGTTCGCTTGAACACCAAACTTGGAACTGGTATGGTGTATTTGTAAATATTGCTTTTGAATAAGGAAATACAATCTGTACTCATTGCCGCTTTCAGCAATAGATAGATCATTATGTACTGCACACATAGTTGTAATTTTATTATTATTTTCGGCTCGCACTAGCCCAACAAATTGTGCGCTACGGCGAAATATTGAGGCTAGGCTTCGCACATCCCGGTACTGATAAATTATTTACATTCGGGAAAGGTGATTCCTTGGCTGTTATCGCCGGTCACTATGCTTCTTTAACTTTGAATAATACATTAACCAAGATTAGAAATGAAAGAAGACCAAGATCTTCCATTATTTTGAAACAATCCGATTGTTTTTATAACAATTCTGTGTCATTAAAAGCTTTTTGTTTTGTTTGAAATAATTTGAACTTGCATATGAGTCAACGGTATAATCCGATTGGTTAACTAGTCAGGATGACATCCTGGCAAAGCCAGAATTAGGCAGCATATTGCGTACCGTATGGCAATTCTGTACGGCTAGCATATAAGGCATTCTTTTTGCAAATGGTAGTACTTGCATTCATTTAAGTGTACCTTTTTCAATATTCATATTTTATTGTAAAAGTAGTAGAAGTCAATGACACTGTCACACAGAAGGAGTTTGTTATAATTCAATTAATTGTTATAGGCTATACACCGTGTAATGACGCTATTTACTGTACATGGTTGACAATGGAGTAAATAATTGCGGGATGTACTGTCGCTTGGAACCGGGATGATTATTTCTTGTAAATGATGCTGATTTCTTTTGATAAGCTTGCTTGATTAATAATAATAATTGAATTTGTCAAAATGAAACTTTTCAGGAAAATTGCCAGTCAAGATTCTCTTGCTGCACGAGCCAACATTAGTGGTTTGATAGAAGACATGGGTCCATCTTTAGATGCATCACCAGCAGTAAAGTAATTAAATGCTTTTTGAAATTTTTGTTTATAATAATATTATGAATAACAAAGTTTATTTTATGGTTTTCAGTGAAATAAAATTGACATTCCAATGCTTTTTATATTTCCAGCAGTTTTTGACATTTCATTGAAACAAACTCAACAAAAGTAGCGGTATTTTAGCATAAAATAAAAGAGACTTTGTTTTTTGTGTAAGATGGTATTCTTATTTCATCGAGAGAACATGTTACATACTTTTTGTAATGGTTTAACAATTGTGGCTCAACCCGGACTAGAACCCAGGGCCTTCCGCTGTCAGAGTAGTCACTTTACCAACTGAGCTATCAAGTCAAGCGGTCAATTAGCCTAACGATTTATCACCATATACTTGTACATGTACCCGGCTTTAGATAAAATAAAGAATATTCATTTATTTACATGTTTATTATGTTTTATTTCAATGTTATTTGCAGATGAAGGAAGAGTCTTATTCCATATAACACAGATTGCTGCAGTCTAGGTGAAGTTTGGAGCCCAATTCAACACATTTGTCACTCTAACAGTTCCAATTAGTGAAGATGCAACCAATGTGACTGACATAGCCATGCTTGGAGAAGAAATGAAAGTGAATGGAAAAGTTGTAGAATCAGTTCCAATCACATCAGCTTTTTAATAAAATGATTAGCTGGCTTTGAAAGTTCACAAGAGTATGTTTAGTTGCGCATAACAGACGGCGCTTTGATTGACAGATTTTAGTTTCAACTCTGAAGAACATTGGTGCTCTGTATAAATTTTTAAAGTGTGCTTTTATTGATTCACTGTCTGTTTTAAGAAAGTTATATGCCAGGCGTCTTTGAAACAAGTAGATCTTGTGTCATCTTTGCTTTGTGAAACCTATGATGCACATAATGTAATGGCTTGAGGAAAATTGCTTCCAGTTTGTGAATCTCCCAACAAAAGATATGATGGCACACAGTTTCACTCCATTTGCAGTAGCAAATAACTTGGAATTCAACAATACTAAAACATTAAACTTGCCAACCTTTACATCCACTTATCTTCACTGGTGTGTTAAAAAGCCTACAGCTGAAAATATTGTTGGACCTGGACTAAGTCTTATGCATTTTAGAATGTTACTAACCCGTGGTGGTGAAGATACAATATGAGATGTTTTCACTGCTAAGAATTCAGAAGGTTTACCCAGAGTCTCAAATGCAAAGAAAGTGCTGGAAGAAATTATTCCCAAAAAGCTCTCAATATTTTGGGAAAAAGTAATTAGACAGATTAATGTTGCATGCATATGAAATGAATGTTGTAATAGTAATTTCATATGTGATTGTGAATTACACTTGTATATTTCTGTGAGATTTTTCATTTTTTCAATTCGGTGATGTCCATTGTATAAGCTGGAACACATATTCAGTGCTGAACTGTCTATCAGTAAGAAAAGTAACACAAATATGATTTGCTTTTGCTTCAGGTAGGGTCCTGTTTAAGTCTTTCCACAGGGATTGTTGTACGATTGAATATGAACCAAAAATGTCCAATTTGATAATAATAAGGTTTTTGACTTTGATGTTTTTTGCTGTTGTAAGTGAAGAGGTCAAGGTCACCTGAAGGTCAGGGTCACTATATATTAGGTCAGTGTGAAGGTCTTGTCACTAGGATTGCTATGTGTGAATATGAACTAAATCCATCCTGTAATAGAAAAGTTATGGCCAATATTTAACTTTTTGCACGCTCACGCAGACGCGCATGAGCCAAGCCTGTGACAATACATCCTTCTTTTTTCTTAGAAAAATTGACATGCTAAAAATTGTTTTATTCTAGCTGAATAATATTTCTGGCATTTGTTTATAATAATTAGGCACAAAAATTCTGAAATCACTGAACATGTGATAATATGTACTTGAATTTTGAAAACTGCATATAAATTTCTATTTTTGCTTGTGTCAAGGTGGCCTTGCAGGGGTATGAATCACTTCAGTGATATATGTAGTTTCATAATACTGTTTTATTGCAGTTTAAAACTTGTTCTGGTATTCTTTGTAATAGTTACACATTAAATATGATACAATTACTTAACAAATGCTTAAATTTGGAACTTATGAAAACCCTAGGGGTGACATAATTGGAATAAAATGGTTGAAATATCTGACATAGGCGTTAGTTTTTCTTATTTTTTCAAAAACTAGACGGGCAAATTGTTTTTTTGTTTGTTTTTTTAATAGCAAATAGGTTATTTAATAAAAATAAATCATAAATACTGATTGAGTATTCATATTATTGACTTGAGACTCGTTTAATTTTACACAACCTCTTTTTTTTCTCAGATTGGACCGCTTCCATTTTATGCTGGGTTGCCATGGATAATTGGCAATTGTAGATTGTTGGTTTACAAGAATGTCTTATAATGTCTGATTTATAATTCTGTCACTATTACTTTGTTTTATAGACACCAAAATTGTTACAGAATTTACAAATGTCAGAGAATTATAGAGCTTTTATCTACCCTAGGGGTCAAATTATTTGAAGAGAAAGCGGAATATGGGGTCTTGAAGGAAATTCAAATATTTTTTTTAATGATGGTAGCCTACCTGAAATTTTGCAAATAAATCAGTGACATGATATAGATAATGAAAATAATATGTCAAATTAGATTTGGAAAGGTGTCCATTACAGTTGCACTACCTTAATGGGGGTTGGTGTTTACTGCGTCTCATCACTACAGCTCAGATTTGAGCCCCATTGCGCAGAAACCAACATTTGTGATTTAGGATTTCTCCTCAGGTAAAACTGCCAAGACATTTTGAAGAGACAGATGCAGATAAAAGGAAATCCAGATACCAGACCCTAGCACTTTTACAAATAGAACTCCTGGTTCATTAATGTGCCCCATTGTTAGCACAGATTCATGCGAGACTACCTCTGGGTTTCTAATCAGTTCATCTCTAGATAGACCGGAAACACTGAAAAATATTTCTGAAATTTCTATTTACCTGGCTGGGATTCAAACCGGGGACTTCTGGATTGGTAGTTTAGAGCGCTAACCACTCAACCACTGTGCCACACTAACCAAAATTTTGTTACAATTAAGTGAGTGTAAAAAGAAGAGAAAGAAGTGTCATTGAAGATCAAGGGCCGTATTGTTTAATAGATTGTCCGTGATGATTAAATGGACCACGTTCATGTCTGACAGTAGATTTAGGTTTATCTCCATATATATTGGTCACAAAGAAAAAAAAGAGAGAAAACAATGAAGAGGAAAAGAAAAAGGCAGATGGCTTCTTGATGCATTTTACTGCATAAACAGTTCAAGTCTGTGTGTAGTTTTTTTGTGAAGTGTCTGTATTAACCATACAACAAAATTGTTTAATTTAGGTTAAAGACAGAACAGAAAAATTGTTGAAGAGTGTTGAAGACATAACAGACATTGTTCTGACCCGGCTGGATGTCGATGCTGAACCAACAACCGTCCAAACACCTATAATGAGTATATCAGTGACTAAAATGACGCCATCTAAGTTGGTTGGAACACCGATCAAGGCGGAAACCAGCAATGATGATACAGCAACCAGTCTGACTTTTCCGGATGACCTTCAGCTGTCTGAGGATGTTGGTTCCGTTGGTACTGAGGTAATGCCTTTTGGATGCAGTGTGGGGGGGGGGGGCGGGGTGTCGGAGAATGTATGTGTACGTGTATGTGTCCATTTCTCAATTTTGAAGTACCATCAGTTGTTAAAGGAGTGTTAACTGTATAACTACTGACTGAATAGAGAACAGTGAAGATCATGTACAGGCTGATTATGATTCTGCACTAGTTGCAGAGACAAAATATTTTGTTAGTAGCATGGTAAGAATTAATGTAGTTAACTGCTTTACTAAAATATAAACTACAATTTGAGTCACATCAGTATTTGGTGCTAAATAGAGATGAACATTAACTCATGCTTAGTTTCTATTGTTAGTTCGATTTTTATACCCCCCTGAACACAAAGTGTAAGGGGATATACTGGATTCAGCTTGTCTGTCAGTCTATAGACGGAATCTTGTGGACACTAAATCTCAAAACCCCCTTGTCAGAATTTAATGATACTTCACACAAGTGATAAGTGCAATGCCTAGTTGTGCATGGTTTATGTTTCGGGTCTCGAGGTCAAAGGTCAATGTCACAGGGGCTTGAGATAGTAAAATCTTGTGGACGCTAAATCTCCAATACCCCTGGTCAGAATTTAATAATACGTCACACAAGTGATAAGTACAATGCCTAGTTGTGCATGGTCTATGTTTCGGGTATCGAGGTTAAAGGTCAAGGTCACAGGGGCTTGAGATAGTTAAATCTTGTGGACACTAAATCTCCAAAACCCCATGTCAGAATTTAATGATACTTCACAGAAGTGATAAGCACCATGCCTAGTTGTGCATGGTCCATGTGTGGGTCACTAGGTTAAAAGTCACATGGGCATGAGATAGTAAAATCTTGTGTGCTTTTAGTCTCCAAAACCCCTGGTCAGTATTTAATTTTAAAATTACTTCACAGAAGCCTTAAGTTGTGCAGGCTCAATAAGTTAAGCATCAAATATTACACAAATTTTATATACTTTGCCAGTGGGGTGTTCGTGGGGGTATTCATCACCTTCAGTGATAGTTCTAGTTTAATATGCAGTAATTTAAATAAGTTTTCATTGATTATTCATGTTGACGACATATGTATTTAAACTTCTAAATGTTTAAAGTTAGCAAAACATGTTCCGATACTTTTTTCTGAGCTTTGGTGAATCTGTGGAAAAGTTATTAAATATCCTTTGAATATGTTGAAAGTTTTGAAATAACGACCGAAGACGTATGCATTCGGTATCGTATTGTTTGTAATCAGTTAATACAATATATTTTTTCATTACTGGGAGTTTATTCAAACATGATACATAGTTTTTATTTACAATAATAATGTTGGCTGCTCCCTATTCGATTATGCAACCCCATGGTACAAAATTGAAACCTATTCAATACTGGCACTGTGATTCCATGCATCGCCAATGAATGACAAGAACTATTCAGTCAAACTTGTCTTAAGTGACTACACATGGGAAGTGAAATTGTGGTCTCTTAAGACAGGTGGTCTCTTAATTCAGGATAAATTGCTATTATCTTGAATTACATGGGAGGAATACAAAGTGGTTGCATATTTCAGGTTGTTGCGTTATATTAAGGTGGTTGACTGTGCATGCATATGATATTTATACATGCATATGATATTACATAATTATAGATTTTCTACCAGTAGTCTCAATTTCTTATTTTTTTTTAGTTTGTCTACATGAAAAAGAATCCTTATGTATGGGCAGAAAACTCCAAGAATATTCAGCCGCCTATTCTTTCAATAAAATTGAAAGATTCAAAAAACAACATTTTGAATATTTCAAATCTTACATCACCGATTGAAGTAAACTTGGCTTCTGATGGTAAGAAATAGGTAGAAAAATTTTGAATATGAAATTAACTTTGGCCCCTTGAAGGCTTAGGGAACCAAGTTTGACCGTATGTCTCTTCTTTTTCCACAACACCATTATTAATGTGGATACGTCTGACCTGTAAGTCCTGAACATTTTGTATGTTCAACTCCTTTCTTGTAGTAATTTATTTACTCTCAGTTGTAAAACAAATTTTTACAACTCCCGAGACTTAATCCAGATGGAATCAACCTCGAAGAAAGAGAGAGGCAATGTGGAATTTTCTGTGTCTTACCTAAGGACACTACCACTACTTGGGCACTCAGGTGGGGAAGGAACATCCTTATAGACTGTTTAAAGGTCATGTTTCAAAATTTCACAAATGAGGAACTTTGGTAGAGCGATGGCTGTAAAGAAATGAGTTTGGTTGTGATCTTTTTGTACTAGGGTATGTTTGCCATATTTTCACAACATGTAGTAGAACAAATATCGTGTGTCCAACAGCTCTTCATATTTTATTGGGAGGATTTTCTTCAAACTTATGCAAATGCCAATTATTGATAAGGAATGGTCATAAAGGAGTGAAAGTACTGGTTTTGGCAAATTTTACCACACCCTTTTACTACCAGCACCCAATTATTGGAAATCTTAACCAGCCATTAAACTAATAGTTGATATACTTCAAGGATTGTTTTTTCTTCATTTTACATGACTCTGTGAAACAAATGTTAATATTCAAGAAAAATAGAAAAACTTCAAGTTCTTTAGTTCTTAAAACTAAGATAATAACAGCCAGTTAAAATTTTCAAACCACCATCTAGGCTTTCCTATGTACATTGTACTTGTTTTCTCAGTTATATTACCCTTCAAAATGGTCACATTGGTTTATAGTTAAAAATGATGCTTAAAACACAGTGGATGCTTTAAAAAAAAGTTTTACCAAGTTATTTCCGTTATTGACAGGTACAAATTAAGATATACATGATCGAAAGGGTTTCTGACATTTGCAGACGAACATTTTGTACCATTGTAAAATTATATATTACCCTTCAAAATGGTCACATTGGTTTATAGTTAAGAATGATGCTCAAACACAGTTGATGCTTTCAAAATATATGAGAAATAAGTTTTACCAAGTTATTTCTGTTATTGACAAATACAAATTAAGATATACATTACCAAAAGGGTGGATTTTTTATTTTTGATAAGAATAGTCAAAAAAGATTTTTTTATAGATTTCCTCTATATTCAATGTGAATGAAACTGTAATACAGAATGGTTATTTTTTAGTTATAACTATGGCAATGTTTATTATTCTAGGAGTATAAAACACTGATTAATGTTTTATTAAAATTATGATGGTCACTTTGAACGGTATTATCACTTTAACATTTCTTAGTTATTTACTTACGTAGGTTCTTGTTTACAATTCTTCAGGTGGTACATCGGTAGGTGATGTTCCAGTTCCTTTAACATTTCTGAAGAGCAACCAGACGGTAACGATGCTTCCAAGCCTGAGAAAACCTTGTGCTGCAACGTTTGAACTCACAGTTCAAAGAGAAAGAGCAGTAGCATTTACATTATCTCTGCCAAACAATTTTACATCAGTGCGACTTTCTGTTGGACTAGAGAAATTTAGTATTTTCCACACGGTATCGTCCGGATATAGGTAGGTTTGCATATCAGTATTTTTCATAGTGACCATGAATGTTAGTACTTTTTGTTAAGTACTGTTTTAGACAAAATTTATATTAACCATGGCACATCATATTCGCTTTAAAAAGTAGTATCCATTAAAGTGTTGTGTTTTGGCTAATAAGCTATGGTCTTGTGATCTGATGCACAGTAATAACTGTGCACCAGCATAACAAATCATTGTATATAAGCCAATAAACAATGCTTGAAAGGATATTATTTATATTCTAACATCACAAAAGTAGAAAGAAATGTATTGATTTATCTTTTATGGGGAATAATTACTGCTACATGATGATGCAGTCCATTTAAATATATGATCATGTAAGTTAAGTTACAGGCCATTGTAGGAGATTCTGGCTAATGGTGCATCAGAATTGGCAACTTAAAGTGGGTTTTTACATAATACAAAAGTGTTCACCTGAAGTCAGTACTATCAGCACCAAATGTAAGCTTTAGCAAGGTTTTGAATTGACCAAACAGACAGTGGACAGAAATAACCCGAGGTGGCATTAAAAAAAAAATTTTTAAAATAATAAAACAATGGATCCATGTATTGGTAGGCAGTCAATGAAAACATAAAAATGACCCCTAAAAAACGGGTAACCCCAACTTTTACAAAAAAAAAAAAAAAAAAAAAAAAAATGTATTATAAAATTTTTTTGGGTGGGGCAAACTCAATATTACATCATGTTTCTTTATTTTCAGATACCCGGAGGATATAAACATCATACGGGAGTTTTACGGTAAATTGTCCGAGAGCGACGAGATAAAGTTTGACGATACGTCTGCTTATTGTCAGAATTGTTCGGAGAGTTGTTGCCACACCACAGACGACTGCGAAGGCATCTATCAACATTGTATCTATTATTGTAATGATATCGTAAAGAGTCCTTTCACAGATGGTTGCTCAAAATGGCCCAGTCCCGTTGTATACTGTCAAGACTGCCGGAATCAATGCTGCAACGAGTCCAAAAACTGTACCAGTAACCTGAAAAATTGTGAAATGTTTTGCAACATATCTATGGAACAAGATATGACCACTGAATGCCATGAATATGTAGATTCAGTGGCTGACAGGTATACAAATCTCACCGAAAATGTTACCAACTATTGCAAAGATTGTCGGGAAAAGTGTTGTAATAGTTCAGAAGAATGTACCGGAATTTACTCCAACTGCCTATACTTCTGTGAGAACATGATGTTTGAGAATGTAACAACATCGTGCATGATTCCAATAGTGCCATCAACTGTGGAGACAATTTACCTATTTGCTAGGTCACATCTCACAGAAATTAAGAAATCTCACAAGATATATTTTGGACTCAGTATTGACCCAACAGATGAGCGTGTAATGCAAGATTTAATAAGACTTGCACCAAGTTGCCTTGGAAACGAGACTCTTGAAGAGTGTTCGGTTGATTTTGATCTTCCCTTTCCTCTTAGACTGTCTGCACTCGAGTGTGAATACTGGGATGAGCCTAACCAGAGATGGTCTAAGAAAGGCTTAGAGGTAAACAGCGTTCTTTTCGATATATGTATCTAGAGTTACCTCCCTGACAGTATTAACAGCAAGTCGTCTGAACAAGCAAATTAGACTATTTTCAGTGTGATTATTTATTCCATTAGCAATGACAGCTTATTTTTTCTTATGTTTTTTTTTTTTTTTTTTAAAACAAATCTGCTTTTAGTTAATTGTGATCATATTTGTAAGTTGTTTTTATGAACGATTCTTCCAATTTTCATATTTATTTGCAAGTTATTTTTCTATTAGCAAGCAAACACCTGTTTAATTTCAATGATTATTTCTTGAATATTTAGATTGATGAATCGCAACTGTTAACATTTACGGAGTTATCCCTGAACATTTAGCAAAAAGATATTCCCTGAAAAGACTTTTATAGATATTACAATCATTGATATAAGAGTCTTTAATTAACAAGGGTTAAAAAGATTGGTAGGCCTTTCCTGATGACATTTATTGAATTGATATTCCGACATGGACCAACATTATAGAATGACTATTTCTTGGAAGTTTTATATCAGTATAAAAAACAAATTATGCTCTTTATTTTACATAGTAAAACACAGTCTATTTCATTACGTTTCCTATCTTATTAAAAACAAATCTCTTTTAGTTGATAGATCTTTGTTTTATGAGAGATACCTCTATCACACTGAAAGTTATTTTTCTAAGCAAGAGAGATCTGTTCAATTTCAAGATATTTCCTGAATATTTAGAGATATCTCCTGAACATTTAGAGATATCCCCTGAACATTTAGAGATATTTCCTGAACATTTAGAGATATCTCCTGAACATTTAGAGGTATTTCCTGAACATTTAGAGATATCCCCTGAACATTTAGAGATATTTCCTGAACATTTAGAGATATTTCCTGAACATTTACCTGAACATTTAGAGATATTTCCTGAACATTTAGAGATATTTCCTGAACATTTTAGAGATATTTCCTGAACATTTAGAGATATTTCCTTAACTTAATGAGATCTCCTAATATATAACAGGAGATACAGAGTTTTAATTTTCGTTATTTTTGCGTACTTTATTAATCTGCGAATACAAAAACTGCGATTAACATCAGTACATAAAGTACAAGCTCTTGACAAAAAAAGATGTTCTTGTAACGTGAATGCTTTTCTTTGCAAAACTGCGCAAATTCAACAGACCGCTATCATGTTCATTTTGAAAAAAAAATGCGAAAAAAAGAACCAGCGATTTTAAAGCGCTATACTAGTAATTTAGCATGAATTATACATTTCAGGCAACCAAAGATAGTCACGGGGATGTGTTTCAGTGTGCCTCAAATCACCTTACCTCCTTTGGGAAATTTGAGTTGGTGGCCCCATCATTTATTGACCCGCTAGATTTCAGATTGTTTCTTACATTCTTTGAGAATCCTGTGGTAGTAACCATGGTTGTAGTGGTTTGGATGATTTACTTTTTCCTTGTCCACTGGGCACGACAGAAAGACAAATTGGATACTGAACAGGTACATTCACTTGATTCTTTTTCGTTTATAGTATTCTATTTCGTCTAAAATGAGATATTTTGGGCATTTTAAGCCTCATTTTCATTCTTTGACTTCAAAGAATTCAAATCAGATATCAACTTTAACTCAGGTAAGTCTCCTTTAATTTTTTAGCAATTATATATATATAAAAGGCACATATCTGTCCGTCGTGCGCCTGTCCATTAGCTTTCCTTGTGCTGGTAACTTTTGAACCTTGTCTTAAGAAACCTGACATAAATGTTAAACAGAATGTAAAGCAATGTTCCGGAGCGGATTAAGCAGGTCAATATTTTATTTCAGATTGGTTTAATATACTGAATTGCAGGATTTCAATGAAACCTGACACATGTTACCCAGACTGACATGGTGCTGGCATTGTTCTGGTTGGCTGGATTCAAGGTCAAGGTATACTCACGGCAAAGGATGTCTTTTACCTTTATCTTAAATCTTGAACCCCTGAATGATTTTGATAGAAACCTGTAACAATGTTTACCACATTGAAGATATGCAGAAGCCATGTTCGGATGGCATGCAAGGTATATGTCAAACTTGGTCAAAGGTACATCACTTTTTTCCCTTCTGCTCTATAATCTTGAACCCCATGAAGCATTTCGGCCTTTTTCCCTTCCGCTGTAATTTTAAGCCGGGAATTTCGAAGAACCTGACACAATTGTTTACCAATTGAGAGATGTGCAGAAGCCATGTTCGGGTGGCTCAAAGTCAAGGCCACACTTAGTTCAAGGTCAATACGTGGTATTGCTCTGCATTTGCTCTTGATTACATTGTTGCTTGAATTATCGAAAATTAGGAAGTTAGCCTTCTCAGCTCATGTTCAGGTGAATTAGCCTTGTCTGCTCTATAGTTCTAGCAGGTTTTACAAAACAATGCCAGATGAGTTATGCCTCTTGATGGATTTTGTGACAGTTTGGCACTCTTGTTTAATTACTTATATATATAAAAAGGAACATATCTGTTTGAGCCTCTCATATTTATTGCTGGAATTTTATTGTCTTAAGAGAATAAATAAACAGAATGTAAAATACTTAACACCTATTTTATTTCAGATTGGTGTAATATAGATACAGTACCACAATTTTATATTAGGGAAAATTTCTTCCTGGTGTGTGCAGGAACTACTGCAAATGTCTACTTACCAAAGGTTAACTTGACTTTATAGACTGTAACATTTGTCATCATTTCTAGTTTAATTCCACAGACGTTTCACGCTCCCCCCCCCCCCCCCAAAAAACCCCTCTCCATCTCTCTCCCTCACCAATTTCATTACTACCATTTATCAAATAATAAAATGGATAGGTATGTGCTCTTTGTCAGTGTTGTAATAGCTGTCATTTAAGATACGTTTTACTTAAGGTTAGAGCCCTCAATAATATTGCAACAACTTTTGGCACAACCCTTTTTTGTCTTTGTTTGTAATATATATGCACTTCATTGTAGTTTCGTATAATATGTTTATTGAAAGAGCAAAATGAAATATTATTAAACTTAAAACAATAAAATATATATGTTCTAGCCCATACAAGATATACAATTTCTCTCATTGACTTTCAGATAATTCCTTTGTCATAGCTTGACTGTGAAACCAATTCTCTGACCTTTAATGACACCACCCATGATGTTGTCTAATAAAAATTTTAGCAAACAGGAGGTAACAAAGTAAGAACTTGATTTCTCTTGCTTGTTTTCAGGAACAACAGAGAGCAGTCCTAGAAAGTGTCTGAAGACACCCATCCGGAAATGTTTTCAGACAGGCTACGAGGACTGGTTTCTGCTAACCGCGGAGAACAGTCTGGGCGATATAAAGTCAGTCACTATATGGCATGATAACACGGGCTCTAGCCCACACTGGTATGTTTTCTTGACCAAACAAAGTGTAATGAACAGTTTCTTTCAAACCTATTTTTCAACATGATCTCTGAGTGAAAACCACTGTGCAATAAAGACCAGCGGGAAAGAGTACAGTACATCTATTCCAGAAACAGCTGTGAAGAAAAGTCACAAATCAAATCAACAAAGACTGCTTCACTTCTTCTGGCCAGTGGTCTTTGTTCACAGGTTTGACTGTCAGGGTCATACTCTAATCACCATGTTGGTATGTATGCCGAGACATAACACTTGCACTTTGCAGCATATACAACTTTTTGGTTTGCAAGGGATTGCCATGAAACTTGGCATATACATATGATTATATGATAACCGTGAAGTATTGATAAGCAAAACATACATGTGACACATATATTGCAAAAATACTGAGATTGTTTTTTTGTGCCTGGATTGCTAAGATATGTCAGAAATATTGCATTAACATACATGAATTACAAAATTATGTCCGTTTAAATCCATTATTCCCTACGTTCAAGTAGATGTGGAGTAATGGGAGTATTTGTAGCCTTCAGGAACTTCTTGTTTGTTCTGTATTGTTAACATATGAAAGATAGTAGAAAATACAGTCAGACCTGTCTTACACAGCCAGTCAAATGCTGCATCAAAAGAGGAATGTGGTGCTGGCTGCTTACAGCAGGTGACCATTTAACACAGGTTCAAGTGTATTTTTGTATTTAAGGTATTTGAATCAAGTGTTTGTTAAGGACATGCAGAAGAACTCTTCATGGACATTCATCTATAATGATTGGCTAGCTGCAGACAGGGGGAGCTTACTGTTGACAACAACAACATTAATGCCCGTAACTGAGGTAATCTGCTGCAAGGAGCAAGTCTCATAACTCTGACTGTATTTGATACAAAAATTCCCGCTTTTTAAACTTTAATACAGAAAATCCTGCTTAGAGTATTCAAAGCTACTGCACTGTGCAGGAACGAAACTTCAAGTGTTTGAGGTGGATAAAAAATGTTTTAAAGAGCAAGCCCAATACAATGTATTTCTAGATAACTATGCTCTATTGATAGAATCTGCTTAAATTTTGCTCAAAAGGACTTTCACTAGTCAAGCATTATGTCTTATCATAGTTTTCATATAGCCAGATATGAATGAAGACAACCTGGTGAGACTTGATTCAGTTAAAATTATTTTTTTCCACATGCTTCTGTGCATCATTACACAATGTAGTACATACCACCTACGTGGTCGAGTGTTTAGAGTCGCTGACTTTAGATCACTGTAACCTCTCATAGATTGAGGGCCATGGGTTCGCGCCCTCATACCGACAATGTCTCTTTATGTGAGAAAGTTGGCAGTTTCTTATGGAGGATCGGAGTCAAGTACTAGTTCTACCCAGGAGTGATTGTTAGGGAAACTGTCTGTCTGATAAAATGACCAAGGTTGGAACGGGTGTCTAACAACAACAACAGCAACAATGTTTTATACTTTCAAAATAGTAATTTGGCAGATTCAAAATATAAATGTCTCAGTACAAAGATACATGTACAGTGTTGTTAAGGTTAATTAAAATGGAATACAGTTCACTTGTAATGTTAATTGGACAAAGGAAAGATTACATGTATTTATAAATAATACAGTTTTTTTAAAGGACCTAAAATTATCAACGCTTACCTTTCTAGGAGGAATTGAAGTCTAAAAGGAAGTACAATTTTGTGATTAGATCAACACAAGATTTGAGAGATGGCCATATCTGGCTAAGTATCTTTTCAAAACCAGCAAGCAGTACATTCACACGAGTCCAGCGGCTAACATGTTGTCTAACACTTCTGCTGACCACCATGTTGACCAATATCATGTTTTATGGGATACCAACAGATAATCCCGAGGACCAGGTAGCAGCAGGCAACTTTAAGCTGTCACTGTCTCAGATAATCATAGGTATGTAGGATTTTGTTACTACTATGTATGTATATTTACAGAAAACTCCATACATATACATAAACTCCATATATAAGGACTCCAGATATAGCGAAATTCTGGATATAAGAAACAAATTTTCTGGGGGCCATTTATTTCTTTTTCATAAAAATTTGTTATATTGGTTGAATTTCCCAGATTAGGAACAAATTTAAGTCCCGTGTGTTACTAGGGTTCTGTAACAAACCCCTGTGGACCATTTAAATTTGTTCCTTATATCCAAAGTATGTTATATTCACATTATATTCAATAAAGGAAAGAAAAAAAAAAATCCAAATCGAAACTTCACTTATATGGAATTAACTGTATGTGAAAGAAATTGTTTGATTACACACAGCTGGGTCTTCATTAATCTTTATAGGTATAGAAAGCAGTCTGATCATGTTTCCTGTGAATCTCCTGATTGTGCAGCTCTTCCTCAAAGTCAAACCCAAACCACAGCAACACGAGTATAATGAGCCCAAGCCAGTAGAATATTTTCTTGAAGGAATTTTTGGGGCAAAGTGGCAACAGATTATGGCAAATATAGATAAGAATTTACTGGAGCTCACCAATATAAAGGATGTTGAAGGAATGAAAGTTTTCACCAAAGTTCCAAGGTAAAAATATTTTTAGCTCACCTGGCTTTGCCAGGTTGAGCTTTTCTAATGGATGATTGTTCGTCGTCCGTCAACATTTTGATTTAAACGACATGTCTTCTGAAACGACTTGGCTAATGTTGATAAAACTATACAGGGATGTTCCTTGCATAAAGCTCTACCAAAATTGTTTAAAGAATTCCATTCCATGCAATGGCAAAAAAAAAAATCTTCTCTGAAGCAACTGAGCTGTAGCATGTTCAAATTATGAAACCGAGTCAGCAGAAGGTCACTTAATTTTGCATAGGCTTATATAGGAAAAACTTTTAAAAACTTGATCTCTGAAACCACAAGGCTTAGAGCTGAGATATTTGGCATGTAGTATTGTCTAGTGAACCTCTACCAAGACTGTTTAAATTATGACCCCCTGATCAAAATTGACCCTGCCCGGCGGGTTACTTGGTTTTACAATGGCTATATAGGAAAAACTTTAAAAAACTGGTTGTCTGAAACCACAAGGCCTAAAGCTTAGATATTGGCATGTAGCATTGTCTAGTGGACTTCTTCCAAGAATGTTCAAATTATGACCCCTGATCAAAATTGACCCAGGGGGGGGGGTCACTTGGTTTTAAATAGGTTTATATAGGAAAAACTTTTAAATTCTTTTTCTCTGAAACCACAGGGTTTTGAGCTGAGATATTTGTCATGTAGCATTGCCAAGTGGAACTCTACAAAGTTTGTTCAAGTCATTACCCCTGGGTCAAACTGACCCAGCCTGGGGGTTCTCTTTATTCTACATAGGAAACACTTTAAAAGTCTTCTTCTCTGAAACCACAAGGTTTAGATATTTAGCAAGTAGCATTGCCTTGTGGACCTTTACCAAGATTGTTCATCATGGCCCCCAGGTAAAGATTAACCCGTCTTGGAAGAAAGGGTCCCTTGATTTTTCATAGTCTTAAGGCGCAAGTGTTCTCGACAAAAATACACAGTATTTCCACATATCAGGTTTAATACAATATAACAACAGCTAATAAAATATTACAGGGTTCAATGCTGCACACAATTGATATATATACTTACGATTTTTTTGAGAATATATTATGAAAACGTAGGTAACGCAATCAAGATGGCGTGTTTTGGTATATGTATCACATGTATCGGATAACACTGATCTCAAACTACAAACCACAAATGTAGATTCAAACTACAAAACCTTTAAACTAAGTATATGCAGTTATGAAAAAACTGGTAAGATTTTTTAACCGATTTAATGTACACGAGTATAAGAACAACAGTGCACCGGATCATAAAGTGGGTAGTTAAAACACTATGGAGTTTGGAAACGGTGTTTACCCACATTATCAAAACAAACTATATTTGTCGGCATGGGAAAGGTGATAACGTGATCAAAACAGTATGCAGCCACATAAGCTTCTTTTCTTCTTGTATATTCAGGCCCTCTGTAGATCTGGTGTTAGATGCTGTCTCAAGTGTTGCTTCTTTTCTTCTTGTATTTTCAGGCCCTCTTAAGATCTTCTTGTATTTTCAGGCCCTCTCAAGATCTTCTTGTATTTTCAGGCCCTCTCAAGATCTTGTATTTACAGGCCCTCAAAAGATCTGGTCTTGCTTCTTTTCTTCTAGCATTTTCAGGCCTGCTTAAGATCTTCTTGTATTTTCAGGCCTTCTTAAGATCTTCTTGTATTTTCAGGCCCACTAAAGATCTTCTTGTATTTTCAGGCCCTCTTAAGATCTTCTTGTATTTTCAGGCCCTCTAAAGATCTTCTTGTATTTTCAGGCCCTCTTAAGATCTTCTTGTTTATCAGGCCCTCTTAAGATCTTCTTGTATTTTCAGGCCCTCTTAAGATCTTGTATTTTCAGGCCCTCTAAAGTTCTTCTTGTATTTTCAGGCTCTCTGAAGATCTTGTTTATCAGGCCCTCTTAAGATCTTCTTGTATTTTCAGGCCCTCTTAAGATCTTGTATTTTCAGGCCCTCTAAAGATCTTCTTGTATTTTCAGGCCCTCTAAAGATCTGGTCTTAGATGCCGTCTCAAGTGAACTGTCAAATAAGATTGAAGGAAAAGTGTAAGTCAAAATTTCTGATAATGGTTGTAAGCATCTGAAGTTATGCCATTAGAAAATTTCTTTTATAAAGGTGGGCATATTAAAATTGCACTGTCCGTTCGTCTGTGCATCTGTCCCTTTTTTCATGTGCAGGCTGTAACTTTGTCATGCATGAAGAGATTTTCGTAAAATCTGGCAAAAATGTTCATCACATGAAGACATGAGCGTGAAAGACTCATGTCCCTACCTCAAATGTCTAGGTCACACTTAGACATTAAAGTTCACAAAATCCAGTATGCATGCACACATTTGAGTCCGGGCTGTAACTATGCCATGCATGAGGGGAATTCAAACCTGTTCAGCACATAAAGACAATATGTTGAATACAAGACCCAGATCCGTACTTCAAAGGTCAATGTTATACGTAGAGTTTAAAGGTAATTGTATCATGTATATATGCACACAATCATGTCCAGACTGTATCTCTGTTATGTATTGAAGGATTTTAAAATAACTTGGCACATATGTTAGCACATCAGTATCCTTGCAAGACCCATGACCCTACCTCAAAGGTCAAGGTCACATCTAAGAGTTTAAAGGTCGTGGAATCCTGTTCAGGCAGTATCTCTGTCATGCATTGAAATATTCTAAAATTACATAGCTGAGTTGTTGAGCACATGGTGATGACGTGTCATAGGCAAGTCCTGCATCTTTACCTTGAAGGTCAAGGTAACACTGTATATATGCACATGTTCATGTCCAGATTGCAACTCTGTTCTTTTTAAAAGATTTTTAAATGAATTGGCATAAATTTCTAGCACATGGACATAAAGCGTCAAGTGCACACCTTGAAAGTCAAGGTCACAGACTGTATAACAACTATTTCGCTGCATTCATTGCTTATGAGGGGCAGCTTTTGTTAATTTATATCTGCATTATTGATTACCTGTACAAGATTTGCCTCTGTGATCAAGTGGTTAAGGCAGCTACACCTATCGCTGCTTTAAGAGTCACAGGTTTGACTGACTCTTTAAATTGAAAAGTTGGCAGTTTCTTATCAAGGTAGCCATGTACTGGCCTTTACTGGGGAAGATTGCTTGGAGAACTGCTTCTCTGTACATAACTGAGAAGCTACTTAAATTGTCTTAAAGTCCTATTTGCACTTTGATCAAAATTGTATCCTTATATTAAGATATGTGGCATTTTTAAGACCCATTCTTAATTTACCTTTTATGTTTAGTTCACATCTAAGAAGTTTATGAAGGTCATGTAATCCTAAATAGGCAGTAATCTTTGTCATGCATTGAAGTATTCTAAATTAACTTTTATGCGCATTTGTTTAGCACATGATGATGCAAGACGTGTCGTATGCAAGTCCTACATCTTTACTTTAAAGGTCAAGGTCCTACATTTGAAAGGTCAGAGATTTATGGAATCCTGTATATATGCACACTTCATGTCCAGACTGCAACTTTGTTATGTTTTAAACGGATTTTAAAATGAATTGGCATAAATGTCTAGCACATCAGGACGAAATCGTCAAGTGCAACACCTTAAAGGTCAAGGTCATACTTAGAGTTTTAATGAATGATACCATTTTTGGTGCAAATATCATCACTTATGAATGAAGGTTTTGTTAATTTATATTATTTCTGCATGATTGATTACCTGTATACAAGATTGGTTAACGTATGCTAAAACCTATCTATGCTTTAACAGTCAGGGTTTGACTGACTCATTTATATTGAAAAGTTGAAAAGTTTCTTATCAAGGTAGTCATATGACACATTTGGCCTTTACTGTGTGAAGATTGATGTTAAAGATTTGCTAATCAATCTAGTACATAGCCAAATTCCAAGTCCCTATAAATTGTCTTAAAGTCCTATTTGCACTTTGGATGCATAATTACTTGTATCTCTTATATTAAGATATCCGACTGGCAAGTAATTTGTTAAAAAAACATTCTTAATGTTGCTTTTTAAATCGAAAGTATGTGTTATATATATAGCACATGTATTGAGCACATGGAGAGGAAACAAACTGTGAAGCACCCCTTTGGGGGCCTCCCCCCCCCGGGGGGGCCCCCCCGCGCTTTTCAATGTTATTGTGAAAAAAAAGGAGATGCTATGTGATGACACTTTTGAGGAAGCGTCAAAAATATGAAAGAAATGTATACATTAGCAGCATTGTTTTAGACTTAACAGTTATAAGCATTTTTCTATCCCTGAATTCATTATCTATTTAATGCTAATGGGACTTCAATGACACCAAGAATAATTTAAAGATTGTCATCTGCACTGAAGGTACTTGAAAGTCAGCTATTTGAAAGAGGTCTGGAAAAAAATGTTTTCTTTATCTGTTTAATCTCATGTTCCGTGTGTGCTGTTCTCAACTGACATTTTTTTTTTTCAATCTCATACTAAAGATGTACTGATATATACAGGTTTCCTTGGTGGTTTGTTAATGTTGCCTGGGTGATATCAATGATGACTTGTATGATTTCCTCATACTTTGTAATGCTGTATGGACTGAAGTACGGGTACACGCGCAGTGTGGAATGGCTGGTTTCCTTCTTCGTGGGCTTCTTTCAAAGTGTCTTTGTACAACAGCCCTTGAAGGTTATTATATTATGTACTAATTCGTTTTTAGCTTGATTGTGAAGTAAGCTTGGAGCTTATTGAGTCACTCTCGAGTCCGCTTCCTTGAAAAACCAGTACTGGTGTCATATGAGGAGGTATGCTTGTGAACCCAGTGGGGCTCAAACCCGAAACACTTTAACCTCTACACCACTGAAGGTTATTATATCCTGTACTGTGTTTTAATGTAACCAGTGGTTAGAGGTAAGGCTCTGCAAAAACGTAAACAGGCATAGTATGATTCTTCAGCATAATCATGTTTGCATATTCCCTCAGATTTTTTCTCTTTGTGAAATTTGTGGTTTTCATAAATTAATGTCTCTTGTTCTTGACATTGGGCAGTCACTTAATTTAGTTCAAGGACTAGATTGATAAACACTTCTTATTGTTGTGTATGAACTTGAAGATTCAATAGAATTATGAGGTTGCTTGCAAGCAATTTACTATGAACAGCCTTTTCACATGACATCAGTTGTCCAATAATTTTACCGCCTCGAAAACCTAGTGGTTAGAGCATCCACTTTGTGTGAGGAAGGGCCTGGGTTTGATCCCTGGCCGTGTCATACCAAAGCCATAAACAGTTGTGTACTGACAGCTCCTATGTTTGGCAGGTAGCATTGAAAAGGTCAGTGTCAGGAAGGTAAAGGGAACCTTCCTGCCTCTAGAAAAAGGTAGGTACTTGTTACTCGATACCCTGTTTGTCGTACAATAGCTTTGTAGCTAATGTTGTCTGAGTATTATGTGTGACATTAGATATGGCTTCTTTATCTTTATAACTTGTATACATTTCCCTCAATGACTATTTCCTGTGGTTCTGTCCAGTATCTCTGATGAATGAAGGAATTTTGAAAGTGGTAATCAAATAATATTCAGTTGTGGCTAAATGGTAAAATAAAATCTACAGCTGTGGTTGAGTGGTAGAGACACCGACCTGAAATCACTGAAATTTTCATTGGTTGATGGTCATGGGTTCAAGCTCTGCTACCCTCTGGGTCAGGTGGCAGTTTCTTTTATGGGTTCAAGCTCTGCTACCCTCTGGGTCAGGTGGCAGTTTCTTACATGGGTTCAAGCTCTGCTACCCTCTGGGTCAGGTGGCAGTTTCTTACATGGGTTCAAGCTCTGCTACCCTCTGGGTCAGGTGGCAGTTTCTTACATGGGTTCAAGCTCTGCTACCCTCTGGGTCAGGTGGCAGTTTCTTACATGGGTTCAAGCTCTGCTACCCTCTGGGTCAGGTGGCACTTTCTTATATACGATAGAGGTCTAGTACTTATCTTTTCCGGGCACAGTGGTTAGCTAAACAACACCCCGTAAATAACTAAATTTTATTGAAACCAGCATTAAATCCAAAAGCACAAATATGTAAACAAAATGATGGAACAGTTAAAGTTATTCACATATATATGCAGGAATTAAGGAAAGGTAAATTCATGAATCTGTAAGTAAAACTGTTTCACTCTGTTACATGACTTCTTGAGGATATTAGAGTATCTAGCTGTAAAACTAGATCTACAGAAGTACAGAGAATTTTAAGCACAATGTTTTGGCTTGACTTTAGAACTATTGCACGTCTTTTTTTACAAATATTAACAGATTCATTACTGTGTAACAGGTGCTTGGCATTGCTGTTCTTTTGACATTGATATTAAAGAAGACGCCAAAGTTTGAGGACACTGCACCACATAAAGAGCGGGGTAAGAAGAAGTGCTAATCTACAAATGTTTCACATTTAAGAAAGTACAATAATATCTATCATGTGTTTTGGATTGGAATATCCATCCTGAGGGTACCTGCTCATTGGGCGGTAACAAGGTTTGCCTGAAACACAGGGCCATGCCGAGTCTCATAATATTCATTTACTAATTAAAAATGTGTACATGTATATAAAAAATAAGCAGTAAAAATGGTGTTTGAAGTGGTTTTTAGGCCTGAAATTAAATGTGGTCATCGCACGTCATATTCTTTCTGGGGGTTAGAAAGTTAGAAAAAATGTCAGGTTTACCAAATATACAAGTTTTCTGCATGTGAAAGAAAACTACATTCAGTAACATTAATTTCTTCAATGTTCCTATTTGCGGCAAAAGATATAGCTGTATTTTAGACAGTCTTGTTATAACTTCATTTAATTGTTACCCATACCCCAAGGGTGTGTCATGCACAACAACCAGTCACACTTGAGTAGTCCAACACTACTACATACAAGTTTGTTCCCAGTCTGTATCATCCACATGCATTGACCGATTTTGATATAACTTAAAACATTTGTTACCAATGTGATGAAGATGTGTCATGCTCAACACCTAGGCACTTACTCCCAAGGTAAAGGTCACACTGAGGGCTCAAACCCTTTCAAATGGTGTTATATAGCAATATTTCCTGTCGTCTCTGTATCTTGTTAATACATGGACTGTAGTCACACAATTGTTATCTGTGCCATAAGGATATCTCCCAAACAACACCAAGGGTCAAAACTTAGGTCTTATACCTTGGTTTAACATATACATATATATATATACAATGAATTAAATAACTGATTTTATATGGCTTTAAAGTAAAGATTTAATTAATAATATTAACTGTGCTACGTGTTTCATACAATTATATATTTACCCTAACTGTGTACACTCTTCTTGTAGATTGATTGAAACCAGTGGGGGACTTTGTATTGCATGACAATACCTTTTTATTAGGTCTTCTCCATATTTTTGTACTTTATTTCAGACAGAGATGAGGAGTATTTACATTCTGTGTGTATCACCCCGCCAGAGGCTCATCAGCTTGTGATGGAACCTCTTCCAAAAGTACTTCTCAATCGGATCAGAAATAGATTAAAGGTATAACTAAACGCCTCAATTACTATTCTATTTCATATAAGTATTCATGTTTGTGTACTCAACAATCTGAACAACTAATGGTAGGGGTGCAACGATACGGTCAAAGCCGCATTGCAATATATTGCGCAATAGTTAAACCCGTATTGCAATACATATTGAGATATATTGATGCAGTAGAAAAGCTAAAACAAGAGCTGTCCCTCACAAGTGACGAATGCCCCCGAAAGAGGTGCCTCACAGTCTGTCCTCTCCATGTGCTCAATAAATGTGCTATGTAATTTTAAAATCCTTCCATGCATGACAGAGTAACCATGCATACAGTATTCCATTACTTTAAACACTAAGTGTGACCTTGACCTTTGAGGTAGGGACTTGGGTCTTGCACGCGACACATCCGCTTGATGTGCTAGACATTTGTGCCAAGTTATTTTAAAATCCTTCAAAGCATGATAAAGTTATAGTCCGGACACAAATGTATGCATATATACAGGATTCCATTACCTATAAACTCTAAGTGTGACCTTGACCTTTGTGGTAGGGACGTGGGTCTTGCATGCGACACGTCATCTTGATGTGCTAGACATTTGTGTCAAATTATTTTAAAATCCTTCAATGCATGACAAAGTTACAGTCCGGACACGAATGTGTGCATATATGCATATATAGAGGAATCCATTACCTTCAAACTTAAAGGTCCTATCCATCTAACAACAAAACCAACTAAGTATGACCTTGACCTTTAGAGGTAGGGACTTGGGTCTTGCACCGACACATTGCTTGATATGCTAGACATTTGTGCCAAGTTATTTTAAAATCCTTCAATGCATGACAAAGTTACAGTCCGGACACAAATGTATGCATATATAGAGGAATCCATTACCTTCAAACTTTAAGTATGACCTTGACCTTAGAGCTAGGGACGTGGGTCTTGCACGCGACACGTCGTCTTGATGTGCTAGACATTTGTGCCAAGTTATTTTAAAATCCTTCAATGCATGACAAAGTTACAGTCCGGACACGAATGTGTGCATATATGCATATATAGAGGAATCCATTACCTTCAAACTTTAAGTATGACCTTGACCTTAGAGCTAGGGACGTGGGTCTTGCACGCGACACGTTGTCTTGATGTGCTAGACATTTGTGCCAAGTTATTTTAAAATCCTTCAATGCATGACAAAGTTACAGTCCGGACACGAATGTGTGCATATATGCATATATAGAGGAATCCATTACCTTCAAACTTTAAGTATGACCTTGACCTTAGAGCTAGAGACGTGGGTCTTGCACGCGACACGTTGTCTTGATGTGCTAGACATTTGTGCCAAGTTATTTTAAAATCCTTCAATGCATGACAAAGTTACAGTCCGGACACGAATGTGTGCATATATGCATATATAGAGGAATCCATTACCTTCAAACTCATAAGTATGACCTTGACCTTTGAGCTAGGGACGTGGGTCTTGCACGCGACACGTTGTCTTGATGTGCTAGACATTTGTGCCAAGTTATTTTAAAATCCTTCAATGCATGACAAAGTTACAGTCCGGACACGAATGTGTACATATATGCATATATAGAGGAATCCATTACCTTCAAACTCTAAGTATGACCTTGACCTTAGAGCTAGGGACGTGGGTCTTGCACGCGACACGTTGTCTTGATGTGCTAGACATTTGTGCCAAGTTATTTTAAAATCCTTCAATGCATGACAAAGTTACAGTCCGGACACGAATGTGTGCATATATAGAGGAATCCAAAACCTTCATACTCCAAGTGTGACCTTGACCTTTGAGGTAGGGATGTGGGTCTTGCACACGACACGTTGTCTTGATGTGCTAGACATGTGTGCCAAATTATTTTAAAATCCTTCAATGCATGACAGAGTTACAGTCCGGACACGAATTTGTAAGTGGGGACGGACAGACGGACGGTGCGATTTTAATATGCCACCCTTCGGGGGCATAAAAATAGAATAAAACCAAATCACTACCATATTACAGTGCCACATTTAGCTAAGCGTCAAATGATCCTGAACTTGCCTTTTGAAAGCTAACTCAACTTATTGGCAAGTTATAATATATTTGTAACCAAAGAGTGCCAAAGATGGTCAAACATGATCTACTTTTTCTTCTTTTTCTGATTTATTTACATGCAAAGCAATGTGTTAAGTGAGTAGTTAATTTAATCTGAATATCGCAGTACAGGAATTTGTACAGCGGTACATATTGGCAAGGCTCTGTATTGCAATTTACCGGTATACCTGTATATTGTAGCACCACAACTAACGGTAATGTCCAAAGTAAAACATGGACACGTTTAAATTTTCAATTTTAGCAGGGAAAACTCCCCGAAAGGATTGATATATTTCAAACAAATTCTCATTAAAAGAAAACAATTATTAAATCTGTGACCAGGAAACTTGATCATTTTCAGATTGAATGGTTGATGGATGTAACATTGCGGGACATGATCTTTCACGCTGTGTATCTCATAGTGGTACTAATTATGGTACATGGACATCGTGACATTAACCAGGCTTTCCGAAATACAGAAACAGTTCGAGCAATATTCGTGAAACCATCGCAAGGATTTGGTTTTGAACAGGTGTTGTGCATTTGTATTTTGGTATTAGTTTTTTCCCCATTAATGGCTCTATAAAAATATATTTTCAATATAAAATTATTTTTAGACTTCTTCTTTCAAAAATCATGAAGTGAAAGAACCCATGATTATTTTGTTTAAACCTATTTATTTGACATTGTTTGAAGACTTACTGGTAGGGTATAGTACAGGTAACCATGATTGGCAACTATTGTACCCCCCTCCCCCTAACCCCACCCCGCCAACGCCCACCCATTTTCTTTCAGTACAGTAAACAAACTCCGGAATAGTGAAACTCCGGATATAAGGAACGAATTTTCTTTGCCCAATACTTTTTTCTTTCTCTATTTTATATGAAAATGTTATATGGATATAACAAACTCCGAATATAAGGAACACATTTAAATGGTCCCGAGGAGTTCGTTATAAACAGAGTTTACTGTATTATAATATAAAGACAATAATTGGCTAACTATTGTAGTAAGATGAAATATCAAACACTGACTAACCTGTCATTTGATATTTTCAGAGAATACATACATATTGAACAAATTTACAGATTAACTACAACAGAATACAATTGAACTTTGTTTGTTCGAAACTTGAAGGGGCAGACGATTTTAGTTTGAGGGATTGGTAGTTTGAGCCATCAAGGTCCACCATTCATGGGTTGCCATAAATCCAGTGAAAACACATGGAATTTGTTTCCATTTTTCTAGTGTAATTAGCAGTTACTCTGATGTCAGCATGTGTCTCTGATGTCATCATGTGTCTCTGATGTCAGCATGTGTCTCTGATGTCAGCATGTGATTCTGGTGTCAGCATGTGTCTCTGATGTCAGCATGTGATTCTGATCCACTTCCACCTGTCGCATGTGTCTCTGGTGTCAGCATGTGTCTCTGTGTCGCGTGCCTGGTGCAGCATGTGTCTCTGATGTCAGCATGTGTCTCTGATGTCAGCATGTGTCTCTGATGTCAGCATGTGATTCTACTATATCTACCAGTGCAGATCATGAACATGCATACTCATGCAGTCCGAGTATTATCTCCGCTGTTTGGAATTCTGTCTGTTAATTTTCAGGTGGCCCATTCCTCTTTAAACAAGTGGTACCGCCCAAGTTGACAGATGGACAAGTCCGGTGAAGCATTTTATTAGGGAAAAGGTTAAACATAAGATAGCTTTGCAAAAGCGTGCTTCATTTACTTCAGGTTTCAAAAAGAGAGGACTTTTATACATACCTTCAGGATACAGTTGTGCCAGCTATGCTCGATATAACAGCTAACCATGACAGTGCAAGCCTCGGATCCAATCATTACCTTGTTGGAACGTACAGATTACGACAGCTTAGGATGAAACAAGGTGCTTGATGAATGTAAAAACATAGATTGGTTTGATTTGGCATCGTTAAACCGCACATCCACATAGTATAGGCCATGTCGCATCGGCTAAAGAACAAAAATTGGTGCTTCCCTTAAATAATAATTTTTTTTTGAATACATACAAGTTTTATTAGACATTGTTAATAAAATATCATATGTATTGAATCACCAGATCTTTCTTGTAATTTCTGAAAATGCCATCCCAATATGCACCTTGTAATTATATCATTGTTGGTGCAGATGTTTTGAAATATGAATTACTTTTGTATGTACATGTATATTATCAATAGTGTACACATTGTCAATATAAAAACAGATTTAGAAATAATAAATGTGTCCCTGTATTTTATTGCTGAATAAAACAGTGAGGAGTTCAGATGCATAGTAATTAAATCGCGAGATTGTAGCAAGAGTTATTTAATTTTCTGCATCTGACTGACTATATTTTATTAAATGATAAAATATAGGCATATATTTATCATTTTAATTCTAACATGCCATTTTTGTTGAAAACTACCCAGAACTTTATTTAACACTAAGTAGCAGCACATTTTTATAACTTTAAAACGCAAGATGCAATAAGACACAGTAGTACGATAGGTCACAATATTTCTCACACTATCTCCTTGGAGAAATGGTCTGTATTTTATTTTACACTATGTCTTTATAAGAAACGCAGCCACTCTTGTTAGAATATCTTATCTTGCATGCATGTATTGATGATGGTTATTTTAATCGAATATAATGGTTGTGTTCTATGGGTTGATGGCCCCTATAGAGTTTTGGATCACTCCATCAAGGGTTAAGGTCACAGTGTCACTGACCTTTACATGGAAAAGAGGTTTCATAAATATAACTCAAGAACTACTCAATGTAAACTGTTACAATTTAAGACAGTGGTTGCTTTATGATTTTGAGGTCACTCCATCAAAAGTCAAGGTCATTGTTACCTGTATATGAAAAATGGTTTCTGAAAGATAACTTTGAAACCATTTGGCGAACACTTTGTAGACTTAACATGATTGTTAGTTTGGACAAGTGGGTAACACAATGGATGAGTTTATCACTCTGTCAAGGTCATAGAAAGCTGTGAACTGCTCACTGTTTGAGTTTTTCTACATGACAAATTGCATGAAGGAGGTTTTTGTGTATTACAGACATTTGTTGTAATTGCAGAGGAATGCAAGCCTATTTTTTACGATTTGCCTCGTAACTGTAAAGAACCATACTGGATAGGTGGTGAAGACACGAAAAGTTTTAATCGGTCATGGTCACACCCACTGCCTGAAAATTTGAAGGTTGCAAACCCCGACCATTGGGACCATCGAAGTGCTTGGGAACTAGAAACACTGCCCTACCCAGGGGCACATGCCACGTATTCTGGGGGAGGATATGTTGTAGACCTGCCTCCTAATGTCAACTACCATTCAGGTAAGTGGAGCCACCTTGGTGCAATGGTATTGTTGCCTCGAGATTGGCAGGTCCCAGGTAAGATCCCCACCTGTGGCCAAGTAGTGGTAGTGTCCTTGGGCAAGACACAGGTAATTCCACATTTCATCTCTCTCTTTAAGATTGATTTCATCTGGAGTGAGTCATGGGAGCATTAATATAAATTGTAAGAACTTGTTTTGCAATTGAGAATAAATAATTTAGTATAAATTAAAAAATATCAAACAGATTTGCACTAGAACACAGTCATATACATATGGTCTACAATTTCAGAAAGTAACACAATGATTTCAGTTTGAAAGGGGTCTGTAAAAGAACAAATCATGCAGCCATGAAAATTTCACTCAGCAAAATGTGTCTAGAGCTATAAAGTTTGATATCTTTGCTAAAACATGCAATTTTAAAGTACAAAAAAAGTATTCTAACTGGTGACATATAAATGCATAATTGCTTCGGTGATGTCTGGTCTCTATTAGGGTTTGTCTAAGACTTTTAATAAAAGTCCAGTTTAGTTAAGATATTTCATGACTTTAGAGATTGAATTTTAACCTAAATATTCATAGTTGTATCTAAATATAAGGATGGATTCTTGAGTTTTTATTCACTTTACAAACTATATTAATTGGGTTTTGTTTATGAAAAAAAATAAATAAGCAAATTTAAATTTTTCAGGCATTTTTTCCCATCTGGAGTCGACAGAGTGGATAGATGGATACACCAGAGCTGTGTTTCTCGAGTTCACCCTGTATAACCCAAATGTAGATCTCTTCACAGTTGTGGTGTACCTGTTTGAGTTCTCAACCGTTGGCCGTATATTTCCCATGCACCACGAGTTCACTTCAAAGTTGTACCACTACTCAAATGACTATGAAATTATGATCGCATGTTGCGAAGTGATATTTTTCTGCTTTAATATTGCATTTGTTTATGTGGAAATAAAAAAACTGAGACGGAAAGGGAAGTCCCAGTACTTTTCAGATTTTTGGTCATACATCGAAATTGTTCAGATTTCTTTGGCTATAGTTGTGTTTGGACTGTTTCTGAAGAGAGTTCATGCAGTTAACAGTGTTTTAGACGAATTCAAAAACTCCAAAGGACAGTATTTTGTTAACTTCTACTCGGCAATGTTTTGGGATTTTATTTTTGGGTATATTTCTGCGTCACTGATTGGTCTAGTCACTATGAAGACCGTCAAGCATCTGCGATACAACAAACGTACAAGATTAATTGCCACAACCCTCGGAGGTATCAAAACTGTCTTTTTAGGTTATGTGTTCATGTTTGCAATTCTAACAATTGCATTTGCACAAATTTCCTATCTGATGTTTGGCAGCAGAATGCAGGATTACCGAACTTTTGGCGACTCCTGGTGTGCGATAATAATTGTTCTGATGGGTCAGGGCGATTATTTGGGATTACAAAGCATCTATCGAATCATTGGAATGTTATTCATTGTTGCAGTGATAATGCTATGCCAGTACGGACTTATGGTCATGATGATAACAATCTTGAATGTTGGTCGACTTGAAGCCAGGTACAAGCTGCAAAAAAAGAAAAACAAGTTTGAGCTTCTGAATTATATTCGTAGCAAAGTAAAATTAGTATTAGACATCAAATAAGGTTGTTAATCTAGTGGCAAACTGTATATGCCTCAATTTCTTATAAGTTGAAGAAAATCATGTTAGAAATGATGCTGAAATTTTTAGTAAGAATCTTGAATTAATATATTTCCATTTGCTTTGTAGATGATGCGAATTTTTAGATCGAATTCCATTTGCATTATAATTATTTACATAAAATGTTAATTTTATACACTTAGAATCATCGTTATCCTATATGCATTTTGACCGAAAGAAATGTGACAAGTTGAATTTTTGTACTTGTCATAGCAAACAACATTGAACAAGAGCAGTTCTTATTGACAGTGTGCGTGAACGTGTAGATGTCCCAGGAATACCTGTAACTAAGCGGGTAATACCTGAAGTTTGTCTTCCTCATATCTTTTATATAAAGTATGCGATGTACTAAGAATCATGACTACTAAAATCTGAGGTTGAAAGAATGTTTGTTGTTTCTACTATATTAAGTATCGTTAATTTAGTTCACTTTGACGACAGTTCACTTTGACGAAACAGTTCACTTTGACGACAGTCCTCAAAAATAAGCTATTTTGATCAACAGTTGTCAACTGTATGGCGATCTCTTGTCCACAGTTTGCTTGTTACCACTCTGTAAGGCCAAAAATTTGCCCAAACTTGATGGAACTTGGGTCATATAAATTTTAGGCAAGAATGATACATAGTCTTATGGAGTAAAAATCTAGGGTCAGTAGGTGAAACCAGAAAAACTTGTAGGCCTGATTGAAAATTTTGTCAGTGTCTAAATGAAAATGAAGTAAAGAATAAATTTTTTTTTTTTTTGGACAGGAATTCTTCCTGAGCCTTGGTCAGAATATCTGACTAAATGGTATAGAGACCATGTTTGAACCAACACACTTTGGTACAGAAACCAAGAACACTATTTAGGGTCATATTTTCTTTTACCAGGATGTTCATAGACATTTGTGGTAATGTTTATGAAATCTAGGTCACATGAAAACTGGGTCAATAGGTCACATGAAAACTGGGTCAAATAGTCAAATAAAGTCAACACTCTGAGAATCATATTTTTGATAGGTTCTTCAGCGGATTTGGTGAGCATGTTTGTCGGAATGAATCTAAGTCAAACTTCAAAATTGGTCATCTAGAAATTTGGTCTCTTTGTAAACATTGAAGGTTAAATCTGTGATAGGATCTTTATGAAACTTGATAGAGTTTTACGTTTTCCCCTTGTCATAATCCTTAGACATGCAGTTCGTTCGGATTGGCTTTGACACGCAGTTCCGGGTTGTGTTTTTTTCGTAACTCATAAGAGCAACATAGGGTCACTATTTTGTATAAGTATATTTCAATATTTGTCACAAAGAAAGAAGAAAAAAACTGCTGGTTTATCGTAACATCTTCATTCAAGATACATTTATATTTTAATGTTTGAAATAAGGTGTAGATATGTTGATGGTTTATTTTTTATTTGAAGTTCAAATTATGTATTTCATTGTTAACATTTTCTTTTTTGATGTTTATTAATCTGGTAAAGATTCCTTGTTAATCATACAACTATCAGTATATAAAACAACAGCACAAAACTAAGAATTTCCACTCTTTTACATCTATATGTATATGATGCATCATATTTACACATGTACCTGTAGTGAGAGGGGGTGGGGTTGTGGCATATATCATGCAAATTGTCCCATAATCTGCTGTGATAGTGCAAAGTACAGAAATGTGTATTAGTATTCATTTGTATTTGTGCTCTTGATACTCTAGTGTTATTAATACATGGCAAATATATGTCCCTGTGTGCATGCAAATCATTAGTACTTTGCAATGTATGTTCCATTGCTGTATCCCCAGCCCCGATTCCCCAACCCTCTTCCTCCTTTGAAATGGAGTGTCGTTTTAGTCAAATTGTCCCTTGACCACATTGTTTCTAGAGTATAATTGATGTTTCCTTTTGACAACTTGATGACCCCCAGGGCCCCCTAACATTTCTTTATATTGTATAGATTAATTCTAATCACAATGTACAAGTTCTTCAAATGAAGTTCGTTTAGAACAAATAGATGGTCCCTATTATTTTTGAGGTCACATCATCCAAAGAAAAAGGTGAAGGTCACAGCAAAAAGTGGAGATCACAGTAAAAGGTGAAGATCATGGTAAAAACGGTCTCCAAATCTTAACTCCATAACAATTCTGCACATACTTTACATGAAAGCTTTGGGTAAGCGAGTGTCTCTTTCTGAGGCAACTGGGTCAAAGGTCAACTGGCTCTTTATATTGCCCAAAGCTTGACTCGACCTTTTCTGGATGAAACAAAGAGTTGGAAGGATTCATGCTTCACAAACATGTCTTGTACATGTATTATATATGCTCTTGGTGCAAATGTTATCTTGTTTGTTGTTGTTTTTTTGCTTCCAGTTATTGATACACTGTTTTGTGTTTTTGTGCAAACATGTTAGTAAAACCATTTATATCTGTGTTCTTTGTGCGTATCTATTCAATAATTTATACTTAGTTGATACTGGTGCTTTTAATTAACCGGTATGTAGACTCATAATCATTCTTAAGAGTCAATTGAATTGAATAAATTTCAGTTGAATTGAAAAATTTATTAGAAATGGTCTGTCGATTGGTTATAAATAGTTCGTTTTGTTTGTAAATAAATACAGGCTGCTGTTTTACGCACAAATCTGTTCAATCATGTTCCAGGAAAACATTCATGTACTTTAAGAAATTTACTGTGTCATCAGTTACATTGTACCATGGAAAGTATAATCATGTAAGAACACAATTTTTTAGTGAAAATTCAGTTTGATGACCATGCTTTGACAATTGAATACTGAATACCTTGGAAATGTAATTAAGGTAGTTTGAAAATAAAATATGAGAAGTAACAAACTATTTTTATTGTTTTACCTATGATATGCTCTAGGTTTGGCATTTAAGTGTCCCACCGCAGCTTCTTTTCCATGTCCAATTTATAGCATAGATACACTATGTATTGTTTAAAGGGTTCATCCTAACGACTATTAGTTATATTAAGTGATTGAGCCAGGAATAAAAGCAGCCAGTTGAGAGAGTATCACTAGACGAGGAATCTGCTCAAGATGACCATTTTGAATACTGTGCCTTGTGTAATGATGAACAAATCGTAGCACTTGAAGGATAAAATACAGGTTTACATTTATTATTTCTCAAATAGAACAGCTAGTATGAATGAAAAATGATTGGAAGATCAGTGATGAAAGTATAAATTCCATTCAGCTGTAGTAGCTACTTTATGTACGGTTGGGAATTTGAATGTGGAGTAATTAAATCATGAGTGTGTGGCAAGATATGTATAATTTTTTGCATCCGAATTACCGTACTAAAATATAGTGATACATTTACATTTTGTATTACTTTTATTCTAACACAGATTGTTCCCTTATATGTTGTTGACAGTTCCAACCTTGGTCATTTTCACAGGCTGACAGTTTACCAACCCTGGGTAGAACCAGTACTAGACTCCGATCCTCCATAAGAAACTCAGCACAGAGTCATGGTCAGTAGCAGTGTGCGAACCCATGGCCCTCAATCTGAGAGGTAATAGTAATGTCAATTAAGTATGCGACTCTAACAATTCGACCACAGAGGCTATCCTTATGTTTACAAAGAAAACGGAGCCTCTCGTGTTAGAAAATGTTGTAAGATGCCGAGTCAGCTGATTAAAAATAAACTACAGTAAAACATTTCAATATTCCTTTTTTTTGTTCAAGGTACAAGAAAGAAGTGCTTGTGATCTCAACCTTTATTCAATACAATACATGACAATTTGCAAACATGATTAAAGTTATAAAAGCTACACTTGTTCTTATATAGGTTAAACTTCAAATTATAAAGTATGTTTTCAGTCACAATTACATACGGTTCACATGATTCTCTATGGTCATAATTTCATAGGAATTCTGATTCACACTACTTCATACAGTCATGATTTCATTGGAATCCTGATTCACACAACTTCATACAGTCATGATTTCATTGGAATCCTGATTCACACTACTTCATACAGTCATGATTTCATAGGAATCCTGATTCACACTACTTCATACAGTCACGATTTCATTGGACATCCTGATTCACACTACTTCATACAGTCACGATTTCATGGCTCCTGATCCCTACTCAAGCACATTCATGGCACCTGATTCACACTACTTCATACAGTCACGATTTCATTGGAATCCTGATTCACACAACTTCATACAGTCACGATTTCATTGGAATCCTGATTCACACTACTTCATACAGTCACGATTTCATTGGAATCCTGATTCACACTACTTCATACAGTCACGATTTCATTGGAATCCTGATTCACACTACTTCATACAGTCATTATTTCAAAGGAATCATGATTCACACAACTTCATACAGTCACGATTTCATTGGAATCCTGATTCACACTACTTCATACAGTCACGATTTCATTGGAATCCTGATTCACACTACCTCATACAGTCATATTTTCATAGGAATCATGATTCACACCAGTTTCTACATTCACATACAAATGCACATAGGAATTATGATTCACACCGTTTCCAAGTATTAAGTACTAAGGAATCATGATTCTACAGTTATTATGAATTACATAGGAATCATCATTGACACCATTTTCCAAGTAATATACATAGGAATCATGATTCACATCATTTTCTACAGTAATAGGATTCATGATTTACTTCTACTAACTTCATTCATGGATGTGGAAAACAAAATAATACTGAAGGCAATGTGGAATGAGACCTGTAAAAAAGCATATAACTTCTAAACAACAAGGACAGAACATTTCCTCCTTGTGTATAACATGATGGGTAATGTTCTTTAAATACAACTTGATTGGCCTGTATTGGGTTGTGTTTTTCCTTCCGGGCATGGCACTGGTGCAGTACTGCCTGCAATAAAGACATAAGAAGTTAACAAATTACCTCCCGTGTCAGAAGAAGTCTGTGCAACATGGTCAGGTCCAAGCACCACATATCCTTTGAACGGCCATAACGTAAACCGTATACAAGGGTTAAGACAGGTTTGGCCTTCCATAGAAGTGACAGTTACCGTATTGAACACGTTTTGTCTGTATGAATTTAAAGGCTGTGCCGACAGCTCCTGAATGTTGAAAACTCGGGACGCCTGAGGCAAATGCTGACACTTTAAGACAACCTTGAAAATGACCTTGGACACAATTTTACCAGGTTTGAAAATTTTCGTTTTACTAACGTTCTCGTACAGGCCCCTGTGGGATAGTTTTATGAGCGCGTGCAAATATTTTTTCATAGACATAAAGCAGACATGTTGTACTCAAACCTAGGTATATTGACATCTCGTTAGCAAAAAAAAAAAGTCCATGCGCAGGTTAGCAGACAGGGTGACCCCTGCGCGTGACCTCTGTAGGTGGGCCAATGGAAATTTTACTTTATGTTACAGCTCAATCTATTTGCTGACTCTATACAACACGCGCAGTAAACCGAAAGTAGCATAACGTGATGTACAGTGTTTACAAAAACATATGCATGTCTGTCGAGTATGTAACAAAATATGCCGGCTGTGCAAAGGATATGTACATAGTATTAATTGTTGGGTTGACTGTTTCAACCATGCCAGGGAAATTACTAAATTCGATACTTTTTGTCTTATTTCTGTTTACAACCACTGACATAATGTGGTGTTTAGGCCAGACCAGCTCTTCCCCAGCCCAGCATTATTAATGGATTCAAACTTGAAAAATATACACTAGAAATACATTACAAATGTGTAAAAAATACATTTTTTTTTCTGTGTTACTTTTCTCTCTTCATCATCAAAAAGACTTGATATGTGCAAGGACACACTCTCTAGGTTATGTACTATTCAACAAAGCAAAACTCAACTAAAAAATGCCATAGGGCCATAACTCTGCTACAACAAGATATGTGCATATCACAAATAAAACTCGAGGTGAATAGCTTCAAATGCTATTAGTCTTGTTGTATTTTTTCATGAACCTTAGTCATATACTTCCAAAGTTATGCACCACACATGCTGAAAAAGTCCATTACTTGCCACTAGTATATCAAGGGCCACAACTCTTCTAACCCGAGGCAATCAAACAAAGTCAACCTTGGGTGATAGCCTCGCCACCAGGCTAGATAATAAATATATTTCATTAAAACTTCAAGCAAAATACTTTCGGTAGATCATCTTACATTTTTGGCAGCAAAGGGAGTTAATTGAGTAAGAAATAGTAAATTTAAGGACTGAATGCCAGTCTAGGTGGATAACTTCACATGCCAATTAGATTTTTTGTAAATTTCATGACTATGTAAAGTAACTGCATGCAACCCAAAATTCTGATGAACAGATTCATGGAAATACTACAGTAAACTCCCTTACCTCTCCCCCCGCTCCCACCCAAGCCTGAACCCCTAACTTACCACTAACACAAAAGTGACCAGCAGGGCAGGGCAGACACTTGTTGCTATGGTTATTTGAGCTGTATGTTCCAGGTGCACAGCTTTCTCTTGTATATCCTGGAATAAGAACAATGAGGCAGTGTTACATCATCTCTGAGGTCACATTAGAAAGTAACCAAACTCTACATGAGCTTGAAAATCAAGTCTGTCAACTTAACATTATACAGTTTTGTCTAAAAAATTCCTATCATCCCTGACCCAAAGACCACCTCCTAAAAAATACCACCCTGCAAATAAAGACCACCTCCTAAAAAATACCACCCTGCAAATAAAGACCACCTCCTAAAAATACCACCCTGCAAATAAAGATAAGCAGGGAGATAACTGCATTTTTCATCAGAAGCTGATATGACTGTGAATAAAGACCACCTGTCAACAAAGACAACATAGGTTTCTCCTGGCCAGGGGTCTTTGTTCACAGGTCTTACTGTACCAAGATTTATCAAAAAGTGCTTTAAAATGCCAAAATACTAAATATTGACCCCAATTCTGGCTACTGATTTATACTGTTGGCTCAAGGCTTTTACCTGCCAGTCTTCATAAGCGGTAATTCTACTCACCACTTCACTTTAACAATGTAACTTTAATATGCCTGTCATAAGTTCAGACTGCCATTCTATATTGTTTCATGACTGATTAAACTAACACTTGTATAAGGATCTTAAACACATGTACTGTTAGCAATAGAAGATTTTGTTTTTACAAGCAGTTTACCATAATTTTCAGACAATAGGTCGCAGCCTATATGTATACTAGATGCACACGTGCAACGTGTCGAGCCCACCAAAAGGGCTAACTCCTTACCAAGTAGAGATGGGTCAAAATACACCTAAATATTGGATGTAACATGCATGTTTACCACAGAAAAGTGGTCTCGATTTTTCTCTACGGCCAGTAATAAAAAAGTTACAATATAAGCTATTTATAGTAACAACAAAGGGAAGTAATTCTAAAAACAAGGGAAGCCCATGGTGGTGAACATTTGTACAAAGTAACATCAAAATCCCTCCATACATGAAGAAGAAATGCTCCAGACAAAGATATTCTTGACTTTGAACTTTAACCTCTAAGTGTGACCTTGACCTTAGACCTAGGGACCTGGTTCTTGCGCATGACACTCCTTCTCATGATGGTGAACATTTGTGCCAAGTTAAATTAAAATCCCTCCATGCATGAAAAAGATATGCGCCAGACAGTCATTCTTGAATTTGACCTTTAACCTCCAAGTGTGACCTTGACCTTAGACCTAGGGACCTGGTTCTTGCGCATGACACTCCGTCTCATGATAGTGAACATTTTTGCCAAGTAACATCAAAATCCATCCATGCATGAAAAAGATATGGTCCGGACAAAATCGGACGGACGCACGGACGCACGCACATACACCGAACCGCCAAAAGTGACAACTAAGTCGAGCTCACCGCAAACGGGCTCGACAAAGGAAGATGAATTTACTTAGATGCGGCCTATGAAGCCAAGTGGCCTATATGACATTTTTATTTTTTTAATTGGTATTTCGAGTGCACAGAGAGGGAATTTTAGGTTTATACGCTGTTTGAAAACAGTTCACCAGTTCACCAATACTTTCCAACCCATTTAGCCTTCATGAGTCATTAACACTACTGTATACTACTGATATCAGCTGATTAGGGGGAGTGATTAATCATACCTTATCTGTCCCAGAAAAAGACACTGCCCGTTTTAAACGCATGGACATATGCACCATATTCTGCGTATCGGCCACTATTAATAGAGCAGCAAAGCTTCCAAAAGTGGCTTCGTTAAGAAGTAACTGGGCCACAAAAATGAACAAAATGAGTCATATATCAAAATGTTCCGGGGACTCTGAAGTTTATTGGACCGCCGGCATAAATTGCAAATTTTTGGTGCGCGCCGAGAAATCCAAGATGGCGTCCAAGATGGCCGCCGTTTTTCGATTAAGGTTGCTTTTTTAAAGGTCCTTCTATAAAATAATTATTTAAAAGGAAGCTGCAAAAGAAGCACACAAATACATTAGCCATATAAATGTGCAAAATAAATATGATATTTGGAGTTTCATACAAGGTCATTATCAAGGTGAAATTCAAGGTCAAAAAGTCAAATTGACCAAAAAATCACCATATTACCACATAATTTCCTCAAATTATCAAAATATATAGGGTATAGCAGGTCATGTTTTATACTAACAATGGCATATATACTTGTGCTTTTACGCACCAACCATTTTGTGCAAATAAAATCGGTTGCCATGGAGATATATTATACGGCGTCCAAAATGGCGGCCCTTTTCAGTTGTAGCCTGTTCTATTCATAGTTCATGTAAACAAAAAATGTTAAATATGCGCTGCAAATGAAACACAAAAATACTTGCAGTAAAATTATGCAAATTGATATTTTAATTTTGAGTTTCATTCAAGGTCACAATCAAGGTCATATCAAAGGTCGAAAGGTCAAATAGACCAAATATTCAATATTTTACCACATTATTTCTTCAAATTATTAAAAAACATAGGATAAAGAAAGCCATATTTTGCATACTTAACTGCGTGTTTATGTTTATTTTTTGGCTCATATTTTATTTTCAGTTTCATTCAAGGTCACTATCAAGGTCATATTCAAGGTCAAATTGACCAAATATTCACCATTTTACCACATTATTTCTTCAAATTATTAAAAAGATAGGATAAAGAAAGCCATATTTTGTATACTTATAGTGCAAGTGTTATATGTTTATTTTGCAGCACATGTTTTATTTTGATTTTCATTCAAGGTCATATCATAGGTCAAAATGTCAAATTGACCGAATATTCACCATTTTACTACATTATTTCTTCAAATCATTATGAAAACATTGGATAAAGATATCCATATTTTGCATAATTATGCTGCAAGTGTTTTTATGCTTATTTTGCATAACATATTTTATTTTGAGTTTCATTCAAAGTTACTATCAATGTCATACCCAAGGTTAAAAGGTCAATTTGACCAAATATTCAATATTTTATCACATTATTTCTTCAAATTACATGTACAATGTAACACAATTAATCGAGTTGTTCTGGAGATGATATCTGAACAACACCTTGAGCAGAGATGCGTGGTGTCATGTCAGTAACGAGAGATAGTAGTGGTGTACCAATAAAACTAATACATCTGTCTCGGGGCTACGTATCAGCAGTTTTTGAACCACGTCACCTGCAACATACTTTGTATGTAGCACAATTACAGCATTTTAGCTTGTAAATACAGTCCAACCTCTCAACAACACCTCTGAGGAGCAAAAAACCCTCTCCGCAAAGACAGATGTGTTATTTCGCAAAGCAGTTATATGTATATCTGAACAAATTAACCTCCCCAGAGCCACAACCTCTCCAGTCACCAAACAAAAAATGATATTCCCTTTGGTGTTGTTGTGGAGAGGTTGGACTGTAGGTCTGAAACATATGAAACCAGCTCAACCAGACTACCACTTACAACAATAATCTGTTCATCTGAAAGAACATCAACTGAGCTTTGAGCAAGATAAATGGTGCAGAACTTAGCAAGTTCTTTCTTAAAGTTAGTGTTACCGATGCCTGCTTCCAGTCTGCTATTGGCAATTTTTTTCCCGAATGATCTTCACTCTATTCCATTGATATCTGTGATTTGGCACTTTGATCAGAATATATATCAAGTACCACATGTATTTGAAGGGAACTTTTGCTTTTTAATAAGACTGGCAATGTCCTTGTACACTATACGACACTGGTTCACTACTTGAAGCATTTGTATCATCGCCACACCATCATATATTACACAGTCAGCTTTCTTTATTGAAATCATATTGCCACTATCTGTAATAAGATAGGAGGTACTACGGCATAATCCATATCTCTAAAAGGGAACTTTTCTATAGGCAAGCAGATAATATATACATCTCTACCCCATTTATTCAATTCAATTGGGATACAAGATAAACTGTGATACTATGTATCACAGTGGACCTAGAAACAAAGCTTTTATGTAAATATTTTGAAATTTGAGATGCAAATAAACTTTACAGACTTTATAACAGAGACAGAATAAATTTATATTCTAGGTTCATGTAAAGCAAATACTTGACTACCTGGTTTGTGCATTTACAGTTTAGTAACTCTTTCTCATCTCCAGTCTATCATTTATGATTTAAAAAGAAACAAAATCATATTCATGAAAATACTTTAAATAGTCTTTATGTTCTTTCCGTTTTTTTTCATTGGATTGTATATACGAGCACTATTTTCATTCAGCGTTAATTAAAACAAAGTCAACGCAGCAATATTATAATATGTTCTACGCAATGTTCCATAAAGGTGATTCTCAGAATATACAATACTATTCCTGCTTCTATCCTCACAAAATCATTTGCAGTCAAATTGTTTTAATCAAAACAACGCATATTTTTACGATTGCTAAAAGTATTGTTTCCGACCAATTAGTTAACTTTGGCTACCTGTCAGTTTATTGCTGTAGACCAGTCTAATAACACGAAATGTAAACCAGTCTGATAAAAATTGAAAGTGCATCCCGACCAGTTAGTAAACTTTGGCAAGCTTTCACTTTATTGCTCTAACATAACATGTCTGATTTGATTTTACTGTCAGTGACTGTACAATGATACCACTCAAAAACAAATGAAGTGCGATTGTAAATTTTAAACTTTAAAAATCGAGTCAACTAATGAACCCACTTTACCCGATACCGGAAGATATCGGCATGTTTGACCGATATCGGTTTTTATACTGGCCGAACATTAAAAACTTTTCACTCCTTATTAGACGTTACATAAGCTTATAAAATAATTTGACGTTTTACATGGATAAAAGATATAACTATTTTTTGACAATTTTAAAGCTACACAAGGAACAGTGGTTTAACCCATTCTTCATCGTAACTTCCTAGGCGATTTTCATAACAGTTTGTTCAAAGAACTATACACTACTTAACCTACATGTTACTTTTTCCAACCACATATTAAATATAGCGGGGCGCTGCTGCGGTCCGCAATAATTTGATATATATTTTGATCAGAGTGCTAAATCACAGCCACAAATGAAATGAGGTGATGATCAGTCGGAATCAAACTCATTAAACTCATATATGACATGTTCTCTCAGATAATCATTCCACAATTGGAATGTTGGGAAAACCCAATGACCTTTCTCTCGGAATTCTGTAAGCAATGTAACAACAGATGTTTTCAGGTAAGAATGCACATAGGATAATTTTTCGCGACGCAGTTTGAGAGAAGGCGACTACAGTATGTCATACTGCATCAATCATGAAAAATGCTCTCAAGCTTTGGTCTAAATCCTTTCCACCCAATACTTGATTAACTGTGTTACTTTCAAACACATTAGAGTCTGAGAGCTATTCCTTCAGACCTGCATCGCCATTAAGGTAACCAATACGGCGAAAACAGACATCAGGAAATGTACCTCCCCCCAGCCCCTATTGGAATCATTCCACAAAATTTGGACAACTTTAATTTCCGCACTTTGCCTGATATATACTTTTATGTGTTTCTTTTGCGCCTTACGCTTCCATTGATATTTTATACATGGACAAGGAAAATAGCCTGCTATAGCTGAATAGGGCGGCCAATTTATATACCATCTTTCAAGTCTCCAGGGCAACCGGTTTTATTCGTGGGTAGGTAAAAGAGCACTTATATAGATGTCATTACTAGTATTAAACATAAATCTCTTTATCCTATGGTTTTTTTTAAAGAAATAATGTAATAAAATGCAGTTTGTTGGTTAATTTGACCTTTTGGGGTTTGAATATTACATTGATAGTGATCTTGAGCGAAACTCAAAATATAGTATTTCTTTCGCATATTCATACTGCAAATGCTTCTTTTTGAGGTAATATTAAACAATTGTTTTATACATGAACTATGAAAAGGACCTGCTATATATAGTTGAAAAGGACGGCCATTTTGGATACCATCTTATATATCTCCATGGCAACCGATTTTATTATATTATTTCTTTTGCATTATTCATAATGCAAATGGTTTCTGTGTTTCTTTTGTAACTCAGGTCTTGACAATTGTTTTCATATATTAACTACGAAAAAAGAACATAGTTACTATAGCTTAAAAGTGTGGCCATTTTGGACGCCATATTATTATATCTCCATGGCAACCGATTTTATTTGCACAAAATGGTTGGTACGTAAAAGCACATGTATACATGTAATTATTAGTATCAAAAATTACTTGCTATATCCTATATATTTTGATAATTTGAGAACCTAATGTAGTAATATGGTGATTTTTTGTCAATTTGACCTTTTGACCTTTAATATGACCTATATAATGACCTTAAGCCAAACTC